>KN714615.1:0-176175 GCA_000812005.1 Coccomyxa sp. LA000219 | reverse complement strand
CAGCAGGTCGAATCCAAGGGAGGGATTTTCTGGGAGCCCCTTGTCTTCGCTATTGGTCTTGCTGAAGCATGGCGCATTGGGATTGGCTGGGCGCCTCCTAGGAGTGGCAACTTCAATCAGCTTCTAAATGACTACGACATGGGCGAGCTGGGATTTGATCCATTGGGCCTTTGCCCTACAGACCCTCAGGAGAAATACAACATGCAGACCAAAGAGCTGAACAATGGCCGGTGAGTCTGCGTCTTAGCTGGAAGATGATGTGTGGTATGAGCTAAGGGACGGTGATACACAACTTTGCCTTTGCATGCTGCCCTTGCCTTCATGCAAAACTTTCTTTGTACCTGTTGAGATGAGCTGACTGACACCTACAGCAGATGAGCAGAAATATACAACCGCTTTCAGGTAGGTTTTTAATGTCATCCAAGGCTCTCTAGAGAAAGGTGGTGTGTTTGTGCAGGCTGGCTATGGTTGCAATTGCTGGCTTTGTTGCTCAAGAGCTGGTCGAGAAGAAGGAGATAGTGTATCAAGTTGGCCTTGGAAAGGCAGCAGAGGCAGTGCCACCAAACTGAGACTTATTGTGATAGGCCTTTAGTGCACCTTGCTTGATAGACATCGTCGCAAGCATCTGTGGCTGGTGTGTTCACCATTTCTTAGAGGGAGACACAAGGGACAGAGTGCGAGCGTTGAGGTTCAGTGAGCAGCGGCAATGAGATGCATGAGGTAGAGGGACACCTTGCTCGATTGGTTTCTGCTTCCAGAACTGTGTAGAGAATCAGCCAAAAAGGTGCAGATATTAGAATTTACATTGAAAGTCTGAAAGGACCTGATAATCGATCACCCTTGTGCCCATGTTGTATTTCTGTGAGATACCTCGCAGCCAGAGGATAACCACAAATCTGTCTGCACTTAGAGTTTGAAGCCGGTTGGACGTGCACAGTCTGCAGCCTTGTCAACTCGGATTCACTGCCACTATAAATGCCTTAGATGATGAAGAATATGATCAGCTTCTCAGGCAGATCAAACTGCCCAAGGTCGTGGCATACAATGTCGAGTGCTACCCGGTTTATTCAGAGACCATCGCAACAATTTTCGATGGCAAAAGCAGAAGCAGTTTACTTTTTGCCCTTCTCTACAATGGGTGGCCCTTAAATTCCAAGGCAAACCCGACAAATGTAGCTGCAATATTCAGAGAGCACCACAGCACCACGTCCACTAGCTCTGGTGCAGTTGTACCCTGCCACATAATCGACGAAAGTGGTCTCATTCCGCAGGTGAGCAGTATTTACTGCCTGGATACGTCTTGAGGCTGGTGACAGTGCTGACTCTTGAGCGCCTATGCAGCTCAATGAGGAAGAGTTCGTCAATGCTCCACCACCTGCAAGATGGGGTCGTGCCGAAGAAATTGCACAGGCTGCAGAAACTTCTCCTCCTGATGCAGTGAGCTTCTTCATCTGTCATCAACTTTTATGCAGCCTTCAGTGTTGTCTCGTTGACACACTGCTCAAACTAGATTTTACCTGCCGTTGAGCTGTATGCAGTGAAGCTTATGTCTGTCCAGTTGATTGCTGACGGCAACTGTAAGTTCCCAGGACAAGGTGAGTGGTAGCAAAGTTGCGGCATACAAAGACGGTGAAGGTTTGCCCAAGGACGTCACTAGGTCATCAAAGAAGCGGACTGCTAGCTGTGTCCAACATCAGGACGGCAGCCTTAAAATTCGTCAAGAAAGCCAAGACAGCCATCAAGCCTGACGTAAGCCTTTTCTTGGTGCTGCCCCTGTGCACGAGAAGTAGCTTTTGTCTGAAATGGAGGGCCATCTGCAGTTCTCAGTCTGAGTCATTCCTTCGATTGTGTGCTGATCAGGTCAGTCATGGGGGAGCATGGTCTAAGCAGTGTGCTTGCTGCAGAAGCTCACTCAGGCTGAATTTGATGCCTTCATGGCTTCAGTGAAGAATGCGCTCTTCAAGGACACTGTACCAATGGCTGAGTACACAAAGATGAGGCAGGTGGGGTATATTGCGAGGTCACATCTTATTGAGAGCCTTTGTTGTTAAGTGATCGCTGTAAAATTGTCTGGGGGGACATGCAGCTTTAGCATGATTCCTGCCTTTTGCAGGAGCGTGATGAATTTTCTTCACGTGTCCACGCTCTGGAAAAGAGGTGCAAGGAATCTGAAAAGCTCATTGCAGAGTTCATTAGCTCTGTGGGGTCCCTGCAAGCAAGCTGGGTATGAAAAGCAAGGGCTACTAAAGATATCTGAGATGCCTCACGCTCTGGCTCTAGACCAAGCTTCTTACAGCCACAGCTGCATTGGTTTGGCAAAGAGTAACAGGTGCCTGTCGATTGCGTGCGCAAGGTGTGTTGAGATTGCAAGCCGATAGCTTTGAGGGCGACCTCATCAACCCCTCATCCCACTAGTTCCACAGGCATGCTAGCCTCCCTCTATGACACGGTATAAATCTTGTAGTCACACACAGAAGAGCATGTCAGCACATGCGATACCAAACAGTTTATATAGGCAACCTGCCAGATGAAGATGCAGAAGCAGAGGACGGTGAGATGCCTCGTCGATAGTCCAGTATTTAGCACGAGAGTGATAGCATTTGATATGTCAGAATATGCATGGACGTAACTTACGTCACATAAGCGCCTATTTTAGGCAACAATGTATTGTGTTGTCGCCGCCGTCTTGCTCTCATCTGCTCTGCAGCTCTTCAGTGGGCTGGAGCGCACTCGCCACCGCCTGTTTAGTCCTTCCATTAGACATTGACAGATCCGGCAGGGTCTCGTCAGCCTTAGCACTCGCCAAAAAGGTCGAGATGCACACGAAGATGGCGTGCCGGGCCTTGCCGATCTTGCCCTCGTGGGGAGCATGGCAGTAGGACCAGTCTATGCTCAGCTGCATTCTCAGGGGGTCCTAAATTGCTACCGCTTGGACCATGCAGGTCCCAGGGGATTTGGACTATCAAACTCTGCACCACACGCCTGTAGATTCTCCCTTCGACACCCTGCCTCTCAGCTCCACCCTCCTCACACTCATCCTCATGACCTCAGTGCACAAAGTGTTAACAGTGTAGGTTTCATTACATTCTGCTACACAACCTCCCTCTGCATCTGCTGGGGATCCTACACAACCTCTTCCCCTCACCCCGATGCACGCATGCATCACGTTGCACAACTTCCCACCGTTGCCCATCCTCAGATAGCTCCCTCATTTTGCATTATCACCACCTTCTCAACCCTCCAAAAACGCTCCCACTTCCACTCACCACCTGCGCCTCTCTGCCCCACAGCTTCCCACCTTCGCACATCCTCGTATACTCTCTCACACCCCCTCTGTCACGGCAGCCAACATGCACATCACTCATGTCAGGGAGGCCTCCCTAGCCCAGCGCAGACATCTCGCCACCCTTGCCCGCAGCACGCTGCCCCGCAATGGCCTCGGGTCTAACTCCCTTTGCTTCTGGGCCCACGATCCATCCGCCAATGTCGGTTACACTCTCGTCCGTCAATGTGACTACCTCCTCATCCGCGACTTCCACCACGACGCCCCAAAAGTTTTCTCCCGTCTCGTCCTCCATCTCCTCAAGGACACCTCCGACATCAACCCCTGCCTCATCAATCCTCCCCCTTGGGCACCCAGCACCCCCGTTCTCACGCTTCACCAGGTCTCCACACTCTTCGACACGCCCTGGACCATCGCGCTCCACCCAAGCGACGAGATCTGCCCCCCATATGGCGACTCCTGCTTCCCCATCCAGGTCCGCCTCGGCGTCACCCCTTGCGCCTCCACCTTCACCGTTTGGCACCCCCGCCCTGTCCCATCCGCATCAACCTTTCCGATGACCACCTCCTCGTCTCCCTCCCACCCCTCTTCTTCCCTTGCCGGCACCCCTGCGAATGGGATCACCGAGATCGCCTGTGGGACTCCGTTCACCTTTGCTGGATGGGCCACACCCTCCTAGCCGAACCCCAGCTTCGCCCCGGCCTCTTTCCACAGTCGCGCATCCACGCCCCTGGCGGCTTTGAGTGTCACGTCGAAGCTGACATCCTCGACCCGAGCATGCGCTGGCGCCACAGCGGAACCGACCTGTATCGCTTTGAACTCCCCAAGGTCCCCCTCCGCGACCCCTGCTACCCAGACCACCGATTTCTCGATGACCTTCGCCATCTCCGTGGTGCCTTCGCTTTCATCCTCACCAACGCCCGCCGCGCCGCCTACTCCATCCAGCGCCACTGGCGCCGCGCCATTTGCGACCCCTCCTTCGCCCTCGCATGCCGCAGACTCCAGAAAGAGTTCGCTGCACTCGACCCTCTGTGATTCTCTCACACCGCTCGTGCCTTTTCCTGCATGCTGTACAACTCCTCGCTTACGACGCTCTACCTTCAACATACCCACTCCTCACGCATCGCAAGAGCCATCCCCACGCCCCTCAGCATGTTGCTCACGTTTGCCTTCATGTCGCTCACACGCGAGACAGCCCTATCCTGGTCTCAGATGGAGCAAACCGATGCTGAATTGGGTCATTACATCCTTCGCCACCCTACCTCATGTCTTATCGAGACTCCATATATCTAGACACACTCTCCTTGATTTCGGATTCCGTCATTGAATCCAATTCTTCGCGGGTGTGTTCCATCTTGTACTTGGCGATCAAATCCCCGAGCGCCTTCCCCGTCACCCTGTTGTCGTCCATTCCATGATCAGGGAGCCGGAGATATCGTGTTGATCCTTCGCGTCTGCTCCGCATGTGCCTCGATCGCCTTTGCTTCTTCGCTCTTGCTGAATGTCCGGAGAGCCTCTTCTCTGACGACCCGCTTAACGATGCGATCAATCGTGCAGGGCTGGAGGCTAGCGAAGTCCACAAACCTCGAGAACATCGGTCTGTGTTTCATACGCCTCCTGGTGTGCGAATTCCATGCGTCATATCCTTCGACGCCCAGGCTCTCACGCTCGAAAAAGCGTGGGTCAAAATATGTACTGCTTGTGACGAAAGCGAACGCCTCGTCTTCTGTCTGGAAACTTGCTCTCCATATTTCTATGTCGAGGTCTAGGAGCCTTAGGATGTGCGGCAAGCTGCTGGATAGCTCGAGCTTGTGCGCCCCGATGACCACCATCAACCCGTTCTGACCGAACTTCAGGCCGAGTCCACGCACCAGCATACCGACGATCATGCCGATATCACAGAAGTCCCGGCCGAACCTCGTCAGCTCTATTGCGCTGGCGGCGGCTCGGAGCAAGTCAATCTGGTTACCCTTGTATTCGAATGACAAAGTGTCCCCGTTCACCAGGTCTTTCTTACTGCATAGATCTCGTCGCAGGTTCAGAGTGTCCCGAGGTTCCGACACGATCAGGTCGACGTCTCCGAAGGATGTCTTGTCAGGCAGCGATCTTGGCGGTTCGACGTACCCGTAGTAAGTCAGCTTGAGTCTGTCACGGAGCTCCTCGACAATGTCTACGTATTCCGCTCTGGAAAGTCGGGCGAGCTGTTCTTCGAGCGCAGAGCGTCCCATCTCAATCAGGCGGAGACTCAATCAGGCGGAGATTTCTTCAATCTCGCTTTGTCGCACGACTGAAAAATAGCCGGCTGTCTCTGTGCCACTCTCCGCACACCTTTATATCGCTCTCTCCCCACAACTTCTTCTCACTCTTGCTGCGCACCTTAACCTTCTGCCTTCCTTGTCACCTGGCTGTCTCATGACAACTTCTGCGCGTAACTCCTTTATGAGCCTTTCCAAGCTGCTCATACTGCTCGACTCCACCACGATGCTGCCCTGAAACCCCTCGCCTTCTCTCCCTCCCACCTTCCACTCCTGCCTACCACTCCTGGCCTCTCACGGAGCTCTTGCCCCCTTTTTTATGCTGCATGTGGTTGCTTGCAATGCGTGGTCTCATCGCGCTGCTGCAGCTGACTCACTGCATCGACTCCTACCTATTTCCAACTGTTCCGGCAAGACTCATGTACCCTTCTCCTCGCTTGCTCTCTCACTACCTCCTTCTACACTCTCTCCCGCTGTACACCGCACTCCTCCTTTCTCCACTCCACTCCACTCCCTCTCCGCAAATTTGATGCCCTTCTCCAGCTCTCACATCTCCCCTGCTATTCCCTGGAAATGCGGTCGATCCTCCCCCTCCTCCCCATCCTCCTCGACCACTTCCTCACCGTCACCGCCCTCCCAAATTCCACCGACGAAATCTTACCTCTTGGCCGCCAATCAGTTCTGACTTGGCCAAGTCACCCAGGTCGCCTTCCTCATAATCGCCCATTTGCTGATACATGTCCATTAACTCTTGATACATGCCCATCATGCGAACCCCTCCACTGCCTCATGCTAGCTTTACGTTATGAGAATCATCTCGAGAGGTGGTTCCGCTGCCGCGAACACGTACGTTGTGGTTCTGGGTATCTCCCGGATTGCACCTGTTTACCCCCCTCCCTTGTCAGCAAGCTCGGTACGTACCCGAACGACACACCGTCCGAGAACCTCTTCTTGGCTCTCTCGATGATACGTGTCTGGTTCAGGCACTCCAAGTTCGCCACGCTGTTCCTCAGCAATTGCTTTTCTTGGCCGGTCGTGACTCTAGTCAGGTCGTGCGGCAATCTCAGAACATAGCGCACGAGGTCCTTGTCCAGGAATCGAACCCGGATCTCCAGGCCGTGAGCCGCGAAACACCTGTCGGCCCTCAACAGGTCGAAGCTGTGTAGATTCTTCAGCAGACGCGTGCTCTCCAGTCTCCCCGCTTCTCCAACGGGAGCCCTGGAAAAGTACGAGTAACCACCGAAGAGTTCGTCTGCACCTTCGCCGCTCAGGATCACTCTGTATGGCGTGTTCTCCCGGATGTACTTCGCCAATAGATACATGGGCACCGACGCTCTGATGGTCTGCGGATCGTGAGTCTCGCACACCTCTATCACTCTGGCTATCGCATCTTCAATGTCGTCCTTTGTAAACTTGACGCAGGTATGGTCGATCTGCAGACATGCCGTCAAGAGTGTCGCGTAGTATTCGTCGAGACTCCGACCGGCACCTTCATAGCTCATCGAAAAGCTTACGAGATCTGGTTTCATATCCTTGGCGATCGTCACGATGGCGCTGGAAGCCAGCCCGCCGCTACACATAAAAGCCAGTAATATCTCGGAGTGCAACGCTCTCTTCTTCACCGCCTTCTCCAGCAGTTCTCTGACGGTCCCTGCAGCCTCCCAAGGTGGCACGTCCGAAGTCTCGCCACCAGCTGGGTATATATTTGTGTATGAGTCGAACCTGTCTGGCACGTCCGACCGCCACCACGTGCCGGGTGGAAAGACTCTGGTCTCAGCCACGCCGGCTAGACCGACCAGCCCCTTCACCTCGCTCGACATGGCGACCACCTCTCCGGTCTCGGACGTTCCATAGAACAACGGACGAACACCCAGGGGGTCGCGACCTGCCGTCACAGTCCCGGTCCTCTCGTCAATACTTATAAAGGCCCAGTCTCCATCCAGGTGCGAGAGGGCCTGTGCGGGATCGTCCGGGGTGAGCTCCAACAGCTTTGTGATGACGTCCACGTCCGAACGTAGCTCCGTGTCATCGATGCCGATCTCTCCGCAGATCTCTTTCCAGTTGTAGATCTCCCCCGAGCACACGAAGCTGTGTCTGTCTCCCTCTCCATAGTTGAAGGGCTGATTCCCCCGCTCCCCCAGCGATATGATCGCCAGCCTATGGAAGCCGAGCGAAGCCGCATTGTCGCACAGCACCGAGAGCGCCGAGTTATCTGGCCCCCTCGCTGATACTAATTCAAAGTAGTTGCGCAGGGTAACTATCGATATCCTGTGCGCGGAAAACACACCAGATACCACACATCGTTGATTCATCTGCGATAGAAACGAGGGCCAGAAAATGCACACCAGCATCACTCGCCAACATAATAGCCCCAGAGTCACGTCACCCTCGACGTGAGAAACGCACCCCACAAAATCTACAAGAAGTGCCAGCTAACTGGACGTCGCACCCCCTGTATTCTGCCACCCAACAACAAAATTGATGGTCAATTGTACGGTCTCGTTCCGGAGCACTGCATCCCCCATGTTCTCCGCCTCGCTCGCCGTCGTGCTCTCCTTCGGGCTCAATCTGGTTTCCTGCCTCCCTAGCAACCTCACCGTCTTGCGCCAGGTGGCTACGCCCGCAGCTTGGACGAACGCTCTCACTGCCTCCAAGCTGCAAGATCCCCATTCTAATCTTGCTGCCGCCAACACAACCAAGTATATAGAATCCTCACATTGGACTCTTTTCCGAGACAATAGTCCCGGCCTCAATCAGTACCTGCCTGACAACAACGTCACCTTCAACACAGACGACTCCGGCTTCCCGTACCCAACAGACGTTCTTCAGGGCAGTGAACTCGGCGACTGCTACCTCGCCGCCTGTCTCAGAGCTCTCGCTTGTCGGTCCCCGGACTCCATCAAGCAGGCTCTTCGGCCCCACACTGGGACCCAGCTGCACCTGCGCGTCTTTCTCCAGATCGATGACGCCACCTACACCACAATTGACGTCAGTATCGACGTCCATATCTGCCCCCACGACGGCTGTACCTACGCAGCGACCCAAAGGTGGACCCTCCAGACCCACATCGCGGCCGTCCACGAGAACAGGCGCGACCACATCTGCCCCCATGACGCCTGCACCTACGCTGCGTCCGATAAGAGAATCCTCCAGAGGCACATCGCTGCCGTCCACGAGAAGAGGCGCGACCACATCTGCCCCCATGACGCCTGCACCTACGCTGCGTTCAATAAGAAAAGCCTCCAGACCCACATCGCTGCCGTCCACGAGAAGAGACGCGACCACATTTGCCCCCATGACGACTGCACCTACGCTGCCTCCACAAAAGGAAATCTCCTGAGGCACATCGCGGCTGTCCACGAGAAGAGGCGCGACCACATCTGCCCCCATGACGCCTGCACCTACGCTACCTCCCAAAAGCTGACCCTGCAAGCACACATCGCTGCAAAACACGTCCACTGATGCTGGCATCGCCTGGATGCGATCCCTCCATCGCTCGATGTGTGACAACTTGTTGCGTATGGCGTTGCCATCCTCTCGTGCACCCTCTCAAAATCCTTCACCTCATGAACATGCAGACGTGCTGCATGTTCTTCATATCCTGTGCTTCCTCTGGTGCCGGAGGTACGCCTCTCGCGAATAAAAAAACCTCAGACATCCCATGTGCGAGCATCGCAGCCGAGGCTTTGCCGGGATAGGAGCGATTCTCGCCCTTCCTTCTTTCAGCGAACAGCGCTTCTTTGGTGGCAAACTCGTCTGCAGCTTGGTGTGTTCCATTTGTGCCTCTCTCTGCCTGCGCTGAACTCACCCGTCAATTTCCCTCTCCGTCTGTGCCATGCATTGGAATTCTGCACACCACGCTCGCCACCGACAACTTTGTCGCCACTATACAGCCATGGCCGACCGCGTCCCCCTGCTCGACCTCTTCAGCGGCATCGGCGGCTTCTCTTATGCACTCAGGGAGTGCGCACAAACCATTGCCTACTGCGACATCGACCCCCTCTGTCACAAAGTGCTCGCCTGCAATATGGCCAGGGGACGTCTGGACACAGCACCCATCTTCGGCGACGTCACCACCCTCAAGGCATCCATGCTGCCCACACAGCCTGTCGTAGTCACTGCCGGCTCTCCCTGCCTGGACGTCAGCACCAGCTTTCCCAAGGGCCAGGGCATCGAGGGAGGCAGGTCCTCCCTCGTGCATCAGGTCTTCCGCCTGGCGACGAGTGTCCCAGCATCAAGTGCATCGTCCTCGAGAACAGCAACGCCCTCCGCGCCAGAGGTCTGGGTGAGATCGAGGCCAACGACACCGCTGCCTCGTACCCCAAGGGCACCCTCCTCCACGAGCTCTTCCGCCGCGGGTTCACTGTCAGCTGGAGCGTCTTCTCCGCTGCCGATGTCGGGGCACCCCACCTCCGCCGACGCCTCTACCTCATGGCCGTCCGGGACGGGTTCATGCCTCCCCCACTCAGCAAGAGGCGCATGCGCTGGGACTGGACGCATGAACCCGTCCCACTTGTCATCCCCAGGACCTACACGCCTAGGGGACTCGCCAAGTATGTGGGCGCCAACAGGCAGGCACGCATGTTCGGCAATGCCGTCGTCCCTCAGTGCGTCGCCTTCGCATACAGGACCCTGCGAAAGGCCCTGCTCGGCCAGCTCGTCCCAGGTAAGAGAATCGTCCAGGTCGCCATCAGGCAGGTGTGGGTTCACGCCGATCGCAAGAACTTCGCTGTCTTCATGCGGGAACCCTCCGGACACCCCACGACCCTCGCCGACATCGAGCTCCGACAGGGCAACGTTAGCTTCCTTAGACATGCTTGGGGAACCCCATACTTGAGCGACCTCTGGTACCAGTATCAGGTTCTCACCCATCGCTCCTCTTAGGTCCTCGCCAACAGCATATTCTACGATTGGAGGACGCGAGCGTACCTCAGAGAGGTCGGCGAAACCGACTTCCAGGAGCTCCACAAGCGCAAGCAGATCAATCCAGAGTTTGTAAGCTGGCTCATGGGCCTCCCACGCCAATACTCTACACTGCCAACTGGACACGCCTTGCCCAGATGATGTCTCTATGAATTTTTGGCGCGCAGGTCGGCAGATTTATGTCTGCCATGTGGTGCCGAGATACGAAGAGTCCCACCAATGAAGCAAATTGCGTGTCATGCCGAGCATGACACGCCTAGAAGTCTGGGTCACATCTGAGAGGTGGCCACAGCTCTTGCGTCAGCGCCTTCTCTCTGCTTGATGCGATCCACTTGTATAGGACAGGCAGCGACTCCACGTACCCGGACACCTCCCGGACTCTGCTGTAGCCAAGCTTCTCATAGAAGCCAACGACATCCTGCTGAGGCGTCAGAGTCAGGTACCCGCCTTCGCCGTCCCGAGTCCTGTCGCGGACCTGAGCCTCCGCGTGAGCCATCATGGCTCGTCCGACCCCAGCCTTTCCTGAAGCCAAGAGATTCACGTGCATCACCTGATTGTATTCCTCAATGTTGTCTGTCACGTAGGCGAATAGGACGCCTACTGGTTGCTCGCCATCGAAGCCCTCCTGCACCGCAGGGTCGATTCCCTTGTTTCTGTCTGAAGATTTCGCGTAGACCACCATGCCATGCATCAAGTCCTCGTCCTGTACGGTATCCAAAATGAGACGCACGTACCCCTTCGACAGGGTGATGCTTTGCTACAAAAGTCTGACGACGATGATGATGTGGTCATCTACACCGAGCCTGAGCCCGAAGCTGATCAGCATCTGAGCGGGCACTTGTCCCAGCTGCACGTGCACTGAGCTCAACCAGTGCATGGCTCTCTAGAGCGTACACCTTGGTCTCTGCAATATCATCCTGATCAGCGAGTACTCATGTATTTGTGTTGTGAACATGAGACCTTGCATGTGATAGCAAACGCTTCAAAAGGCCAATTGAAGCCTGCTTCTACAGGTGGGTGCTTTGATGATTAGGTCGGCAAGAAAAGCATATAGTCTTGCCTGCCTAGGCATTGAAGGATGGCAATTTCGATATTAAGACACACCACATGCATATCATGTCATTTCGGAGCATTCCTAATCACCGTCCAAGGATATCTGGCATGACTCATGGCCATCCATAGGGACCTCACTGGAAGGTCCTGAATATGCACATTGGATAAATTGCGACGTGCACTTCGATCACATTTTCCTTATAGTTGGGCGCTAGGACACAAGTTCTAGCCGATCCGCTGCTTGTTGGCCAGACCGAGCGTTTTATGTGTACAAAATACTTGGTCTCTCGAAAGTCAACCGCCATCAAAGGCTTGTGAATGTTCTTCCCGAAGTGAGGAAAGTCTAGGATAAGGCATTCGCATGCCTTCAAAGGTCCAGCAGAAACTGCCACAATGGATGTCATCAGCTGCAAAAGTGCTAGTCATACTCTGCTATATGGCTTGGGCGGTCCAATTTGGCGGCATAGTAGCCTGTCAGGCAGATTGTAGCAGTTCTGGTCCTCAGATGGTGCGTTGCAGCCCCGTTTCTGCACCTTAGCAAGATCTATGCTTTGGCATCGGCCATCATATTCCTGCGTTTGCATCAACCTGCATTGATGAGAAGACCTGTCATCGATTCGCGATGTATCCAGGTGTTCGGCACCAGTGGCGAGTTCTCGCCAAAGCGAGTCTGCTCTTATTTCTATGCGTTCCCATGGTTCAAGACTAGCTACCAATTTTTTATCCTGCTATGTACTGTTGCCTGCATGGTGCGCCTCTTCTCTCCTACGACGGCTGTTATGCAGCTGCGCTATCAACAGCATTATGTCAGGGTTGCCTGTACAGATGGTTTATAACGATTGTTGGGGCCTCTGTCTGACTCAGAATAGTGCGGGTTGCAGATCACAGGCACCACCAAGCCATTCAGGAATACACTCACGCTGCTACGGGCAATTGGGATTGTCCTGGCAATAGACTCCACCAACAACTTTCTGGGCGCCTGGTCTGCCAGTACAGGCATCCTCAGGACCCACGTTGCTGTAGTTTTTGGCGGTGAGTCACTCCCGTCAAAACACCTCCCCTGCACATACAGCTGGTCTGCTGTAACAATACAATGTAGTGACAGACTCTGAGATAAGCTACATGTGGTGTGCATCTGGCAGTGCAGTATGAACGTAGAGCATCTACTGTGGCATAGCGAGCCAGGTGTACATCGATGACACAATCCCACTGGGCCTGCCAAAACTATTGACAGCAAGATTGCGCAGATGTGTGAAGCTGTGAAGGGCGTGCAGGAGATGCAGCACTTGTAATATGCCTTTTCTTGACAGAGATCGTCCAAGCGACAGACTTTGACCAGCTTTGGCATCAGCAAGTCAAGCAGGACACAAACGGAGCTTCTGGACGCAGCTCGAATGTGCAAGGCGCCCTTTCAGCATGACTTCCAAGATGTGAGCAAAGCCTCTTCATTTGATGGACAAAAAACACAATGTGTGTAAGTGCAAAGACAGCACGGGAGGCCAAGGCAGGCCACTGAAGCTGAATGGCAGATGCGAGCAGACTCACAGCCATGGCGGGGCATGGTACCTAGCCCGCAGTATACACACAACTCAAGACAGCAACTATGTGTTGCCAGTCAGCAGATAGGCATGCCACAAAGCACTCATCAGCACAGGCATTGCTCAGTGTCTATTCTGTTCTAGTATGATCAGCTGCAGGCAGCCCGCCTGCAGCGTTCAGCACTGTTTGTGGCAGCATGCTTTGCATTACTGCATGCTGCCACAAGTTTCTCAGGCGGTTCCGGGCCGCCACATCAGCGCGTCTTTCAGTTCATGTTCAGCCACAGCTCTACTGTGCCAGTGTAGTAAGTTTCTGGCCCAAAGCATGGCCCTCTGACCTCCAGCAATGTGCTCAAGCCTTCGATATCTCACATGGGCGTGAGTGTGCCATCTCTCAACAAGACCTTCATGGTCTCGTAGCTGCTCCACGTAATGGCAGCTGCCGGCACATGGAACAGAACTCGGGGCCGGATGCCTGCCCAGAGTGCTTTGCTGCCCTCTGTGCGAGCAATGTGCCGGATGGTATCCACCTGCATACATGCACTGACTAGGTGGCATAGTATGACAGAGAAAGAATTTCACTCAAGTTGCATGTACGTGGCTCCCGCACTCTGCGGGTCCAATTCGCTGGGAAGAAAAATCAGGAGTACAGCATAGATGCAATGAACTCGTGAATTGACAGAGTTGCTCCTGCTCAGACTCACACCCATGGGGCCAGATTGCACGCATGTGCAAATGAGTGCAACACTATAAGTGGGCAGAGATTATGAACAAGAACTTTCGGCACAGCAGAGACGCTTACTATGCCTATTGGGACTAAATGTCAGAGACCGTGTGAGAAACTCACCAGGTTGATGGCACGGTAGCTGACTCTGCTGCCCACGCCTTCCAGCTGTAGCCGCGTCTTCACCACATCTAACGGTGTTGTCAGTGCTGCTGCCACTCCACCAGCAGCCCCTCCTGCAGCATGGTACATGCTGTAAGCATCACCGACAGCTTTCTGCCATCTGTCATTTCTCTCATGTTTGGAATACCTGACATCTGTGTGACCGGCTACAGCTACAAGCCTGCACTTCCTTCAGGTTCATAGTGACACATCTGTACAAAGCTGGTGCATTCGTTCTCCAGGGCTTGTGCTCACTGGCAGTAGACCTGACCAGGGCTAGAGCATATCTGCGTCTTGAGAATTACAGCTCAGTGAGCAGTGAAGTGAAGTAGTCGTACCTGCAACTCCCTGTATGAGCAGGCTCTCCTCGCAGTTAGCATGCTTCATGGTGGCCCGCTTGGCCGTCTCATAGCTGGCAAAGTACAGCGCTGTGAAAGGAATGTTCATGACCAGCTGCAGCCAGCAGGCACTTGCTCAGAAATCGTCCCTTTGCCTACGCAAACCTCGAGACAAGGTCTTATGCCAGCGTCTATGTGCCAAGCTTTGCCAGAAGGGACAGTTATATCAACTCCAGGCAGCCTGTATGCATGGTATTGATGCATCCAGGCAAGTAACAGTCCTGCATTGCACTATGATAGCAGCCCCATCAGAGCCAAAGACTGACACCTTCACTCTTACTGGGCTGCTATCACAGTGCAGAAAACCGACACCTTCATGGCAGCATAGCATCCTGGATGCTGAACTAAGCGGGTGTAACTGATCTGAGAAGGCTCACTGTTGTGGGGTAGGACTTGAACAGCGCCTTTACGCCGCGCTTCCTGACGGTGTGGCTGAGGCAGTGCAGGAACCCAGAGTAGGGGCTGTGTGCCACCTGCATGCGGAGCAATCACATCTTTGGCTCCATCATCACATGGTCCCCCCATGAGAGCCTGAATGCCAGGAGTAGACAGGACAGCCAGCGGCGCCAGCAAATTTGGAGCAAATCTACTGCGCTCAGGTTTCTTCTGGTTCTGTGGTGGCTTGACAGAGTATGCAGCCGGAAGATGCTGTATCAGGAAGCCTCCCCTGTGCATCTGAATTTGGCTGCATGCTCTGCTAGCCCCTGCAGAACCAAGCGGATTTTGTGCTCACCAGAAATTGCGACCACACCTCTTCGCATCGTATCAGCCACCACTTGCCTAACAAGCCTGCTCACCTACAGCTGCTGCGTCATGCACGCGCTGACAATCATGGCAGTTGCCCATCTTGGGTGCTGTCCAAACTTCAAGACACCATGTGGTGCAGGACGCTTTGTGGATGTATCTGGGTCTATCTGTCCGTATACCTGAAGGCGCTGCTTGATGACATCGAAGGGCGTCATGCATGCGTCGCTGACAATTGTGGCGGTCGCGCCCGCCAGCGCCGCTCCGAGAAAACTGGTCTCCGCAACCGTCTCGCCCAAGCCCTTCTTTGCTGCTTCGTACACCGCAAAGTGCACCGCATGCGCCGGCCTGCAGGTCAGGGCACATTGCTCATGGCATGTGACTTTAGCCCAAGTCAGAATGCTGGGCACATTGCTCATGGCATGTGACTTTAGCCCAAGTCAGAATGCCCAGCACACTGAAAGGTCTCCGCAACCGTCTCGCCCCAGCCCTTCTTTGCTGCTTCGTACACCGCAAAGTGCACCGCATGCGCCGGCCTGCAGGTCAGGGTACATCGCTCATGGCATGTGACTTTAGCCCAAGTCAGAATGCCCAGCACACTGAAAGGTCTCTGCAATCGTCTCGCTCAAGCCCTTCTGCTGCTTCGTACACCGCAAAGTGCACCGCGTGCGCCGGCCTGCAGGTTGAGAGTGCAGCTGTTGGGGTGCGCTGAGCTGCAGCTTGTCTGATGTCCAATTTCTTGCGTCATTTGCAAGACTCCAGTGCAGCACATCAGTCACCAGCGCCAAGCACTGGCTTTCTTTTGGGACAGGCAGCAACTTCTTGAACGACTTTGCTATAGTTGGATGAGGCCTGCTTGTGAGACGACTTTCTGAGGGAGTTTAGGGCATTGGCTTACCCTGCTCCAAGGCCTGCTGCTGCAATGCCCCCATAGAGCCCTCGCACTCCCTCCCTCCGCAGGACTGCTTTGACTGCGCGCAGTGTTGGCACCCCATGGAGCTGCATCCACACGCCAAGCGTCATAACGCACCCCATAATAAGGCACAGAAGACCTTATCAGGCCACCGATGGCTGCAGGGTACTGTAATGAAGGGCTTCCAAGACTACTGTTATTGAGAGAGCATTGCTTGTCTGCATGTGTATCATTCCTGGAGCTCCTTATTGGGGGAATACATGCCAGCTATGTACTGGGGTGTTAGCAGCCAGCAGCTGTTGATAGTCTGAAGAAACACAATAGCTGGACACAGCAGCTGTAAGCAGGGCGGGCCTCGCCTGCTGTCCAGGGTGTGCGAGTGCCTGCATTCTGGTCTTGATGGTGTCGACTGGGAACATGAGTGTGTGCTCCAGGATCCCTGCAACTGCTCCGGCAAGCATGTGCTGCAGTGCATACATTACACAATCAGCAAGCAATTTCAACTCTGTTTTCGAAAGGCGCCAGGTCTACGTCAGTCATCTATGGGCCAAGAATTTCAGTGCAAGATGTCTCAAGCATGTTTAAAGGTGATTTGGGAGGCAGCGTACATTGCTGAAGTGCAGATCATCTTGCTTTGCATCGTCCTCAGAGCTGCCCATTACAAGCCGGCGGCATGGAGCTCAGCTATATATCATACGGCAGTCGCATGTAGACAACAAGCTATCCTGTTGCACGCCTCCACTCAGAGCTAGTCCGAATGCGATATGGCGATCTGCTTGCAGGCTGCTGTGCAGATGAAAGCCCGACACTTCACAAAAGACTCAGTATATTTCAACAACCACCTTGTGCAGCATAGCTGTCGCAGCACTCACTGAATTTGACATATGTGGTAAGAGTGCACCGCAGCCCTTGCATGACTTATATCGCAGCTTCTCATTTTCTGGCAGCTGCGAGGAGACAAGCTTTGTCCCTCTTCGCCCTCCCTGTTCCCGTCATTCTAATTCACAGGTCCTCGAAGGGTGTGTGAGGTGTGTCTGGCCCTGCCTTGGCAAGAGCTGTCGCTTTGCTGGGCGATGCTGTTGAGACAGTACTGAGTACACTTGCCAGGCGAGACCACCAAGACTTGTAAGCTTTGCCTGGCTTCCGTCAATCTATCGAGGCGAGCCAGTGAAATCCGTACAGGGGGCAAGGGCTCCCAGCACAAGTCAAGTGCCATGACGGAAGGACGTACTTAGTTTCTCTATACACTCTTTGCACTTCAAACCAGTCTTGCTAGTCAGCTGGGATCTGACAGCATAAGAAGGACTTCGAGAGGCCGGCATAAGTCTAAAGAGCCCTGCTGTGGAGTCGCCTGGGACAGAGTTCAGCAGCCTGAGCAGTGATGTAGACAGCTAGCCCTTCAATAAGCTGCGCAGTGGTGTGGTGAAGTTGGCAGCACATCACCATGGCACCGCCAGACCACAAGAGCCACAAGTACCCTCCGCTGCGGGACGACAGAGGAGGCAGCAGGAAGGGCGATCTGCCTCCAAGGGACCGTGATGCATGGCCAGCTGAGCGTGCAGACAGGTTAGTGTCCCGCCTGCTGCTTTCTTGCGACTCTAGAGCAGCCACAGAGCAAGCTCTGGATAGCACAACCACCAGCACTTTGTGTACTCTGGGGCCATGCATCGCCATGAGATGTCACCCAATTTGCCTCTGAGAGTCAGAACTCAGCTGACTGGCTGATGCATTTGTAACACCATCCTGTATTTGTAGCCCTCTGGCGTCTATCTGCACTACGCATAGCACTTGTATACAAAGGCCGTTGACTGCAAGTGAAATTGTGGACTCTGCATGCAGGTCAAGGGTTCCTCCTCATCTGGAGCGAAGGGATGGCCCACAGCGCGACCGCATACCTTACAGAGACTCTGACAGGTGAGCCAGCTACCTGTGTAGGAGTCTGACACCTACCCTAGTACTGCCATCAGCCTCCTCTCACATATGGGTGATCATGCTGGATGCGTACCGGATGCTGTCAGCAGCTCCTGAAACATAAGCATGACTGCAGTCTGCATGTGACAACACATGCATGCATGCACACTGCATCTGTGCAAAGTTCTCAGCATGAGGATGACTGATGCAGGAGGGATCGCCCCAGGCCTGCGCCGCCTGTGTCCATGCGGCGCGACAGGGAGGAGAGGGAGCTTGGAGACAAGTCTGCAGAGCCTCAGGTCAGGCATTTGCCAGACCTTCTGTTTTGCATTCAGTGAAACATGATGCGCTGTGACACATGCCACTGCCCTTCCCTATGTCTCTTTGTGGGACACCAGCAATGGTGCCTTGCAGCAAGGATCTTAGAGCAATGCACCTTCACCAGAACTTTCTTTGCCGACAGCACAAGGCTGCCGTATCATCCTGCATCTTGCTGCAATAGATAAACAGATGTGGTCAATCCGCCTTGAGTGGATTGACCACAGATGTCCCCAAGACGCATGTCCCACTGTATGCACATTATCTGACTTTGTGTTGGAATGCGCAGCAGAGGCGGCCGCCATCCTCCGGGCGTGCTCAGGACGCTAAATCGGCGCCAGAAGCTAGAGTCCCGGGCATGTCGGTGCTGGGTGTGGGCAGCAATGTGATGGAGGAGCTGCGCAAGGCTGCCATGAAAGTGAAGCAGGCTACTACCAAGCCGGCAGCAGTGAGTCCTCTCACCCCCTTCACTTTGTGTGAAAACATGGTATGAGGAATTAGATACATCCGGAGTTAGGGATGCTTAACACAAACCACTGCACGGCAAGTACCAGCGAGCTGTGTAGAGAACAAGCTGGTGGCATAGCCATGACCGTACATTCCTTACAGCAAGCTGTATGCCTCGGCGGTGAGGCACCTTGGTATGCTTGGTACCGTTTCTGGTCTGGACTGGAGACGAAGGTTGGCAAAGTAGGTTGGCAGGGCAAACATTGAGATAGACGTGAGTACTGTGTGACGTGTCAATATGGTTTTGGCAGGATGATGACATGGAGGAGGGGGAGGCTGAGCCTGGGGAGATGCCGAGCCTGAAGAGGCCCAACCCCATCACATGGCAGACGCCGCCCAAGAAGCCGCGCATCGCTGACGCCAGCGATGAGTCACCCGCTGGCAGCGCTGATGTCAGGCAGGACCGCCAGGCTGGCAGTGCCTCTGCCAGCCGTGCAGCCTCATCCAAGCAGCCACAGCCATCACCAGCCAAAGGTGTGTCCAATGTATGCGTTGTTGCGTGGAGCCTCAATCTTTTACTGCAGAAAGGTGTGGAGCATGTTGAGACAGCTCGGCTCTAAACATATTCTGCCTGGTAGAGTGTTGCATGCAGACGTGTCTTCATGTGGCAGGCCGTGGGAATTGAGATGCAAGACAACCATGCAGGTGCTGCGCTGCCGAGCGCTGGCTGCTGACACAGCCACAGGTAGCCGGTGCAGTATTCTGTGTGCAGTCATGCTGATGGGCACCTTAAGGAATGCCTGACATCATTGACCTTTATCTGCAATGTGCAGGTGCCGCGCCCCTGAGCGCTGCTGACAGGGCGGCAAGGGAGCTAGAGGAATTTACCATGCGCAACCATGCTGACGTGGACCCCAACGCGCCCCCCGCCATGAAGGCATCCCCGTCAGTGTCTGGGGACGACGCAGGTCAGTTTTTGCATCCTTGCTAGTCAGGCCCGCGCACATCATCTTGGCATTCTTTGTCCATCATGCTGGCTTTGTCCAGAAAGCAGATGCTACTAGGGTGCAGAGATGCCTGAAACAACCGCTGAGCGCCCCGCAGTTGCTCTATTTGGCTGTCGTCTTAGGGGGATCCCGCAGCGCAATAACTGACTGTGTGGCTGTGCAGAGGTGCCTGAAACGGCGGCAGCAGAGGGGGATCCCAAGCCAGACGCTGCTGATGAGGACATGGCGGACCCCCCGGTCAAGATTGCCCGGTCGCGCTGGCTTGATGAGGAGCCTGAAGAGGAACCTCCCGAGCCTGTCAACAAGGTGCGCACTGCTGTTGTTCGGATTGCATCCCTGCCTAGATGTGCTTTAGGCGGCATCTTTCATGTGGCCCACTCTAGGGGGAGCCCATCTGCTACACTCGCAGCCCGTCCAGGTGGCTGTGCAGCCTGGCTTGCATGTACAGGGGGACATTTTCTATGACTGCCGTGATGTGCGTGTCACCGTAACCCAGCTTTGCCTATGTTCATAGTCACAGAGGCTGAGCTGGACTAGGAAGTAACTGAGGCCGACCAGGGCTCTAGTCTCATGCGCAGCATCAGCATGCAAGGCAGCTCGAGATGCGTTTGCTGAGTTGGCAGTCACATGCAGGCCGAGCTGGACGAGGAGGCGGCTAGGGCGGAGCAGGCGGACAGGGAGCTGAACGAGCGGGAGCGCGAGGGCTTGGGGGACGGGGCGAGCCCGGAGGGCCGCCCCGATGACGAGGCGCAGGGCCCCGGCGCCATGCGCAGCATTAGCATGCTGCAGAAGTGCCGCGACGTGCAGGTGTTCGAGAAGATCCGGCGCATCTCCGAGGGGACCTATGGCGTTGTCTACCAGTGAGTCCATTCGCCTTGCTACATGCGTTGCAATTGCTGATTCTGCATCCGGGTAGCTTGCATCTACAAGGCTTGGAACTGATGTACTTTCAATGTTGCAGAACTTAACGGAGGCAGAGCACCAGACGTCTGCCGGAGACTTTTGGTGGCTGGCGCTACTGCTCCATGTGCTGTATGCTGCACATATCTTTCACTGTCACCTTCACAGGGCTTAGGAGAGGAGATGGACTTGGTGAGTCAACTCTGTATCGTCAAAGGTGTAATGTTCCTGTCTTGTGCAGGGCGCGGGACAGGGAGACGGGGCACATGTGCGCGCTGAAGAAGATCAAGATGGACAAGGAGAAGGACGGCTTCCCGCAGACCTCCATCCGCGAGATCAACATCCTCCTCTCCTTCCACCACCCCAACATCGTGGAGGTGGGTGTTCAAACCCCGATGTACCCATGCTTCATCTGAGGGTGTTTTGCTCATCTTGACTTCCATCCGCGGGATCGACTTGCTGCTGAGCTTCCACCACCCCAACATTGTGGAGGTACCTGCTTTTGCCAGGCATTCACATACTGTTTTGCACTCTGCTGCACATCGCGCTGGCTTCAGACAATGAGATTGACCACAATGGTCAGGAGAAGCTCGCAGACATGATTCCTCAAGTCCATAATGCAAGCCTTGAACTAATTGAGAAAGGCTAGCAGCGTTTCTGCAACGCCCCAGATGCATCTCATGACAAAATTTCATCCACATTCTTAGAGATCTTTGAGAAACATCTATCAGGTTGCGGATGCGGAAGCCTCATGTGGTGTGGTGACCCCCGCAGGTGTCAGAGGTGGTGGTTGGGCGGAGCCTGAGTGAGATCTACATGGTCATGGAGTACGTGGAGCACGACCTGAAGCAGCTCAGCGAGAGCATGAAGCAGCCCTTCAGCATTGCAGAGGTGAGGCTACCAGTTTTCATCCCAACAGCATCTGGTGTCTGTCTTGACCAGGAGCTGCTAATCAGGGAGTCCTGTCTTGCTGACGTGACTGTGAGGGCCAATGTCACTGCTGTGTATGCAGCAAAGCCACATTGTGCTCTGCACACTGCCTGTTGATTTTGGCTCTCACGCACACTACAGCAGCATGGGACTGCGGGCTTAGCAGCCCTGGTCGCAATTGTCATGGCGTGGGGCTACCTTGCCGAGGTCTTACAGCACAGGGCCCTATTGTGATAGCTACTCATGGTTGGATTATGTGAAAGCACTCCTGCAGCAACATCCGGGTGGAAAACATAATATGCCACCATCACATTCTAGGTATAGCATCCGAAGACAACAGAGCTCTCCTCGAAAGACCATCTGCTGCTGGTGCAGGTGAAGTGCCTGATGCAGCAGCTGTTCTGCGGGATGCACTACCTGCACGAGAACTGGGTGCTGCACCGCGACCTCAAGACCAGCAACATCCTGTACAGCAACAAGGGCGAGCTCAAGATCTGCGACTTCGGCCTGGCGCGGCAGTATGGGTCCCCCCTGCGCCCATACACCCACAACGTAGTCACGCTGTGGTACCGCGCCCCAGAGCTGCTTCTAGGTGCGATAATTTCTGCTTCTGTACTACCCCCAGATGTAGCAATGTATTCTGTGAGCACTTTGCGGTCAGGCAAGCCCTTGACGGTGCATGTGCTGCATGGGGCATGCATGATGCGCTGGAAGTCTGGGTCACCCCAGCGCCTCTGCATGCACAATGTGGTCATGCTCTGGGAGTTCAAGCTGCAGCTGATTCTGAGTGAGCATTGCATAAATGCTTATGAATTGCTGATAAATTGATAGTAGAGCCTTTCTCAATGCTCAAATGCAGATTGTGCTGTCACATCGTGGTAGCCCATAAACTCTACACTCCGCCATGCGCAGGGTGCAAGGAGTACTCGACGGCAATCGACATGTGGTCACTGGGGTGCATCATGGCCGAGCTGCTGACCAAGCAGGTGCTGTTCAGCGAGCAGGGCGAGATCCCGCAGCTGCACAAGATCTTCGGGCTGCTGGGCACGCCCAGCGAGGACAATTGGCCGGGCGTCAAGAAGCTCAAAGTCATGCAGCAGGTGAGTCTCTTGGGCACCCCTGACCCTGAGAAGTCCTTTGTCCTCTGGATTGCAGAGGGACCATTTGTGATTACATGCAGTATTGAATAGACCTAGTGAGAATGTGTGGCACTCACTCATTCGGCAGGTGACATCTATGGTATAGAAGGAGTGGCACAGGGACAAGCACACCACTGATGTGACTGGCCTCT
Source organism: Coccomyxa sp. LA000219 (assembly GCA_000812005.1). Classification (NCBI taxonomy): domain Eukaryota; kingdom Viridiplantae; phylum Chlorophyta; class Trebouxiophyceae; family Coccomyxaceae; genus Coccomyxa; species Coccomyxa sp. LA000219. Next base: position 153,378 of record KN714615.1, on the reverse strand, counting down.
GTGCAGCTGACCTTCAAGCCGCAGCTGATCAACCACCTGCGCGAGAAGTTCCCGGCGCCCAGCTTCCATGACGACGGCGGCCGCGGGCGCCTGACCGAGGAGGGCTTCAAGCTGCTCAACGGCCTGCTCACGATATGCCCCGAGAGGCGCCTCACCGCTGCCGAAGCTCTGCAGTCCAGATGGTGAGCATGCAGAGTCGTGCTTCAATGCACGTCTTCTCCTTTAGCATGCATAGTGCTGTGCTGCTTGATGGTCTGCTCATGATGATTTGTAAGACAGCAGCTACCTGTAGACTAGATAACAGGCTTCCCGTGTCATTATTGGAGCAAGTGTGTCATTCTCCAGTTTCCAGATTGCTATGGTGCTTAGTGAGTCACAGATGCTGAAGCCCTGCTTCCATACAGTAGGCTTGCCCCAATGTCCTAAGCGCTTGTCACCTTTCTCAGCTTGTGGAGCATTGTAGAAGGACAAGCTTTTGTTGATCTGCATCCGAGCTGCTTTCATGCTGCGCAGGTTCACAGAGCACCCGCCCCCGAAGGAGCAGGCCTTGATGCCCACGTTCCCGGACAAGGAGGCTGCAAAGCACATCAGCCGCCCTGCGCGCAAACAGCCCTCGCCTGATCCGCGGCTGCAGCCGTCAGCGTCAGTCATAGCAAACCGCGCAGCAGAGGTCGGCACGCTCTTCAGCAAGCCTGGGACCAGTACCTCATGAGGGGATTTGGCATGAATGGGTTATAGCAAGCAGCACTCCCTAGATCCGCGGCAGCAGCCGTCTGCGTCTGCAACAGCAAGCCGCACCGCGGAGGTGGGCATGCCGTCTAGCAAGCAGAGACCTAGCATCTTGTGAGGAGCCATTGAGTATTTGGGCTGTGACTCACCACTACGATAGTGCTTTACTCTGCCAGATCTTGCTGCAGATCTAGCGTTACAGCTTGCAAGATGCAGCCTGAAGTGATAGAGGCAGTATCTTTTCAGGTGGAACGAGTTCAAACAGCTGTGCCGTGAGGGGCTAGCAAGAGTGTGCTCCACACAGAGAGGACATATGAGCATGTTGTAAAGTAAAAAAGATCTCGCCTATATGTCTCATGCTGCGCGGAGCTGTAAGCTTGCGGTCATGAGGATGGAACGTCTATCAGCCACAGCACATTGTGAGAGAAATTTCTTTGCAGCAAGACATTGTGCAGTGAGCTTACAGATGGACTACTCAAGAAGGAAGGAAGCTAAGGAAGCTTCCTTCTGTAAGTGGAGTGGTTTATTCAATGATTGTGAGCAAGCCAAAAGATTTATCTCTGGAGATTAGACACATGAGCTAGTTGTAACATCTCCCAGAGACGTAGAGACCTCAACTGCGCACATGTGGTGACCACTCTTAATTAACTCCTCGTGATGTAGCTTACCTAACCTGACATCGATGTATGATATCAGCACCGCACTTGTCTATTCACCCATGGGTGGCCAGTGCGTATCACAAGCAGGAGGGGCATCCCTCATGCCGCAATTTTAACCCTGCTTGTGACTCCAACATCTTCTATCTTGGGAAACGCACAACACAATATCACTATTCTGCTTGAATTGCGCTTTAAAGTGACAACTAGGAAAGCCGAATGATCAGGTTCTGTCCACGCAACCCTACAAGCCTAGGACACTGATCTGTTTGAAGTGCTGGACATGTCCTCTAAACGAATGACATGCGCACCCTTGCGCTCGAGTATGATCCAGAAATAGACTGGTCAATGAAAGCCTTGTATCTTGAGGCACAATGTTAGGGGCTCTTTTGCAGGTAATTGCCTGGAGAGATCCCTGTTTGACAGCGACAAAGCTTTGTTGAGCTATTGGACATGGCCAGCATTTGCTGCTTGCGCAGTAGCTGCCACGCCCCATGCATGCTCCGTACTGAGCAGCCGTCATTGCTGCAAACTCCTACCAACTGCATTGCTCATCCCATTTGCACAGCAACATAGGGCTTTGTGTTTTTGTGCCGCGTAAGATCTCAAATGTGCATTATCTCAGCATCACATTGGCGATGTTGGAATGACTGCCTTGCCCAGTGGTGCCCACTGTGGGCACCAGCCAAAGCTTCTGCTTCCATTGCCCAGTGCCTCTCTGACAACCTCTTGGCGCTGCTGTGAAGGACCAGTCTGCATAATTGGCGGCTCTCAACACACCATTGTCTCTCCAGGCCCTTGCATGCTGAAAGCTTGAGCCCTGCTTGAAGTTCCCATTTTGGGGCCGGCAGCTTTTCCTGCTGCTTCTACTCTTACCCCGCAATTGCCTCAACCACTGTCCTTTCACATGCAGAGGACTTTCAGTACTGTCTGGAGCTGCCAAATCATGGCAGCTCTCACCATTCCATTGTCTCTCCAGGGTCCTTGTAGGCTGAGGAGCTCGAGCCCTGCTCAGAGCTTCCATTTGCAACTGCCGCCTTCTGCTGCTGCTGCTGCTTCTGCTCCCGCGCCTTGCGCTCCTCGGGTCTCTCCAGTCCGGCCTCGTACAGAATGGCATCAATGTCCGCCTTCGACTGCACAGGGCAATCTCCCGTCAGGTTCAGCGCAGAAGCAACAAGGGGCCTCTGTCTTGCACAGAGCAAGTGCAGCAGTGCTCCACACCCGGCTCGTACAGAGGGGCATCAATGTCTGCCTTCGACTGCACAGGCAAGCTCCTGTCAGGGTCGGCACACACAATTACCGGCTTTAGCGTGCACAGGGTATTCTCGTGAAGGCTCACTGGACCAACAACAATGCTCTGGCGTGCCTCGCACAGTATAACAAAAAGTCTGCCTCAAGACTGACGGGACATGTATCTGTCACACTCACTGCAGATGCAGCAGTATCAAGAAGAGTAATGTATATGATGTGTGCACGGTGGCCGGGCTTGACAGGAAGCGCCCCCTTGCCAGAAACAGCCTTCAAAGCCCTCACCAGGATTGTCTTGCAACATGTCACTCAATAGGCGGTAGGAAGACTATATACATCACCCAATTTCGAGAGACTGGGTGGCATACCTGTTTAGGCCGGTGTTGACTGCTGGCGCTGACAAACTGCTCGTTCCGCGTGAGGAAGTCTGCTGGCACGCCCTGCATGTCACAGCAAAGCTCAGACCTGGCAAGCAATATGCAGTACTGAGAGCTGTCAATTGCTATGTCTGTCCTCCATCTCAATGCCCAACAGCAATGACCACGTCACCATCTAAGAAACCCCCAAGCCTGACTTACATGGTGTCGAACATGAAAAACACCTGACAATCATTGTAAGCTAAAGACGAGATTTGAAGACCGAGCTCACGACTGCGGAGACACTGACTGTGAGAGTGTCATGGCTCAACAAGTCGTGAGACAGCATTCGACCCCGTCTTTATCCTATATTGCGATAGTCAGGTGTCCTGCATGGGGAGCTATGCCTGCACAGCCCTAGGGTTGCTGGCCTTGCTGCGCCCTATGGATTAAGGGTAGAATGCAATTCCATCTTCCGTGCTGGGAGTGTAGCCGCAGGAAAAGGGGCCTTGAGAATGCAAGTCAAAAGAGCAGTGGCGGCGAGGGCTTGCCTGTGCAACCCAGGACTGCTGGCAGATCTCCTCCATCTTGATGCGCTTCTTAGGATCCCGCTCCACCATGCACCTGATCAGGCGCTTCACCTCCTGGGACGTTGCTGGCCTGCACAGATTGCAGTCCCACACCAGAATTAGTGGTATGATCATGAGCGTATCAGGATGATTCTGAAGGTGGCAGATCTCGTCCATCTTGATGCGTTTCTTGTGATCCCGCTCCACCATGCACCTGATCAGGCGCTTCACCTCCTGAGACGTCGCCGGCCTGCAACCGTCAGCTCACATTGTCATTGCCTGTAAAGACATCACACATGCTGACTGAATAGCGTCACCGCAGTTATCACCATCGTTCTGGTCAGAGGCAAGCGAAATTCCAACCGCCTGAAAAATTGCTGATGAAAGTTCACATATCTACTGGGGCGTCCCTGCTAAAGATAAGCTCAACACGGTGCATCCTATGCGCAACAGCTAGCAGGTCAGTCTAAATATGGGCTTACATCCTGTCTAAGCAGCAGCGGCTCAGTATGCTCGCAACCATGACAGCTTCTCACCTGTCTGGGATGGGAATGTCCTTCAGTACAATCTCGCGCGTGTCGTCGTAGGGGTAGAAGCCGTACAGCATCACGAACAGCATGATCCCGCAGGACCACACATCCGCCATCCTTCCATCATACTCCCGGCCCATAAGCACTTCCGGAGCTGCATCAAAACATCTGTCTGAGCCAACAGCTCCAGGTGCAGGGTTGCTAATCTAAAGCCTACAGCGCCATGTGCGGTGCGCCTTCAATGCTTGGGGCATCATAGGCCTAAGAGCACACCAAAGCGAGCAATATTCTAGGACAATTTGTGCTTCTGTGCACCCCACAAAGCTAATCAGAGTATGCTAGCAACAACAATCAGCATTAGCTTAGGTGCAATCACAGCATCGGGTGGAGCAGCAGCCAGCTGTTCGGTCTAGCTGTGCTTGCACACAGCATGCCAGAGGCTGAAGAGCCGGCCAGCTGCTCAGCCAAGATGTGTTTGCACAGAGCAAGTAAGGCAGCACATTGCCAAGGTAAAGATGGCAGCTGACAGCAGAGGAGCATACCCATGTAGCCTGGTGTGCCACATATTGTGGTGGGAATGCTGTCCAGGTCGCTCTTGGAGAAGCCAAAGTCTGTGAGCTTGATGACCGGATTCTTCTTGTCTCCCCCAAGCAGCACGTTCTCCAGCTTTATGTCTCTGTTGGCCACGCCCATTCTGTGGCAGTAGTCCACCGCCAGAATCAGCTGCTGAAAGATGCTCCGTGCCTCAGCTTCCTGCAGATAGATATTGGTCAAGTGATGCGCATGACTTGGGCCTGTAACGTTTCCAGTAGGGTCTGCACATGGTATTCTCTGCAAAGAGGGGAGGCAGCTGTCACTGATAGCATGGCTTGATTGTCCTGCGGCTGCAGTGGCTGCTGGGCATCAGACACTTTGTTGAAGGGAAGCTGTGCATAATCATGCCCACAGCACCGCAGCAATCAGTCTTGAAACAACCATTGTGCCTGCCAAAGGCCTTCCTGAAGGTATAGCTTTGCTGTAGAGAGCGGGACGACACAACAGCACTTGATCATCTGCCAGCCCGGCAGGACATCTGTATCAGCGCTCAGCGTATGGCGGGAGTAGAGCGCAGTTCCGATACTGAAGGCACAAGAAACAGGAGCTCACCGCAAGACCCTTTGCATCCCGGACCTTCTTGAACAGGTCTCCATTTGGGGCCAATTCCATTGCGAGGCCCACATGGTCTGCTGTGATGAAGACCTCTCTGAACATGATAACGTTGGGATGGTTGAACCTGCAGTACGTTGCCAGAATTCAGTTCACATTGCAGTGTTGATATAGCAGATGCTAGACTCCACTTATATGCACAGAGCCAGGGGAAGCAAGCGTGATGCTCTGATGGCAGTGGGATGACATTGCGATGATTAACCAGCAAGACACAGCTTCACGCTCGATCGCATCATACCGTGATACAGGTAGGGCTGCTCACTTTTTATGATCAGGCACATGAAGAGTGAAGTCATTGGGCGCCTGGCAACATGGCAATGGCAGGGCAATTGGTTTGGCATGAGACTTGCCCTGAGTGGTGGTGCAGCTCTCTCTGGACATCCACGTTGATGCACTCAGCGCCTCTAGGCCAGAACTTGATCGCCACCTGCGCAGCCACTCTGCCTCATGAGCATCTGGATCAAGCAGATAAAGCTTGTGCAGGTCAGATCATTCACACAAAGTGGGGCTCCACAGGCTCCCCGGTTAGGTGTGTGCACTATAGCACCAGCATGTTAAGTAAAGAGAGTACCTTTTCCCTGGTCTGCTTGTCCACGGCGAGCATGACCACGCCATACGTTCCCTGGCCCAGGGTCCGGATCTTCTGGTACCGCGGGTGCCCATATATGGGGTCGTCCCCGCTCGTCTTACTCCTGAACATTGACTTGAAGCGATCCTTGGTAGCCATGGCTCAAGACGCCAGCTGTACCGCACTATACCATTCCGCTATGGAGTACACCCGTTGAGCCAGAACGGTCTTCAGAGCCCCCTCACCAGCTCAGTAGGCGAACAAAATGTGATCAACGCAGTGGGATGGCACAACACTGTTTTGCCTCCTCCAATTGCAACAAGGTTCTTCTGGATGTAGTGTGTTACTGATGAGATTAGTCACCGGATCAACTCACCACCATGAGTACTCTAAGTACACTTCTGATGAGTTTTACATCGCTTTGCAAAGCTTGCTCTATGGTATATTGCCCCTGACACAAGCTGCTGGGACATGTAGCGCGTAGCATGTCGACGTCCCTGCTCTATGGCTGCGGGACATCACAGGGGCCGCAGCGACCGGCTACCTACCCGACTGACATAGTTTTGCCTGGGGAAGCCAATCCTCCTTTACCTGAGACAAAGGTAGATGTAAATGAGAGCAAGGGCACACGAGACGGGGACCAGTCTTCTGTCTGGTATGCCCCATAGCACCCTCTTCATGCATCCCTGTCACAAGCAGAAGTAGATGCAAGAAGCGATGTGTACTTACTGCTGAACGCAGGGCCAGCTTGTGTGGCTTCTGTGTTCGGAAGCGATAGCAGCTTGCTGCATAGCGTGCTGCGTCCAACTGGAAGGTACAGATTAGCAAGTTTGGTGCAACTCAGATGACTCGATGTGCCCGGATGAAATGCGCTCATCATCTATTATTTGACGATGAACTGCCTTTGGCTGTCAAGGCAGACCTGTCAGGAGTGTTTAGCAGAGGGAGTGATGAGCCTAACCACATAACCGAATGCCTTCCAGCATATTGCCCTTTTACAATCCTGAGTTCAAAGAAATGTCCAGACAACTCTGAAAGAGTCCGTGCTACAGACTGCCAGCCAGAAACACACAGCCAGCAGCTGTTTTCCCACCACATCTGTTGCACTCGGTGCATACCGTGCCCAGTCTGATGCGCGCGCAGCGTCGTGATACTGCGCTGTCCAGCAGCTATTGAAAGGCTTCCAACGCCTTCACAGCAGCGAGGCCTTGCCTCTGAGCAGTCTCCCACGAGTATACCCTTTGTCCAGCACGCAGCATGAGCCCTTGCAGGCGATGACGCAAGATGACATAGTAGGTGAGGCTCATACAGCCATTCAGCAGAAGCCAGCTATGGGCTTGGACTTTCATGCAGCTTCCATTGCCATCTGCCAGAAGCGCTGCTCCACAATCAGGATCGCCATAGCAGCCTCCTTGATTGAATCCTGCTCCTTCTGCAGTACCAGCAAAGGACATTAGTCGATGTACTGACACTGTTGTACAACAGGAAAAGACCATCAAGTCAGGACTGCAGAATTAGCTCAGGAAGCCTGCCACCATGACAACAGCATTGCAAAGGGGATACGCCACTTGAACAAGGCTGTGACGGCGCAAGGACATCTGATGCAATGACATGTTGACATTGAATCGGGTATTGAGCAGGATTAGTGTATCAGATGCCATGGAGCGCCTTCCGAACATGCGCTGCACCAGGCTTCAATGCACACCAGCAGGTTGCTGCTGAGGATATAAACATGTAAAGAGCTGGTGCTGAGCAAAGCTGGATACCTGGTCAGCATCTTGCATGGCCTCATCAGCCTGCTGCTCCAGGATGTCCACGTACTTGGCAAACTCTGCATTGCCCCAGCGGTCAGCAAACTCTCTGTAGGGCTCCGCGACAGGGCTTGCAAGATTCCATGCCTGCATGCAGTCACAAGGACATGTCTCACATGTTGTGCATGTGTCTAACTGTGACCTGTGCATAGCCCCAGCGATCAGCAAACTCTCTGTATGGCTCCGCAACAGGGCATGCCTGCAAACAGGTGCAGAGGTCAACCATGCACGCGCTCACATGCCTGGAATGGGGTTGTGAGCTTCTTCAGCCTTTAAAGCGTCACTCTATAGCTCTGCATCAAGGCTTGCTAGGTGCCATATGTAGATGTGCATCCCACAGCTGCGCACTAAGACAGCAAAGCACCCCAACGTGTCAACGATTTGCTCTGCTGGTTAATTTGGACACATGCATCTCTTCTGCATGTGTGTGCTGTTGTGGGTTGGAGAGGTACCTTGTAGTATACATACTCGATGAGCCAAAACGCAACGGCCTGCACTGGGTAGCTCTGCTTCTCAAATTGTGCCAGCAAGTCTATGTAAGCTGCACATGTGGCATGCAGTGGGCCGCCTATAATGAGACTCCTCTCCTTGAGCTTTTCCTGCAAAGACAGTGCCTCCACTTAGACTTATAATTTCTGACATGGAGACGACAGGGTGCAGCTCTGCACCTGCAGAGCCCCATCCAATGCCATGTGCTTGACAAAACAACACTCCGAGCCGTATACTGTATCATGCTGCGTCTGGGGAGAGGACCTTAATTTTACAGTGCTTTCGATTATTCATTTAACGCACAACTCATGAGCATAAGAGCTTGCCTTGAACCAGGTCTGCTCCTCTGCGAGCGCTGCAAAACCGTCTATGTACACCCGAGCGTGCTTGTGGGGAGCTACAGGCCGTACTTTCTCCGCAAACTTTGCAAAGGCATTCACAAAGTTGAAGTCTTGCTCTAGCCAGGTGTTGAATTGAGAGGGCCTGATGCTCCCGTCAGAGCAAGCCTGTAGAAAGGGATGCTGCAGAGCTGCTTTAGAGACGCCTGAGTCCTGCTGCAGAAGGTCTGCACACTTCATGCCAGTCTGCACGGGGCAAGACCTTGACGACCTGGTCGTCTGTCAGACAATATGCTGCCAATGGACACGAGCCACGACGTTTCCAGATAACCAAATAAGGTGTGAAGTGTATCCGCGATTGCATTAAGGAGTGCATGCTTTGAGAGCATTCCTCTCGGTATCCTGATGGCACTTATAATGCATCTTCCAGGTACACGGAAGCTAGAAGCTACCATTGGCAAGAGAGCTGCGCAAGGACCCAATTCTCATTCAGTCCTATCAGAACACACTAGTGGGTGCTATAAATCCATATGAAGCCGCCAGAGCAGCTGTAAGGCAGTAAAACCGCCTGTCTGACATTGACGATGCCCACATCTACCGCTCATGTCAAGGCCGTTGTGAGGGCGTGGCACGGCTTTGAAAGACATAACAAGTACAGCGACTCTCATGGCTGCATGCAGCAGCTCTAAAGCTTGAGTTGGCTGTGATTCCCTCCTAAAAAGGAGTAGGGCATGTGGCATGGGGCTATTGAAGCCCTGGCCATGCTGGCTGCTGCAGCGTTGTTCTGGACACTGGCACGAGCCAGGACAGCAATGTATTATCTTAGACACGGAAGGGCGCCCCTAGTCCCGGGCCTGCCCCTCGTAGGCAACACCCTTGAGCTGGCTAGACATGGAGCACCCTTCATCCACAAATGCCGACTGCAGGTATACAAATGGCCTCCGTTGCAGTCATCTCTCAACTCACTCCGCTTGCTGCTAAACTGCTGCACTGCTGCACAATACCACATAGAAATAGATATTCCCTTATTACACATTGCTGTACCATGCCTTGACAATCAGCAGAGCTGAGAGTGTTTTGGATCTTGAAGACTAAACTTTGTTAGTATCCTGCCAGTGGCTTCACAGGGCTGATCAGAGCATCTGTGCCTGCAGTACGGGGATGCTTTCACATTGAATCTGGGTGGGCGCAAGATGACATTCTTGTTCCATCCAGAAGCTCTGCGGAGGTTCTTTGCTGCTCCCACAGATGTAATCGCCTTCAGGTGGAGCCTCCTCTACACCGCTGCAATGCGAGGCCAAGCTTAGAACTTTTCTCGCCCTACCATGCACCTTGTTAGGTGTGAACGCACGTGTATGCTGAAGCTATGTGCGGCGTCGTCTCTGGGTTTGGGGAAGCTGGTACTTGAGTAGCCAGGTGTATGGCAAAGCACTCCATACATAGGTACTGCCAACCACGATGCTGTGGTACTGCATCAGCTGGATGCCCAGCTGAGATCACGACTTGTTTCCTTTCCAGGCCTGCAGTGGCGCAATTCACACAGAGGGTGTTCATGCTGCCGTCAGAGCAGTTCTTCCCAAAGCACACGCTCATGCTGAGCACGCTGCGCAAGGCGCTTGTTCCCGCTGAGCTGGCGCAGCACATGCAGCGCCTTGCAGTCCTGATGTCTCAGCACCTACAGGGCAAGATAAGCAGCACATGCAAGGTAAATCTGCTGTCTAGCCTCCCAACTCAGGATTGCAGGCTGCTGATGTAGCTTCTGGTCGTGGATGTGGGTTGTGATGCTGCTGACCCTGTGCCGCATGCCTTATACCAGCTACGCTCACTAGGTGGGCGCTATACATCAGAAGCGCAAAGATCATGCGCTACAGATTGGCTAAACTTAGGGCAGAGGGGTGCTGTTACTGTTGCCTGGGATGTGTGGAATTCACATGGTGTTCTTGTGTACAGGTGGGCCTTCTCAAGACAGTCAAGGACTTGGTGTTTGGGCCTACAGTCAAGGTGCTCTATGGCGCAGCCTTTGTGGCAGCCCAGGATATGGCACGGCTGCAGCAGGCGTTCTTCGACTTTGAGGCGGGTTTTGAATTAGCAGCGTCGCCTGTGCCCCACCTGCTGCAGCGGAGCTTCTGCTCAACGCGAAGGCATCTGCTCACAGTTTTCAGGCAAGAGAGCCCTCCTTGTGAATATGCAATAGGAAGTTGCAGTCTCAGCCAATATTCTCGGTACTCAGGCGAGAGAGGGGCCCCTTTCTTTAGTCAAGAGAGAGCCCCATTGCTCAAGTACGGCACAGCGTCATGCATTGACACAGAGGCTGACTTGAGGTATTCCATCCGGGACACGACCATCATCATCATGTAGCTTAATGCCATGACACAAGAAGACCTCGCGCTGCTGCCTGCAGGGAGTCCTTCACAGCAGGGCTAGTGGAGGAAACAGTCATGGGGAGTCTGATCAGGGAGTGTGACATGGGCGCCAGTCTGGCGCCACATGTGATGCTGGCAGTCATGTGGGCTGCTCTGGCGAATACCGTGCCGGCCACCTTCTGGTCAGTGGCGTTCCTGCTGCTGCCTGAGCATGCTCAGCACAGGCAGAGGTGTCTGGAAGCCCTCCCGGCTAAGCCTGACATCCAGGCATGTGTACAGGTCAGTCAACAGCCTCAGGACATGCCACTTGAGCAATGTATTGAGGACACATCGCAAGTCTGATAAGGCCTGACAGACTGCCCCGGCACAGTCACTCTGCATGTACTGCTCTCATCTCTGATGAAAGGGCAAAAGGCAATCTATGCAGACAAGCAAGGATGCAGGCTATCAGTTAATTACATGTTGTAGTCAAGCTTGCACCTGGCTGTCAACCATGTTCTGTGTAGCATTGGAGAGAAGAGACCGGGGGGCCTGCTGTCTCTCAAGCTCCTTCCCTAGCTCTCAATTGAGACTTTGACCAGGCTCTGTAGCTATGTAGGTGGCTCTTGACAGAGACAGCCACATGGCGAGGTCTGTGGCTGAAGCGGTGCGGCTGCGAGCGCCCGGAATAGACATGCGCATGGCGGCTGCTGAGCTGACGCTGCCCTGCGGGGTCGGCAGGGTCGTGAGGGTCCGTAAGGCAAGCTCTAGCTCTGCTCCGAGTAGAGTCATCAGCTCAGAAAAGCATGCTCATTGCTGCGTGTCATTGTCCCAGCAGCCTGCGTCTTGACACGCCTCACAAGCATGCCTGGTTGGCATGCCACCATCTGGCCTGACAGTGAAGCACATCGGCAGGGCATTGCTCAGCTGCAATGCTTTGCCAGTGACAGCCTTCCGGCTGGTTGCTGTCATGGCTGGAAATTTATGTGTACCTTGTGAGACTCTTCATCATCCTCACAGAATGAGCTATTGGCGACGTCACTGTACAAATGACGGTGTCACTGTTATTGAGACAAGCGCCTATATGGATTAGGAATGTGCAACTGTGCTGAAGGCGACATCTCTGTTGTCACCTACTGCATGTGTGTTAAATTCCTGTCTCATAAGGAGTCTTTCATGCATACAGGGGGAGCTGCTGGCGGTGTCGCCATATGAGAGCCATCAGGACGAGCGCCTGTTTGGGCCAGGTGCAGCGCGCTTTGACCCCAACAGGCAGCCGCTGCATGGCATCGAGGGTGTTGCGGGCATTGGGGGCATCTCTGGCTTTGCCTTTGGCGGCGGCCTGTACAGGTGAGGTCCAGAGCTCCCATTGCACATCAACGAGTAGCCTGATCTTTCCACTCATCTGGCAAAGTACTCAGAAGGGCAAATATTGCATTGTTGGGTGCGCTGTCAGTCATATGAGGCTTTACAGAGATTATCTCCTCTGCATGACACGGAAAAGAAGTATTTCAGGGCTGCAGAAGGGAGGTGCGTTGCGATGATGACCAGAGAGTAGATGCATGATACAGGATAAAACTCTTGCAATGTTTAGGGTGTTAACAAGTGGGATTGGAGACATGCAGGTGTCCAGGCAAGTTCTTTGCAGAAGCTGAGGTGGCGCTGATAGCGCTGCTGCTGCTGTCACGATGCAGTCTGGAGCTGAGACCTGCAGAGAGTATATCTGGCAGTAAAAGGGATGTCAGCTGCTGTAGCACTTCCAGGAATGAGCAGTGTCTCTTGGCCGAGCAGCAAGAGCACAAGGGTGTTGAAGCGTGTCTGCCGGAACACAGTGTGGCGTCCTTAGGCACGTGTCCTGGAGCCGCATTAGCAACCAGAGACAGTGGCTTGGGTGCGATGTCAGCTGCAGCAAGCTCATGCGCTGTTGACTCGGGTACATCAGCTGGCGGTGCAAAACCTTGGTACCCACAAGCAGGACTGACAGAGGGATCTGCTCGAGCTGAGCAAGCAAGGTGTAGTGGCAGGCCATGTGGCCAGATGCTTCCTGATCAGGACTCAAAATGCAGTGAGTGTAGTCCAGAGATCCCAGTACTACCTTCACCTGAGCTCAGAAGACAAGTAGGCGTCAGGTGGCCCCAGCATGATATACTGATCGTCTTGGGTGACTGAGCATCACTTGACATGGTTGGTGTTGCGTCGCTGTGGGGCTGGAGTATGGGTATCTTGGTGTGGGGACACCAAAGTACCCAGGCTTGAGTATGCCTTGGAGTTGATGTTTTGCATGCCATCCCAACATCATGCAATTGGGCTGCAGACTGGTTGCATGGTCTGTCCTGGCCCCCGTGGTTGAGGCTGCTAGACTACCACGTGTATGCCCTATGGCCCTAGGCTACGGGTTGCCTCCATGTAATAATAATATGGCTGGAAACTCTTGGAAATGCAACGAATGCTAGCTATAGAGAACCTAGTGCAACCTAGGTTCAAGATCTGATACCAGATCAGATCATGGGCAAGTTCTGTAAAGCTTGATGTGAACGTCATGCCGGAACTCTGCAACATTGTGGCAACAAAGTCCAGCAAGTATGTCAGTCGACTGCGGAATGTCACCCTTAGCCGCGAAGAGGTCTCACGTGTAAGCGGCACAAGCGTAGCTGCAGGCGTTGCATGCACGTGCCCTGTCCAAGACAAAATGAGGCACGTTACAGAAGCCAAGGTCTGCAGAATCGTCCAGGACCACCTGGCGAAGAGACATTGGACTGTTGCTACAGGTGGAACGTCTAGTAACGTCTTGTGAGCTATGACTCGGCTTCTGTTGCTCGGCAGAACCATTCAGAACGTGACCCACACACATTGTCTCAGCAGTGCGTTTCTGCTTTCCTTTCACAGGGCCTGCAAGTGGCAAGTATCACGAGATATACGCTTGAGCCTCTGACGAAGTAGCAGCTCGGCATCATGGCTTCGGCGTGCACGTACGCTGTGATGATGCTCCTGCTGATAACGTTGACGACTCGCTCTGCCACTGCCCTCACCCTCGCCGACGGTGAGCTCTCATCTATAAAGACATGAAAGCCATGCACCGTTGATGCTGCGGACATTCTCTACGAGAGCCCAGCAGAAGCGACCAGATAGTAGCCCAAGATGTCATCACTCAGGCTGCTTGGCGAGCATGAGGGGCATGCTGCCTTATGATGAACATGACTTGCCTTCCAGTGACTCAAAAGCACCAGCATGAGTAAAGTTTGCATCCTGAGCACCTGACTGTGGTGCCCCATTACGAGGTAAAGGGATGTATACCATGCCTCAGGAATCATGACAAGGGTTGGTGTGCCTGACTGCAGATGCCATCATTGCCAGTGACAGGGAGTCTGCTCACATTGCACGCTACCACAGCAGCCGCAAGCTGCTCGACTGGGGACACTGGTGAGCAGCCCAGCTCACTCTAGTGGTGTGCTTATGGAGACACCATGCAGCAGTCCCATTTTCAGTCTGTGATGCACGCTCAGACATGCACCACACCAGAACCTGAAGCCATGGTGCTGAGTAATGGCGTCTGCACACAGCATGCATGATATGCTGTGAGGACCATGTTCAGTCTGTCACCTCAGCGCTTGATGAGCATGGCGCGTTAACAAGAATTGCACGTAAGAGACGGTCACTCAGGGTTTCTTGGGTGTGGCAGGGGTGGAGGCAGAGGTGGGCACTGGGGAGACAGGTAAAGTCTTCAACTATTTGTCGTGTGGCTGTAGAGTTCATTGGCTGCAGTGCAGCGGGGGCCCTTTGTGCTGTCCAATCTCCTAGGGTATTGGCAACAATTCACACAGCTGGCCCCTGCAGACTGATGAGCTGGTACTGCCTCACAGCCGCTGCATGGATTCGCTGAGGCACTTTGGCCAGCCACGCAATTGCGGTGTGGTTGGACTGCTGCCCAGCAGGCCACCCAGGTCACATTTGCTGGGCTTGCTTACCTCAGAAGGCAGAACCAATTCAGTGTAGATCATAGACAAGATTGACGTACACTCAAAGAAATGGGACATAATGTACAGGGGAGGCGGGAGCGCTGCAGCTGCCTCAAGCGCTGCCGCAGCTACCGGGCACGGTGACCACGGCGGTGACTCAGCAGCCGCCGCGTCAAGCGCAGCCGCAGCTTCTGGCAGGGACTCGGCGGCTGCCGCTGCAAGCGCTGCGGCTGCTTCCAACGGGGGCTCAGCTGCCGCGGCAGCAGCTGCTGCAGCAGCATCAGGAGGCGGCTCAGCAGCTGCAGCAGCGGCCGCCGCTGCAGCTTCTGGAAGGGACTCTGCAGCTGCAGCATCCAGTGCTGCTGCAGCAGGCGGGTGAATGATGACCTGCAGACCTTCTTTCTAACAGTCTTGCGCTGCTACTCAACAACAACATTTTGACGCTCCTGAGCAGCTCCTCGATGTGAGGAGCTTCTCTGTGTTGTGAGCGGGCCGCCACCTTTCCATGTTGCTTCCTTTTCATCTCACATGCTAAGGCATGACGCAACAAGGGCTAGATCTGGCAGACATGCTGCAACAGCCTCAGAGGAATAAAGCACTTCCAACAAAGCCAAATCCACCAGTTTACAAATGAACAGCACTGAGCAGGAAGATGCCTTTCAGGAGCATGCCACAGCGTGCGTCCTTCTGTCCAGAAAGACCGTCTCTGACAGCTTGAATAGGCTATGCAAACTTTGAGAATCTGTATAGACAGAGAACGCGACTTACCATTTTGATACCTTCTGCCCGACTGATGCTTTCAGGGCTTGCATCGTGTGCATGCAAGCGCTCAGGACAAAGCACGGCAGCTCTGGGTAACTTCTGCTTCCATTCAGCTTGACCCAATTGCACATGGCATTGGGTTCTAGCTGCAAGGTTGCGGGGTGCTCTGGTTACTTTTGAAGTAGAGAGCAGAATACTGAAGAAAAGTACCTTTCCAAACTAACTCCATGAAAGAGCTGATTTGGAGCAGCATACAATGCGACACAATGGTGTCCTCTGGTATGGATACTACCTTAGCAAATGCTTCCGTGTCACACCAATGCCAGAGTACTCCTTAGCGTGCAGATGTGCAGCCAAAGAACAAAGGAGGTGCCAACCCCGGACTTGCTGTCCCAAGCGCAGCACACACCTTTCTATGCAGAAAGCGATTGATTGGTGGGTGTAGCTTGAGCTGCAGCTGGGATTGCCGTTTGCACACGAGAGAGGCGATCTTGATTCTGCTTTACATACTGACCAAGCCAGAAATTTGGAAGGGACAGATGATGCCATCAAGATGCAGCTGTGTTTTGTGGCAGGTCTTCATGAGGATCAGCATACCAGGGTTCAGAGTTTGCTTTGTGAAGAGGTAAATGCAGTGGAAGACTTTGGGGCTTCTGTAAGCAATGAGACAATATTGATCCTGTAGCCTGCTGTGCAGCCCACTCAATTGCACAATTACATTTGCGTAAAAGGTCAATGAAATGTAAGTACAGGCAGCCGACAGGGCTCACTCAGGAGGCACTTCATTTGCTGACACTACAAGTCAATAATGAAACTCAGCACCACCAGGCAAAGGCTTCTACCGCAAATTATGCTGCATACAACGGCACTACAGCTACAAGTCAATTCGAGCACATTCAACGCTCATCTGCCCATGCAGGATAGTGAGCTCTCACGCACTTGCTCTGTATTGACCTGCAGCAATCTCCTTCTTGCCCTTCTCAAGACCACAAGCTGGCCGTTCATAGACCGGCTGCCTGGCATCTATCAGAGCACAACTTTAGGAGCACTGGGGCAGAGGCAAAAAGCAGCCTATGGCCTGAATCAGGCCCCCTGATGATGCACTCCGCTAGGTCCCTGGTCCCCCTGATGCAGCAGGCATCGGTGCGCTCAAGCTTCAACGGCCTTATTGTGTGGAGAGTGCAGGCCTTGTCTGCACCTTCTGTCCTCCCTGCTATTGCCCCTTTCCCAGTCTCTACAAGCACCAAGACCATGAGTTGCTTGGCTGCCTTGCTGCTAGAGGCCAGCATGTGGGGCCATCATGGGCGTATACATGAGCATCCCCTGCACTAGCTCGCTCTGTACGCTTGCCATGTCCACCTCTGCTTGGTGAACCAGGCTTGGCACCTGTGGGTCTGTGCGCTGGGCGTCACTGGAAGCCGAGCAGGCCTGCGCCCCAAGGCAGCAGGCGCTGCAGCGTTAACAAGAGGAGGTGTTTTGAGGTTCTGTGGCTTCTGCTTGAGTACCTTGCTGGAGCCCTTCTCATAAAGCTCAGCAGGAGACTGTCATTGGAAGCCTAGCAGTCTGCGGCCTGATGCAGAAGGGGCTGGCGCGCTGACTGAAGGCGCCATTCCCAGGTTCTGCGGCTCCAGCGAGTGCAAGATTGAGCTCTCGTTGGAAACGAGGGGCGCTGGAGCGAGCGCTGGGATGATGGACAGGCTCGTGCCTCCTGCAGCATGAAAAATGTGTTTCACTGCCTCAGCACTTCAGAGCCAGGCGTCTATTCTCCACAAGCTTGAGTACTGGAGACCAGCGGCGCTGGGGCGAGCGCTGCGATGATTGACAGGCTCGTGCCTCCTGCAGCATCAAGGTCATAATGCGGTAAGAGCGCCACAGCCTGGCCTTCAAATGGGATTGGTGCGCAAGAGGTCTGACGGGCGCCCGGTGCCTGCAAGCTTGATGAATGAGGTATCTGATGTGTCTGCACGGCGTATGCCTGGCTTCCTGTACTATTGACCAATGCTGCGACACCCCGCAGTCCAGTACTCATGTGCATGCATGCGTCTTAGCCTGCCATCGACTGAGAGTGCAGGCTGTCAGAACACACGTGCGCCAGTAGCGCCTGATGATGGGTGACCTGTCTTCGGCCTCGAGTCAGCTTGGTATTGCCTGGTACAACATGAGGGGCCCACCTGACAATGGCTGATCCTGCTGCTCTTCAGCTGAAGGCGTTACAGCCAATGGGTTGCCAGTCAATGGGTTGACCTTGGGAGAGGGGCTTTGACCCTCGCAAAGTTCACCTGAAAGGGCAGATCGCCCTCAAATGGTGTGCACTTTATCATATATAGGTTTGTGCGGAAGGCCACGTTTTCCATGTTAATGTGCCTGAAAAATGTCTGACAGAGATACTGTGTCACAGCTGTGCCTGTCCAGTTCATTTCCCTTCCATACGATGACAGCGTGTACTGACATCGGTGTACTGCCAGCTTTAGGATGAGGCCGAATATCTCTATCCAGCTGTGAGAAGGTGCAGCAACTTTTACAAAAAAAATTTTATAAATTGTATACACGACATCCGGAAAGCTGCGGACCTGCCATGCCTAGCACAAGTAGCAGGACCGCGCACACTGCTGAGGTCCGCATGCTGGCACGATGCGTGTACTTGCGCAACGGAGGGATGCTTGCGAGACCGCTGTGATGCTTCACGACAATCGTTGTGCTCAAGATGGTCGCTTGATGGCCGAAGAGAGAATCCTGCTCAGACTTGTCATCAGGTACAATCGGGAAGCTGCGGCCTGTCTGTAGGAAGCTGCTCCCCCTTAGATCAACCTCTGCTCAGGTGTAATGTGCCTCGCCATTCTGTCGAGGCCATAGTGGGACAGAATATCTGAAGCAGAAGCCTTTCATCGTATCGGATCCAGGCCTAGCAGTGGTGTGTTTCTGGCACACCTTCCTGAGGGTGGTGTAATCAGGTACTAGTAGTGCACGTTGTAGAGACTTTCTCCTCCTGCAGGCGTGCTGCCTGGGATGTCTCACTTACTTTCTCTCCCAGATGATATCCTTGTGCTAGTTGCGCTTGAGGCTATCGAATGTGGCGGCTTCCGTGGATGGTGCAAGCCAGCTCGTGCCTGCAAGCGTCTGTATACACTCGAGCTGCAACTTGCAGACAATCCTTGTGAGTTCACAAAACCCGATTCATCCACTGAAATAGCAAGGCCGCGGATCTCAGGTGACAGCAACTTCCATACCGTATGTGAGACTTTATATACCGAAACAAAAGAATGCTATTAGATGACATATGCTTAGTCTTTGAGCTGTGGCATGGGCATTGCAGCACTTCTACTGGGCAAAGCCTTCTGGAACCAACTTGAGGCCACACGAGCAGCAGTGTGGGCATGGGAGCACACTTAGCAACGTGCAGATGGAGGACTACAGGCTACAAGCCTAGTGAATTAGGCTGAAGGCCACTTTTGATAACATCAATCAGCAGATGAGAAAACCACAGTTCTCAATGATGCATGTTAGCGTGCACACAGAACGTGTTGCAAAGCCACGCAAGAGCTGGCGGACATCTACAGAGACACTCCCACTCTAAAGTTCTTGTTGGCCTAGAAACTTGATACAACC
The DNA here is from genome assembly GCA_000812005.1 of Coccomyxa sp. LA000219. Lineage (NCBI taxonomy): Eukaryota > Viridiplantae > Chlorophyta > Trebouxiophyceae > Coccomyxaceae > Coccomyxa > Coccomyxa sp. LA000219. The sequence continues at coordinate 134,212 of KN714615.1, read as the reverse complement.
CGCACACTGAAGGTTTAAGTGTCTCGGGGAACCATTTTACAAGTGGCAAAGCATTTGGGATGAGTATTGGGCGGTAGCCAATAGTCTAAGATCCGCTAGTCACTGACAAGTGCGCATGACTAGAAGGCTTGCTGAGCGATGTAATTGTTGAGTACAAGCATAATGCAAGGCCTAGAAGATGGCTCCCCCTACATCATGTTGGCTTGTGATACATAAGAACCCTCGCGACTCTGTTTCAGCTTAGGGCGGAACCAGTGGTTGTCCCTAGACCAAGTTTCACAAGGATCAGGTTTCGCACGTTCCGGCTGGCAATGCGCCCAATAGCCCGCTTATACCGGTTCAATGGCATTATATCATCTGTGTGGGCGTCCCCAACGTCCTTTGGGCGCTCACTAAGTGTGAAGTATTGGAAGACCTTGCTATCCCCCTTTTCGTGCTCCAAACCAGAAAGCCGTCGACCGTCGCGACGAACCATGTTCTGCAAAGAAAGCGGGCTTCAAAAGCCGTGCCAAACTCCTTTAGCTAGTTGTCACAATTGACCCAATGCTAGTGCCTCGAGACCTTCATAACAGTTGTCGTGTTGTCCAAGTTTGGTCGGTTGCCTTTCAAGATACACACTGCCATGATGGTGATCATCTGGGATCACGCTAGCAGCGAGACTAGATCCTCACCAGCAGCTCTCCTGGTGATGCCTTGGCCAAAACGTGTCTGACTTCACTCTGCCATGCTGCAAGCCCGTTAGGCTCCTTTCCATTTAGGAACAAACAAGCTTTAGCCGACCCGCCAGACCACGAATGCCACCTCCTGACAGACTCCTCGCTAAGATTCTGCACCGAGAGCTTACGTTGGCTTGAGATGCACATGTGCACTTTGACAGGTATGACCTCAAGGCAAGAACGAACTTGCCGCCGAGAGAGCTCTGCATGCCTGACCTTGCATGTTGGCAACGCCTTCTTCATAGAGAGAAGCTCATCCAACTCTAGAGCTGGTACATTGAAGTACAGAAAGTAGTTGTATGCCTTCCTCAAGGGTCTGAGCAAATCCTTGTTATGGCTGCAAAAGATATAGGTGTGGCCAACCCAAGAAGTCGTTTCAGGTCTGAGCCCTGCATGCAGTCATCGTTTGATTGTGACCAGGTATAGTTGCCTGTCATTTTGCGGGCGGCTTCCTATGTATAATATATGGTAGATTCAGGCAAATGGGACGCACCACTGTCACAACCAATGGCGACGTGTATCACTGGCTTCAGGTATTCCTGGTTTTCATATAGGCGGCTCTGGACTTCGCGGATGTCCATTGTATGGTCCACCTTGCCTGCTAGGAGTACCAAGTGACTGGGAGATGATAGCAAACTTTGAAATATTGGAAGGCCTTTGATCTCTGAAAGGTCTAGTCTAGGGAGGGAAAATACCTGATCTTGTCAACCAATAGTAATGCCTTTGTGCAAATGCTGGGTTGGCAGCCTCTTGGGTGAAGATTGCCTGCTGCCCATCTGCCATTGAGCCCTCTAGGCACTCCAAAAGAACCTCCGTGCCTTTCATCAAAGCCTGGGCCACAACCAGCGCTGCAAGATGACACTTCCCAATACCTGCGGACGTAACCTCTTATTTGGAAATTTTACTTAGATTTTTGACGAAAAGGGAAACTTCGACTGCCGCGAGCAAGCACACACCTTGACTTCCCGTGAAAACACTCTTGCAACCTTTTTCCCACTGGGCACCGCCATAGTAATGGGCATTGCGTGATACTTCTGTATCAATGGCCAGCTCTCGGGCCTTGAGTAGCTCTGGGTAGCATGGGCGCACGTATAAATGCGCTGTCATGATAGAAGGCATGCCCAGCCATGCGACATTGCCTTCCAAGCTGATCACCGTTCCAGGCTCCGGGTGCAGTATGAGCTCCTACAAGGACACACAACCTACTGTTGCATTTCTGTTATCTGCGAGTGCTTGTTCGTAGTGAGATACAATCAAGCTAATCGTGGCAAGGGGATGTCTTAGGCGTCCAACTCAAAGTCACCTTCTGCGCGGATATGGCCTCTATAAAATTTGCTAGGTTTGAGCAATTGCGCTCACGGTCCCATTTGGCATCATCCTTCCGCAATGTAGGGCCTGGACATCGCAAGTCAGTACTGATCCTGTGGATAGCATGGATGGATGAATGCATGCATGCATGCATACGAAAGTTCTGCTATGTACTTCTAATTCTGTATACTGAACGCAACACGCCACTACTAGCCTTCCATCTTGCTGTCAACACCATGCAAAGCTATTTTACAGACATCGGCAGATGCATAGATCTTCAAGACAAATCGTCATCCTCCTCATATGCATTTGGGGATAGAAGAGCGTACTTACCTGCCTCAAACAGACTAGTGTCCACACCTGCTAGCTCGGATTTCATATGTGTCGTCTTCTCCCTCAGATGCGTACACATCTGGTGCAACAGAGCGCTCTGCTTGGAGTCTCTGGTTATTTGCCGTTCCTTCTCCATAGCGTAGATCTGAGCAACCAACCCGGTATACTCTCTGTATTTGGCCTCCATCCGCTTGGGCGCCATGCCGCTATCATCTGCACTGCAGGTCCCAAACCTCTTCGGTTATGGCTGAGAAAACTGAGGAACACAAAGGTCTTCAGTTCTAGAAGCCTTTGACCCATTCTTGGCATCCAAAGCACTGCTGTATAGTTGAGGGACTACAGCGTGAAGACTGTGATCTGCTATGGCAGGTGTCAATTGCAGCTTTGTTGGCAGTGGAAACGATTAGACCCATGCAATTCCTGCTTTACAGGTTAAAACCTTTGACCAAACAGCCTCAAAATCAGGATACTCCTCTCACCTGGCCGCTTCCATGTTGCTGCGGACTTCTTTCATAGGTTCCTACGGTGGTGTTTGCTTCTCAGTGGTTCGGGATCCTATCCCTGCATTGAGCACAGGTGCCGCTGGCGTCTTCGAGACTTATGCCAGGCGCAGCTTATAGCAGCCATCTCGCAACCTACAAGCTAGGTAGTGTGGCATCCAAGATAACTTCTTGTGACAGATACGGACTGCAAGCTGCATTGGAGAGTCATGATCGCACTGCTGGTGCTTAGATGTGGAAAGTGAGGCTACCTTGAACCCAATGACTGGGCTTGTGGGTCTACTCAGCTCTCAGAGTCTATTGTCGGGGGCGCATGCAAAAAGTAGTACACCAGCCAGTCTCTGCTGATGCGAAGCACTTACTTTCCCGGAACTCTGCCAAAAGTCGTACAGTATGCTAGTCAAGGCTCCAGCAAGAGGTTTTACCTGAACTTATCCGCAGCCCTTCTCTGTCATTGTATTTCTGTAGCTAGGAGAAAAACTGGTCATCTTCCTAGGAAGCTGGAAGCTGAGCCTGCGGAAGGTGCAAGACCAGGTAGGTTACCGGTCGGCCAGAAAGTGATTGCGTTTCTGTCTCAACCTAAACGTAGATGTTCAATTCTACAACGTCAACGGATCTTCCGACTGGTACTTCAGTTGCAATCGCGCAGAGCTCTGGCAGCTTTAGTCGGGCCCCGCCGCAGACTGCTACCGTATCGATCATCACTTCTACAAGCTAGTGCCTCAGTCTGCTTCAATATGAGCCAGTCGGAGGTTTTCAATGCCATGAAAGATGCGTATGGTGGGATACGGATCGATCCTGATGACCTCCCAGCCGACCCCTCTGAATTTTGCAACGCGTTTGACCGAGTCGCTTCTGGTAAGCCAAGGCTATAGTCTGGAACTGAGATTAAAGCAAACTCTCTCTCTTCCAGTCCAAGTGTGCTGTTGTCCTTAACAGAAGCTGTAGATGAAGATGGCGTGCAGGCTTGGCAGAGGCAACAACGCAAGGGCATTTGGCTCAAGCTCCCCACAAGCAAGGCAGGACTTCTGCTTGAGCCGGCTCTGCAGCACGGCTTCAAGATTCATCACGCTGAGGAGTCCTATATACAGCTCACCCGCTGGCTCCCGAGCACTGCAAATAAGCTGCCAGCCAGTGCATCCCACCAGGTCGGTCTACAATTCCATCCACCACAGATCATGCCGCTGCCATGGTACACCTGCTTCTGTTATTAAAGCTTCTCCAGCCTTATAGAAAATGACCGCATGCAATCTACAAAGCGGGCACGAGCACAGCTAGCTGCAGGGAGATGTCACCCGCGTGCCGTATTCAGCGTCTGGTGGCGTGGGTTGCCTCTGATTGGCACGGATCAGCCACAAAGTCACATGATGCTATACAATAAGCTGAGCATCATTTGTTTCGTCATGCAATGGCTGCAGGCTGGCGTGGGTTGCTTTGTGCTGAATGAGCGCCAAGAAGTGCTCATGGTCCAAGAGGGCAATGGATATTTTAAAGGCAAGGGTGGGCACACATTATGCAGCATTCATGCATGACATCGAGCACTGCTTGGCAGCACCTCTTGCCCTTGTTTTACATTTTACACTGTCGCAACGGCAGGCGAGCTTAGTCATATTTTGCAAATGATCAAAATCGATATTGTACGCACAAGTTGCTCTCAGGTTGGGCCGATGTAGTTGCATACGTGAGCAAGTGTCTGCACTTTTCACAAGTCGAGTCTGACACAGGTCACATCGTGACTCACTCCTTGCAACTCCTCTTAGACTGAGCATGAGCCGACACCCCAAACGGCACGCTTATATACGCCAGAAAATGCAGGGTGTTCATCACATTACCTAAGAGGGCATGTTGCACTCAAACCCCCTAGTATCGAAATATCGATGGCGCGGCGTTGGATGCTGGAGCGATGCATCGGTTCGAATCCGATCATGCCCGACTCTTTTTCCCGCGGACCCCTTTATTTCAAAGGGGTGACAGTCACAAGTGTATATGTATGCCAAAAAAATGCAATAGGCAGACCGGATCACTGAGAGAGGGCGTGTAACACTCGGACGCGAGACGATTGCCCGAAACTGCCGAGATGAAGCGAAGCTGATGGCAACCGTGCTACTTAGGTAAATCCTAAGAAGGTGCATGGGTTCAAGGCCGGTCGGTCCCGATTATTTTTTTCCGCAGATCCGTCTCTTATCTGATGATTGAGGCATTTGCGTTTTTATCGTCAAAGTATGTCTGGTACAAGCATAGTACACGTTTCACTTGCCAGCCAATGAAGCCATAAGGGCATTGTCAGTCCGGGACCTTTGCTTGTAAGACTATAGACTAGCTAGGAGCAATTCGGTCACCACTCCAAGTCTTTTGTTTAGTCAACTAACGCAAGCTTTGCAAAGCTATAGATAGGACGACTCCAGTCTCGAGTCAAATAATACTGATCATGATGTAACACAGAATGAGGCAATGCTTGGTGGGATACAAGCAGTGGCAACGTACTTAATCAAGGCATTGGATCTCTGAGAATCACTCTAAGTGACTTTTAGGCAAACCCCCCACGCTTAGTTGCCGAGGCATGTTTTGCCCTGGTTATACCAGCTCGGTGGAGATCTCTACTGGAAGTCAGGATCTCCCGCCGCAAGGGCATCCGCATACAGCCTTTTCAACTGCTTTCTGGGCTTTGCTAGCCGTCTCGCAACACCTGCGATCTCAAGGAACTCATTTCAAGGGCAGCTGGCAAGCTCTAGCATGACAATAGGCAGCCACGGCCTGACAATGTCTTGCAATGGTCGCCTCTAGAGCCCTTCAACGCCGTGGGTGCATAAGGCTTGCATCAATTGCAGTATACCAACAGCCTCAGTTGCCAGCTGACACAAGCAGGGCGTTGCAGTGGATATGCATTGTTGGGAGTTAGATGAGGAATGTACCTGCAGCGGAGCGACATGAAGAGCCTGTGGGGGGACTCTCAGGCCCAATGTAGCGGTCCAGCGTGTGCTGATTGTGCAGGTTCCTGGCATTTGCCCTCTCCTTAGCCTGCGCCTTGGTGACATCCTGCGCAGTCAGAGACATACAGCTCAGACCACACGTCGCTTCCCCAACACCCGCCAGAACTTCCCACTGGAGGACCTCGTTAAGCTCTGTAGCCTCTGCCTCTCCTGTTAGCAGATGTGCTGCAGCCAAACGGTTGTGGCGGATGCTATGCCCTTATGCAAGTTTTGAGGTCTGACCACATGACATGCATCCCAAGCCTGCCATGCAGTACGACAACTTGCAAGACCCCGTCATGGCAGGCATGTGCGGGCGCTGCGCTGACCTGGTGGCATGGCACGCAAAGCGTGCGCAGGTTGTCCAGCTGGCACATGCCGCCGCCCTTGTATACAGGGATAACGTGATCCGCGTGCCATGCATTCCCCTCCAGTGTCTGCACAGGGGAAATGATGCAACTTAAACGCCATCCTACACACTTGTGCACAGGGAAGATGTTGCATCACATCTATTGCTATCCTACACAGTGTCAGAGTGGGCCTTCACTCATTGCATCCTTCCAAGTGGTAAGCAACAGCCTGGCTGGGCAATCAGCCTTGCCTCTGGCAGTGTTTGTGTCTCACTGTGATTTTTCCAACCTCACAGCTTCATAGCATTACAACTCCCAGAGGCCAGACCCCTAGCCGATTGGTTCCATTCTTCTTTGAGGTAAGTGAAGAAAGGCCCACCCTGTTCACCAGCCTCTCCATGACAGGCTTGTAGCCGTGCGCGCAGAACTTGGGCGCTAGTTCCCGCAGCTTTCTCTCCCGCTTCTGCCTCCACCCCTTGCTGCCCTTCTCCACCAGCCTGAGCATCCCGCACAGCCCCTGTCAGATATACCCTCATAGAATTCCAAGACTGAGGACAATGCTGAGAGCATGCACTCTGTATGTGCTGGCGTTAGCTCTGTACGCTCTGGCTACAGCAGTAAACCCTGCTGCCATGATACACCCACCTAAGCACGCATGCCATTGACTATCGAGCCCACAACTTATGTCAGAAGGTGAATGCAGGGCCTTGAGTGGTAAACCAGGGCAGCCTGCACATGTTTGATAGAGCAGCTCTAGCCAGTGCAAAGACAGCAGGTGTGGGCAAGAGGCACCAGGAGGTCTGCTAAGACCCTTGATAACAATGACAGAAGTGTGGTTGCATAGGTCAGGGACTCCAAGGGGCCTTTGCCTGAGCCGCTTCACCACATGCAGGCAGTCCAGCCTGCAGATCTGGCACACGCCTCGCTCGAGATCCCTCAGCAGGCGCCTCAGGGCAGACCCTCCGGCAGCCATGATGTACTCACCCTCGCACTTGGGGCTGCAGAACAGCAGGCCGGCTCCCTGCAGTGTGGCCTGCAGTGCAGCACATATGTTGTCAGGCCCATCTCAGGCATCAGCCACCATTGGTGCAGAAACATTGCAGCTTGTCTCTTGCCAGTTCCTCAGCAGGCGCCTCAGGGCAGACCCTCTGCCAGCCAGTATGCACTTGCCTTTGCACTAGGGACTGCAGAACAGTAGTCTGGCTCCCTGCAGCATGGCCTGCAATGCCATGCATCAAGCTCTTTGCGCAACTGAGTATACGCATGACCTGGTTCTGCCAAATAGATGGGTGGCCAGCCCAGGCATCATGTCAGATGAAGCTGATAAGAATTGGCTCGATGGCTGTGACTCGGCAATGCTGTTTATGTCTGCTCACATGGAAGCTCTTACCTGTCGGGGCACAGTGCATCCAGAAACCTCCGCCATGCACTTCAGGCACAGCCGCCGGCCGCTGTCAGTGAAAGCCTGCTTGTACTGGAAAAGATTGGCCCGCCTGCATGTGCCAAAAAGCGTGCTGTGACCTGCCAACGATGCAGAATGGTATCATCAGACAGGAAATACACCAAACTCTCTGGCATAGAACTGCTTAGAATATCACGTATGTGTCTGGAGCAGTGCTGCATACACTAGGAGGATGGAACTTTTCACTAGGTGCCTATATAGCAACAAGGAGGAGCAAGCCGTGTTTTCACAGGCAGTGCATGCAAGTGGGACAGGCTTTCGTGGCTCACCCATGGTACCGCACATTGACAGTTGCCAGCTCAGCTCCAGGTGGCACGGCCAGGAGCGGCCCAGAGCCCTCCAGGTGGCGGTCTGTTCCGATGCCATACGCACCCTCAGCCCTGGCCAGGGCTTCCACCTCATCCACATACGCCTGTGAAGCACGTGCATGTCTCACCAGGGTCCACAATTAAAAACTATTGCTTTGGCACATTGGGCAGGCTGCGAAGTCCTTCCTAGCAAGCTTTCTGGCTAAACAGACGTCCTGGCAGGTGACGGTAAGACTGTGACTGTCAACAACTCAGGGTGGGCACCTTATAGGCTTGGAAAGCATTTGTATGACCAAGGTTTTCCTGATTTGTATAGCTGCACTGGATGGAGCAGTTGAGACGTCTAGGGCCTTGCTTCAAGAGGATATGAGAGCCCACCTGCAGTGGTGCCCTCAGGCATCTGCCGCACAGCTTATTCTGGTGCAGGGGCCGCAGCTCGGCCCACTCAGCAGCAAAGTCCCTGGCTTCCTGCATCCACTGCTCCAGAACAGGCGCTGTGACCCAGTTGGGCAGCGCAAGGAGCCCGACCTGCCCAAAGTGCACCTTCTCCTCATCCCTGCACAACAACCCGAGCAGCCTCGCATGCACGACTCTGCAGTCATAGAGCCAAAGCACCCAGGCAACAGCAGGCTGTGGCCATTGAGACTAGCCTGCATGATATTAATTGCAGAACGCAATCTGCCTTGTTGCTCTAAGCAATGTGCACTCGAACTTTTTGGGGAGCTTGTTAATTTGAGCAAAGCAAAACATACATTGTCCGTGAGCTCTGACGATGGTTGACCCAAAAGACATCAAGAATATACAACAGCGCACCTCTTTCTCAAGTGCGATATCAGGTCTTGGATGCAGGAGGGGCCGCCATCGCTCAGTGGCGCAGTCAGCAGATCCAGGGGCAGCGACAGGCCCAGCAACTGGGATCCATCCTCCTTGCCATGGAAGTGCACCCTGTTGGTGTGCAGCCCCATCTCAAAGAACACCTGCATGTATCACATCAAGCCCTCTGCAGTGGGCATAGGAGATGCTCAAATGCAGTGCGCATGAAAGACGCTCAAGTGACTGAGCAAACCCATCAGGGCTGCTGCCATTTCAGCCTGTCAGGCAACACAGTATACAGTTGTCATGGGCAATTGCAGAGGGCGCAGTGTGTTACAATGAAGGAGCGGAGATGAGCGTCCTGACATAGGGCAGCTGTGAGAGCCTACCTCAGGGGCCTCTGCTGCAGGTTCTGCAGGCAAGGAATCCTCGAGACTCTGGTTTGCAACTATCACAGCACTTGCGGCAGACGCCTGATCTAGCTCTGGCTGCTCGGCAGCCGCGGGCCCTGATGAGAAGCCATGACTCCCAGTCTGGCTCTTAGGATCGCCAGCTGCCCTCTGCTGCTGCACTGCATCTGCTGCCCCGTCAGGAACGTCTGCTGACTGGTGCGGCACATGCTCATGAGGCAGGCATGCGCTGTGCCGGCTGTCCTGAAGCTGCACGGCGGCTGCCTGCGCTGGTATAGCGCAGGGTGCCCGCTCAGGCGCAATCTGCGTGCAAGCCCAGCCCTGTGTGGCGCTGACGCTCTTGACTGCGTGCACAGCAATGCCCCGTGCATGGCTGCTGTCGGCTGCAGCGCCTGATCTGGCCTCCTCGCCCCCGTCGTGCACTGCAGATACCCTCTCTAGGCTTCTGTTCAGGCGCTGCCACCTGCATGCCCGCACACCTTTGGTTTCCGCGCCTGCTTGTGGCAGCTTCAGGCAGAGAAGCTCAACGTGACTGGCTACCGCAAGGTGCCAGGGAGATTCCAACCATCTGCAGTTGACGGTGCATGCACATCATTGGCAGAGCGCCTTCACAGAGGGTCTGAGAGAGAGAGAGAGAGAGAGAGAGGGAGAGAGAGAGAGAGACAGAGAGAAGGTGCAGCTTGAGGTGAAAGACGCACTTGCGCTCATCGCTGGTGCCTCGGGCAAGCAGGAAGTAGATGTTGACCGCCATCTGCTGCCCATGGCGGTGCGCCCTGTCCTCGGCTTGCAGCAGGATGCTGACCTCGTCTGGCAGCTCCACAAAGACAACCGCGCTTGCTGCAGTAAACTCTAGGCCAACACCTGCACGTTGCACATCCGCTGAAGAGATATTCCCCATTTTCTTCAGGCCAGATGTCTCTGTACTCTTAGAGCTCCTAGCTTGTTACAGCAAGTTCACCTCACTAAGAGGAAGGTTGGCATTACACTAATTTCAGGCAATCAGCCAAGGCAGGCTGGGAGTAAGCACTTAAGCTTGCCTGCAGCCATGACCGAGAGGAGCGCCACTCTGATGCACGGGTCGTTCTTGAAGCGCTGGCAGGCGTCTCTGCGGTCCCGCTGATCCGTGCTGCCGTCGATCTGCACGTAGCCCACACCTGCCCAGTCCGCCTGCCCAGTGCCCTCCAGCTCCTGTGCCAGCTTCCTCATGACATCCCTGCATCAGCACAGCCTGTTCAGGTACTTTCTGCATGGACCTGGGTCTATTGCATGGATGCAATCATGTGTTTCTGTGGTCAAGCTGCTCTGTGCTGCCGCCCATCTGCATGTGGCACACACCCGCCCAGTCCGCCCGGCAAGAGCTGAAAGGTCCATGGCAGGCAGAGTAGGCAGGTGAGTTACCTCATGCAGATTGACAGCAGCACACCTCAGCAAAGTCACTTGAAGATATGTACAGTGTCAAGCTCAGTGCCTGTACAACTGCAATTTGTGTGCAGGGCGAGCCTTATGACTGGGGGTACGCAAAGGACTCCTGAATCAATTTTAAGGCAAAGACTTACTTGTGATGGGCAAAGATGAGGAACTTTGGCGCAGCATCGGCTCCGCCGTCCACTGTACCGCCCCTCGCAGATCCAACCGCATGCCTGCACATATTGGTTCTAGGAATGTGACATGGAAGTTGCCAGACAAATTATGGGTACATGGGCTTAATCACATTACACCTGACCTTGCACCTGCCATCTCATGGATCTATATTGGCCTCACGAACCTGAGTCACGCTGCAGAGAGGGTCACGTGGAATGCTGAGCCACGCTCCTGACCGTGGTCAACCACTGAATTCAATCTCACAACGTGAGTTTGTGGTTGACAAGGAATACTAAAATTCAGATAAAGAGCGCAAGCCGGTTGCAGCACCTGAGCCACTCCGACACGCTGGGCAGCCTGGCCAGCGCAGTTGCCCGGCCCAGGCCCATGGGCCTGTCATCCTCACGGTACTCAGTCCCGTCCTCCCCAGCTTCCATGTCGCCTTCTTCCTCGCCTTCCTGTGTCTCCTCCTCCTCTTCAAGGCCATCCGCGTCCTCTGCACATAGCAATCTAGCGATAATTAATTGCATGTTCAATCACTGCCTGTACAGACTGCATGAAGATTCCCAGCACAGAACAGCGCATCAGACTGGCGCATCCTGTATCGCCAGCACATCTCGGAACTGCTACCCGGGCACACTAGCATGCGTGCACACACTTGTCTATATATGAAGGATGGGGGCTGTACTGGGTCCACCTCTTCACCGGGGTGAAAGGCAGCAGAGGTCAGATCACTGTATACTGACCTACAGGGGAGGGTCAAAAGCCCTTGTGCCAGTGGCTGCATCGTTCAGAGTGCTTCGTATTGTACACTGATTTCATTGAACCAGAGGGCAGATATGCCAGGGTGAGCCTACCTTCAGAGGAGGGCCGAAAGCCCTTTGGCCAGTGGCTGGCGTCAGGCGCGGGCAGCCGCACGACCTGGCGCCGCTTGGGCGGCAGCTGCCCCATGACTTCCCTCTTCAGCCGCCTCAGCATCACTTCCTGCAGACATTCATGCTATGTCACCTTTCAGGCACACACATGCTCGTCCACTCCCGCATATAAGGTTGCAGGCTTACCCCCACTGCATAGCCTCCAAGCTTGTACCGGCAGATACATGATCCAGACTCCGACAGGCAAGCCTGCTTGGTGAGGCTGGTCCTTCTTAGCACACGTGCATATCAAGTGCCATGATTAAGTCATCCTGTGAGTCCAAGGATGTAGGCTGGTGGTGTGCTGTGTCAAACAAAATGGCGGGCAGGAGATCATGTTTATGTCACCTGCTTGAGGACGGCATGTAGCTCTCGGCCATGGGACAGCCCGGTGTTGCACCACTTCAGGTAGTGGACGCCCTCTCTGCCGCTCATAGGGACCTTGTGCCGCGCGCAGTAGCGCCTGGCAAAGTCGTCCCTGGTAGCACCCAGCAGCCCGGGCCGCAGAGCATCCACCTGCGCACAAAACCCACTCACTCCACTCAGTGCAATGCATATCCTAGAGGACCACCTGCAGACAGCTGTTTCTGGCCAATTTCCTGCCCAAGTTCATTTCTAATGCAGAAATGCAACCTGACATTCAGAGCCACCTCTCCTGAAGCAGGCAAAGCATGGAAGACAATGATCTAACCACTGCTGGTGGTATGGTCGTGTGGGGTAAGCTGATATCATCTCCGGTGGCCTTCACGGGTAAGCAATGTACCTGGCGGTACAGGTCAAAGGGCCTGCTGGGGAAGGTGTGCCATTCAGCAGCACTGCCAGCTCAGCTGCGCCCATCATTTACAAAGGAGGAACCAGGGGTCTGAGGTTGAGAGAGTAAAAAGGGCAGCTCAGAAGGGTGAGTGTACCTGGCGGTAGAGGTCGAAGGGCCTGCTGAGAGAGGGCGTGCCGGTCAGCAGCACAGCGACCTCGGCAACCTTCACTGCTCTGACTGTGGCTTCTGTGTGGCCGGAGTCTGGCGCCTTGTCACCCGTCCTCAATGTGTGGCTCTCATCCACAATGACCACCTGTAAGAAACAAGTTGACAAATTCTGAGACGACCCCGTCACACAGCTTACCCGACACGACTGCAGGTCTGGGAAACTTTTCTCCTGAGACAAGTACTTGAGAGAGGCACACTGACAGGAATGCAACAGCCATGAGAGAGACTTGGGCGTTGCACTGCCACGTTTTGAGTGTATCAGCAGCCATGCATTGGCAGACAGATTATATCACAGGCAGAGCAGGAAGTGCTCGGTAAAGTTCTTCTCCTTGATAAGGTTGGAGATGTCGCAGCTGACCATGCTGTTCATAAGGCTGTCTCTAAGCATCGAAGGCAGTCATTGAAGAGGGCAAGCAGACAGACCTTGAAGCCTTTAGCTGCCATGCACGTCTCAGGGCCAGCACAGACGCTGCCTGGTTTGGTGCCGTCCAGGCACGCTTTGCACGACAGGCGCTTCAACATGTCATACGAGGTGATGACCACCTGCAGACATCAACACTCTCTCATGTGCCTGCAGCATAGCTCATGTGGTCCGCATTCGATGAGACAAGCCTCCAGAAAGATTCTTAGAGGAAGCATGCCTCTATACATCTGTCAGAATTCTCAGTCTAAGCAAGCCCAGGGAAACTTGTCTGGGAGGGCCGTTACGTCAGGCAACACTGCATTGATCAGAAGAAACAAAATTTCAATCATGTACACCTGTGGTATGCTGCTGCCGCTGAGACGGTCTGTGCGCCCCTCAATGACGTGCACCTGGCTCGGCCGCACATGTGGCAGCCACTTTGCCAGTTCCTCCGCCCACGCAAGGCGCAGGCTGGCTGGGACAACCACCAACAGGGGCCACTGGTCCTGCAGCAGCAGAGAATGATGTCAACCCACTGCGAACTAGCATAGGATGTGGAGCGTTGCTGCTAGCAACCCATCTGCCTTGCCAGTCCTTACACGCAAGCCCAGCACGACCTTACTCAAAGAGCAGCACAGTCATGACAGCAACATAGTTCTTGCTCTTTCAAGATGCGCAGGGCTATGTGCCTAGGGCATGTCTGTTGCTGCAGCATTTGCCAGATCTGATGCAGGGTGTGAGTGCACCTGGTAGCAGGACGCCAGAGCAATGGCCTGCACAGTCTTCCCGACACCCATCTCATCCGCCAGGAGCAGCCTGCCCTTGCGCTGCACCCCAAAGCGCACGCCCTCGCGCTGGAATGGCAGGAGCGCCTTTGCCAGGGGCGCTGGCATGCACTGCAGCCTGGCGTCAACTTCCTCCTCACTCAGGCGCTGCGGGTCGCACCTGCGAGTGGCAAATCATTAAAATCAGCCTGAAGACGTGCTGCAGGGGATTTCTCAACCTTTATCTCCTTAACATCAATGCACAAGCCCTTCTCCCAAGGAGCAATGATGCACCAGTTGAGCTCCATCCGTGAAGGTTTAAATGCCTGTTAATGAAGGAATATACACCTGATGGCTCTCAAGGCGCTCTCTGGGATGGTGCCAGCTGGACCCAGCAGGTCCAAGTGAGGCCCGGCCCTCCTGCGCAGGGCTGCCACAACAGCTGTGTACTGCTGCCAGGGGAAGCCCACAGCAGCAAGGCCCGGATCAGGCTCTCCACCATCTGGCCTGCAGCACAGAGGATTTACCTTAGCTTTTGACAGATGCCGCCACTTTGGTATGATCTAGGCATGAGGCTTGCAAGCCTCTACAAGAGCTCACGCAGTTAACCTCCCTTCAGGGAGTGAGGCATGCAGAGGACATGCCAGAGTCAGCAAAGGGGAGCATTTGAAAGCCACTTACTCTGAGATCTGCGGCTTCGTCATGAATGCAGGCCTCATGTCAAGCCCAAGGGCTGTCAATAAGGCAAAGATACCGCCACAAAAAGCAACAACCTGCTCTGCACCCAGAGCAGGCATCACCTGCACAGATTTGCTCTTGCTGAGCCACACGCATGAGCACATGGAGCGCTAATTAGCGCCAGCGTCCCGCCCCGCAAACAACGCCATGAGTGCAAGTGCAGCACTTGCCTTGAGCATCTGCGGGTGTGGTGTATTGGCACATGCTGCCAAGCTGCTTGCACATGTGATGTGCTGACTGAGTCATCCTGTGCACAAGAGAGGTTGGCTGTACCTTGAAGCCTTCCTCTGCTGAGATGGCTTCCAGAGCAACCTGCGGCTTTGTCAGCCTCTCATGCAAGAACTCCCTGAAATGGCACTCGTGGTTTCCACACTGCCAGTAGGCCATGCGAGACTGGCCGCCGTCAAGCGTGAAGAACTCGACGACTGGCTGCAGTGGTAACCCGCAGCCGCTCAGGGCAGTCTTGAAGACACCTGCACACCAGTTGCGTGTCAGCCCTGATTAGGCATCCTGCCTGCACTGCCAGTATGCCATGCATGTCTGGTCGCTGTGAGCGAGAAAGACTGAGGATCTGCAGCAGCAGAGGCCAGTGACCGCTCTGACCAGTCTTAAATACACCAGGACACCTGCACACCTCTCGCATGCACATCTGTGTAAACCCCGGCTGGTGGATTTTGAGAGTCGTCATCATGAGGACTTTATACGTCTCAGCCAATTTTCAATTGCAGCAGTGACATCAAGTCTGGGAAACATCAGCAGCAGAGGACAGTGAGACTCAATCCTTGTGGGAGGGCGGAGGCAATGGCAGCCTTGGGAGCATGTGCTTGAACTGCTGCATCTTTGCAGCGATGTCCTTTGGGCACCTCACAGCGCCCTGCTCCTGTATGTGGGAGCATCACTTGCAGGCTGCAGACTCAGACATCGTGAAAGCAGGCAATGATAATCAGCACTATCATGCTCTGCATTTGGTCAACAGCATGCTGAAATGATGTACAGAAAGACATGGAGGCCTTGAAGGAGAGGTCACAGGCACATACCGTTGCCCTAGGTTGGCCACTGCCATGGTCCTGAAGGTTTCCACTCTGCCCAGACTGCCCAGACCTGGGCTGCAGGACTGCTCTCAACTGTGCCTGGCTGCCCTGCGGCGCCTGCTGCTTGCCCAGCTGCCCAGAACTAGAGCCCTGCGCAGCTGCCGAAGGCTGCTCTGAAGACACATCCCCACCCTGCCAAGCTGCACTTACAGCTGGAGGCTCCAGATGTGAGCGCTGCCCTTGACAGGCTGTGTCTGACAGCGCTTGACCTCTGCTCCTTGCAGATGCGCCACTGTTGCAAGAGGTCAGGTCCCTGCTGTGCCTGCTCTGGGAGTGCTGTCTGTCGGCAGGGCCGCTGTGAGGGGGCTTCAGATCTTGACTGTCCCGCAGAGAGGTGCCTGAGTATGCAATGCCAGGCGCACTGCTCCTTGTCTGGTGGAGTGCAGTAGCAGGGGCTCTCTGCAGCTGCTGATGATGCTGACAGCCTGCAGCTGAGACTTGACCACGGAGATCCTCACTGGCTGCAGGCTGCATCTGGAGCTTCTCCCTTGTGGCAAAGCCAGGGAACAGGCTGGGAGGCGCGTACACGCGTCTGTGCTGCTGTGGGCTGCTCTGCACGGCTCCTGGCTGCAGCAGTGCCATGGCACTAGGCGTCAGGCATGCCAGAGCTGGAGAAGGGCCCTCAGGAGGCGTGTCTGGGATGCACTCTGCGTCAGGGCAATGCACATCGCGGTCTTTTGAGTAAGTGTGCTCGGCTGGCAAGTTTACAGCTGCAACCGCCTTGCTTCCCGTAATTTCGTCAACCTGGTCCCTGCGCAAGTGCTCACATCTAGAAGATGCTTGATTCCCCCGTAAATAGTGCGTGTGACTTAGAAGAGTCAGGAACAGAGGACTGGGGTGTTGAGTATGCCATCGGCCTTGTAAAGGAGGACTTACAGGACGTTGGCCCATACTTCGTCGTCATCATGATCGCTGAAAATCGCCATCAGGGTACATCACAAAACAGCTCGCAACAACGTCATCTCCACATAAGTCATCAGCATAGCTAGAAATAGAGTACGAGCCGCAAGCTGAAGGAAAATATGATGGCATCTGATTAAGCCATGTTTCGGGTCATGTGTATCATATGCTCACACTTTGCAAGAATGCAAAGGAGACAGAAGTGTTTCCAGCCTGCGTTTGCATCCCTCACTCAGCAAGCCGTTCTATAAATGAAGTGCTTGCGGTCGTGTCAAGAGCAAAGCATGCGTGCTTTGTAAGAGATGACGTCACCGTCCACCTTAGCGCGGGAATGCCCTACCGGGTGCCTGCTGCTCCAGCACCCCCTCTGTTGATGCATTCCTCATCTGAAAGCACGAGAAAGTTTGTGCCAGTGCAGCTATTTCAAGACCTACTCGTTGGAAGTAAGCGATGGTGGATGGCAGCTGCATCCTTCCTTATCGCCTGTAGCTTTGCACGGCTTTTTCCCGAAAGAGTACTGTATAGAATCTTGGCCCGTTCGAGTATCATCAGATCTGCTAACGGCCCCTTAGCAAGCAGAGAGATCGCCACTACTAACAACCTCTCCATACCACATCTCAAAGACAGGCAGCAATCTGGTTGTGCAAACCTCTCAGAGTATCGGTGTTACTTCAGCCCCTGTCTTTGCTTCGTTTCAATCAGCTCCGGAATACCAGCAACGCAGATGCCGAGGGTGAGATGGCAGTGCACATGACAGCTCCTCACTGATGCGTGTCAACGTACAGAGACGCTCATAGGAGCCTTGCAATCCGAGTCTTTGCATGCAGAAACGCAAGGAGAGGGATGCTGAGCAGCTTGAGTCTGCACCACCTGAAGCAAAGCCTGTCTCAGCCAAGCCCAAGGGCAAGGCAAAGGTGGGCCGTTTGCTGCTCTTCATACATACTCTTTTGCAAGTGTGTTTGACAACCTTCAAGCTACTATCCTAGCATCTGCTCAGCTATATGTAGGGGTCAGACCCTCTGCGCAATGGCAGTCTGGCGTCTTGTGCCTAATGGAGAGCGAGCCGGATGGGTTCTTTATAGATGATGTGGCTGCTAGGCAGGCAGTAGCAGACAGAGCTGTGAGATGGAGTGCAGATCTTTCAAGCATGTGTACTGCACTGTACAGGCAGCAGGCGTGCAGAAGGATAGCGCACCGGCTTTGTACCTGCTAAAGAGCGAGCCTGATGAGTTCTCGATAGACGACCTGGCAGCGCGGCCGCAGCAGACAGAGCCCTGGGATGGAGTGAGAAATTTCCAGGCGCGCAACATAATGCAGGGCATGAAGCTGGGGGACCAGTGCCTGTTCTATCACTCCAACACAAAGGAGGTAAGCCATCATGAAAGCTGCACATGCGTGATGGCACATTGCACACATGAGTCTGCTAGGTGTACCTCATCTGAGGCCTTTCGCAGCTTACAGCTCTGCCTGAGTATCATGGTGTGCGTGCAGCTCATGCACCAGTGCCTATTCCGACATTGTAATGTTGAGGTTGTATGCAAACATGATACGCCCTGACAGCCATGCTCACATGATAGCACCGTAGCTACTGTTGACCACTTCATTAGAAGTGTCAATGACCCTAGCAAGACACTGGGTGCAGGTCGCTCAGCACACTGTGCTGTGCAGCCAGGCGTGGTGGGGATCTGCGAAGTGGTGAAGGAGGCTTATCCAGATGAGACGGCTCTGGACCCTAAGAGCCCCAAACATGACCCCAAGGCCACATCTGAGAAGCCCAGATGGTTCATGGTAGATGTCAAGCTGGTGAGGGAGTCAAGGCTGCAAAGCTATAGGCAGCCTGCCAGCCCTTTGGATCATAACCAGTCATCCTGATGAACCATCTTTTGGGCATTATCCGGTAGCTTTTGAGCCCATGTTGGGCAGCAACATAGCTATCTCTTGGGCATATTCTTAGCAGATATGCTGTAAGGTTCTGCAATGCAGATGCACTCTCTACCTCTTGAGTGTGTGCTGCATGGCTGGTCAGGTACACAGACAACACCTAGACACCCAACCAGCCGTGAAGCACGCTTGCAGGAGGTGTATGGTGCACAGTCATCATTAGGCATCGCTCAGATTACACTCTGATGGCTGTTTGTGATCGTGTCATGCAGCACAGCTACTGTCCTGGCTGCTGCCCCCTGGAGATAGCTGATCACCGCTGCTATGCAGGTGAGAAAGCTCAAGCGCATTGTGCCGCTGAAGGAGCTCAAGCAGCATGGCAGCGGCAGCCTAGAGGGCATGGTGCTGTTGTCGAAAGGCCGCTTGTCAGTGCAGCCTGTGACGCAGCCGCAGTGGGATTTCATCCTGGAGCTTGCAGAGACTGAGCCAACAGACAACTCATAGCTGTTGCAGCAAGGCGTTTGTGTTGGAAATGGGTGATGTCTGTCTGATCACTGCAAAGGGATGGTGCTTCTGTCAAAGGGGCGCTTGTCAGTGCAGCCCATGACGCAGCCGCAGTGGGAGTTTATTCTGGAGCTTGCAGACACTGAGCCAGCAGAGGACTCATAGGGTTTTGCAGCAGAGCAGTGACACTGAGAAGGACATGCGAGAGACATTTCTTGCTGTAGCAGTATGGTGGAAGGTGATGGTTGTCAAACATGCTCCATGGGAGGGCATGATATTGACATTGACAGAGACGAAGTGATGTTGTGTGTTGACATGATTGTGCCGGCATTGTAAGCCCTGCTCGCTGGATGTTTGAACGGACAGAGAGGAAATCTACATGCATGGCTGCTCGAGTCTTGTATCCCATGTGCAGGCATGCAGTGCCTGGCAAATCCATGGCTCAGGTCCACTGCGGCACCCTTTAGATTGCAAGATCAGATACTGCTGTGACATCAGCTTCTGGGCCAACTACTGGTTTTCCATGCATGGGATCTTTTCGAGAAGGACTGCCCTGCCGACTCAGAGGCCAGGTAGCCACTTCATAACGCAAGTCACGCCTGCACAAAGGCTCAAAGTACGTAGGTAGTCGTAGATAGTGGGCATTCGCCAAGGAAAAGCGCTATCTGACCCTCACAGAGGCTTCTCACGACTCTTCCGGCGCCAAACGACTCGCATCTCAACGCAACCATGGCAGCGCAGCGTCTGATTGCTGTCACTGTCACCCTGTGCATCCTGGCTGCAAGCTCAGGTAGCTTCATGGCTTCAAACTGCTGTCTTTGTGAAGCCGCGTGGATCGGCCCGTCATGCTATTTTTAGATTGCGGGAGGCACCACCCTGGCTCATGCACATCATGTCTGTGCTACGCAGAACCCATATTAGAGACAATCAATAGCTGTCCTGTCTTTTGAGTGCCACTTTGGCTGTGGGTCGTCTGTGAAGACAGCCGAGTTGGGCTGAGTCATACTGTAATCGGGCTTGCATAGAGTTCCTTGCGAAACATATACGCCTCGTCAAAGGCATCTTGAGTTCCCTGCATTACTTTTCTATACCACACTCTCTGCAAAAGTGTGAAAGTAAGTGCTTCTCGACATGGTTCTTGGACAGCATTACTGTGCCTATGCCACTGTGAGCTTGCCTATGGGAAGGATAAGGGTCTAAATGTGTTTGCCTCTGACTTATCCTTTTCTTCTGCACAGGCTATCTGAGCACGAGCTCCTTTGCTGATGCGGCTACCAACACTGATGGCACCCAGGGACTGCCTGGTAGGTGCACACATCACAAGAGCTTGAACTTCGCAATTGCTGCAAAGGGACCTATAGAGGGCAAGGATGATTATTATCAGTTCTCAAGTGTCAAGCCTGATACCAGGAGCCATACATAACATGATTGGCTGTGCAAACTTCATCACGCTCAGGGTCAGGACATGCGGATAGTCCGCAGGTTGCAGCACGTGTAGTGTGGGGCTTGCCAATATTATAGCTTCTGAGTGTCAGTGTACAGAATATGATGCGCTTGTCCAGCGTCGACGTCTCATCTTTGTGTCTTCCTCCCCAGCGCATGCGGCGCTTCAGCTGCAGAGCTGGACCTTGTACAGTAGAGCGCAAGACTTGGCCTGTGATTGCATTGGCTAAACACCTTTTGTGTTGCGCACAGGGCGCAAGCTGAGCGGCTGGTGGGGCGGCGGCTGGGGTGGAGGCTGGCACAACTGGGGTGGATGGGATGGTGGCTCTGCAGCAGCTGCCAGTGAGTCACACCTCTCGCAGTTACAAACTACCTCGAGGAATCTATCCACATAGCAGCATGTGTTTCAATCCAAGACAAGAGCTTGATCTGCACATGGATATCGAGATATCAGCTTCCTTGAGCATCAGTGCTGTCCATGCGCTTAGCGTTTTGTTGTCCCTCCGCGCTCAGGGTGGCAGCATCTCCTGTGCCCAACCTGCCAACGCTAGCGATGGTCGTCGTGGGCATGTGAGATGCTGCAACCCCGCACGAGTGCCAAAGGCCTGGGTGAGGGCTATTAGAGTGGCGTGTCAATATATTATCATGATGAGTAAAGGGTCAAGCATGGCTGAAATGGCTGTGTTTCTGCTTGGCCCGGGACTGACATGCGAGCCTGCTGTGCCAGGCTCTGCCGCTGCAGCATCTGGGCGCAAGCTGTGCGGATGGTGGGGCGGCGGCTGGGGCGGAGGCTGGCACAACTGGGGCGGATGGGATGGTGGCTCTGCAGCAGCTGCCAGTAAGGAACACCGCCCACAAATACATACAAGTGTATTGTGCGCAACGTCCACAGTCACTCCCACAGCGTGAAGCGCATTCCCAGCGGCCCCAACAGCTTGATCAGGCAACTGGGCGTCCCGTGATCAGCCTGTGATCTGGCCGGAAACTGAAGTGTTCCTCATGTCCTCAAGCTCAGCGGCTGTGTGTAAGGATAAGGGCCGCAACAGCAACCGCGGCTGGGGCGGGGGAGGCGGATGGACCTGCGGTAACAATAACATAGCTTTGCAGCTGAAGGCTTACAACCAAAGCAACCCAAGCTCAGCGACTGGGACGGCATCGACTGAAGCGGCAACGGCTGGAACGGCAATCACGGCTGGAACGGCAACCGCGGCTGGGGCTGGGGCGGCCAGAACCTGACTTCTGATGACCATCATGGCTTTAGTATTTGAAGAGGCTGATGATGCTGTCCCTTGAATTCCTCTGCGTGTGCAGGCTCTGCTGCCGCTGCATCCGGACGCAAGCTCAGCGACTGGCACGGCGGCGGCTGGAACGGCGGCGGCTGGAACGGCAACGACTGGAACGGCAACCGCAGCTGGGGCGGGGCCAGATGGAACCTGGCTTCTGATGATCATCATGGCTTTGGCGAGAAAGGAGCCGTCCCCTGATCTCCTCTGCATGTGCAGGCTCTGCTGCCGCTGCATCCGGGCGCAAGCTCAGCGACTGGCACGGTGGCGGCTGGAACGGCGGCTGGAACGGCAACGGCTGGAACGGCAACCGCGGCTGGGGCTGGGGCTGGGGCTGGGGCTGGGGCCGGGGTGGCTGGAACCGCGGCTACGACCACCACCACGGCTGGGGCCGCAGGCTGAGCGGCTTCAAGCACACCTGGTACTGCAAGGACGGCAAGCTGGTTGGTGCGCCCCATTGCCTAAGCGCATCAATCTGGCTGCCATAGATCTCTCCGCGTTCTGCAGCCGACTCTCAGTGACTCACACCATGCCGAATACGACGTGCGGAAGAACTGACTATATTCTGAGGACTCTCCTCAATGGCACTTGCTGGATTTTCAGGTGCACTGCGCTGCACTTGTCTAAGATCCAGGCGCAGTGCAGTTCAGTGCAACTGATTCTCTAGCAAGAGGCATCAGAGAGCTTCACCTGGTTCTACACAGGCACCCTTATTAGAGTGCATCTGATATGGTCAGCAATTTAGGTGTACCTTGTCTTTATCAACAGCTAAGTGTAAACCAGCAGATGGAAGACCAATGACAGTGCCACTTTTCTGATCATCCGGCTGCCTACGGCATGATGTGGCAAAAGATTACCAGTAGAGGTGTACCCAATTGCAACGACAGGTCTCTGAAGACTCTTGATACGCTGCTGTGCAGATGGCAATGGCGTTGCGGTGTCCACTGGCCTCGGTTGGTGGCCCTTCCTGTGGCCGGGAAAGAGGTTCACCGACTGCACTGCCACCGGTTTTTGGGGCCCGAATGGGGGTGTCATCACAGGCACCTTCCCCAACGGCGGCTTCGCAGAAGCAGCTGCAAGTGCGCGGCCGGCCCCCTTTCATTACTTGACCCCAACACTCCAATCTAAGTCTGCTGCATGCCTACTCGTTGTAGCGCTGTCCCTGGCTGGGTGGAATACGCATCACAATAGCGCCATTGGAGTGAAGTAGGGATGCGGGGGATATGTCAACTGGAACATCCATGTGTCAAGGTGCAGCAATGGGGCTGCTCCTTGGCAGCAGCTGGGTGGGATGGCTGCTGCTCGCGGGAAGGGAGTGCATGCAGTGTGTTTTTTAATTGGAACATGTTCAAAGAATTCTCGATGCAGGCACTGGGCGCAAGATGCAGGATTGGCATGGCGGCTTCCACGGCGATGGCGGTGGCTTCCACAATGACGGTTTCCGCGATGGCGGTGAGTCAGCGCCCTTGTCAGCATGCTCTCTAAAGTTCGTAGCATATACTGCTTTCTGTCAGAGCCATGGTATGGTCATGGCTGCCTGTGTCATTTCTACTTCATTCTCAGGGATGTGATTTCCATCCAGTCCATTCGAGTGCCTCAAGCACTCATGGAAGGCATAGAAATGGGGTCTCTAGTCTAAGGTCTCTTGTCTTGGGGGTGAAGGCATGATAGGTGGCAGGGCTTGAGCTGAGCAGGTGGGTGTATGCGCAGGCGAATCCGCTGCTGCAGCTTCCTCAGCTGCGGCAGCTGGCAGGGACAGTGCTGCAGCGGCGGCGGCAGCAGGTAAAGCCGCGTCAAGCCAACCCTGTTGCTATATGTTTTATGCACTGTGTGATCGCTGTTGCTGGTCATAGCAGAGTTTGAGGGTCGTCTTACAGCATGCGCCGGCGCCGAGAGATCGTACACATGCCTGAGCAATATAAGTGACACTGATGTGGCAGCGTGAGCGTTATTCCCTGTGGTGGATAGCTTTTCCGTTTTGGCATCATTAGGCATGACAAGAGTGACTGCGCAGCAAGAGATCCAGTAGCCTTTGACGTCTGATTGACAGATTGGCTGTTGTTCAGTTCTGAGATGCTATTGTGCTTCTGCAGCTGCTGCTGGCCATGGCTGAGGTACAGAGGAGGCAACAAGTGTGAGTGCTGTGGTGACAAGATGGGCCAGCGATGAGCTCTCTGCACCACCAGCTGCCGTCAGAGCAACAAAGACTGCTTTTTAAGCAGTGCCTGAGATACATATGTGGCAAACTGCCAGTGAGGCTTTGTGTGCATGTGAGCGGATGCTCTGCTGAGATGCTGAATGTATGTGTGTGAGCGCATCCAAAGCGACAACTATATGAACTGCAGTGCGTGACTGTGTGAGGCCCCATATCATAGGTAGTGGCAGACAGACTAAGATGCTCATGAGTCAGGAAGAGCCTTCTCTCAAGATCAGAGAGCCACGAAACAGTGACTTTCCAGAGAAGTAGAGATAAAGTGAGGAGACACTGGCAGTCACAATAGCAAGACGTGGATTGATCCAGAACAGAGGAAGCAGCACTCATCATGTATGATTCAACTCGAGCTGATTTGAGTACTCAGTGGTATCATGAACCCTTTCATGTGTGTAATACACTGACACTGCAGCAATATGGAGACTGAATGATGGAGGCCTTCATCAGGATAGAGCCCTGCAAGGGGACCAGATGTGTCTACACAGCAGGCATACCCATCACAACTCTAGCGTTCCATGGTGCATGCACCTCTGTGCTTGGAGAGTGCTCAGTACCCATGCCATGACGTGATCTGCAAGCTTCGCCGATGAGAGGAGAGCATATTCCCTACAGCGTTTAGTATCCCAGATCCGTGCTAGAAAGAGTGCAAGAGTAGGACGCCACTGTGGGAGTAGCGGCCCAGACTTGAGTCTGCCCAGCACGGCCTGCACCACGTCGCACAACATGGCGACGCAGCGACTCGCTCTGCTCTTCATTGCCCTCTACGTTTTGGCATTGAGCACAGGTATAGTCCTCTATCTCTCTCAGGGGACCAAATTTGCGAGATTGACGGGCGAACGGGAGCCAGCTCGTGAAACGCTTGCACGCATGCTCAGTAGCGCTTTGAGAATTTGACGGGCGTGCACACGTTGTCAGGCTCTGGCACAAGCCACCAGAGAATCATACACAAGGAGATGCTGTGCTGACAATGCTGAGAAGCTCTGGATGTGTATACTGAGAGGATGGTCAAGTCCTAACATGAGTCATGCTGTGAGATTAAATCAGCAGCAGTTTCAGGAGCCTTTCATTGATAAGTCTGTCTGATGTGCAGATGCAGAGGACTCACAGGTTGACGCAGCCTTTGATGCAGCAGGAGGTCTTGCCCCTGACTCAAGTTCCGGTACGTACTTGACGCTAATACAAGCAAGCTAAAGGCTATACATGGTGTCAGCATACTATTGCTTTCACCAGATATGCTATGTCTAGCTAGCGCGGGAAAGTGCTTGCTTTGCTAGAGATTCTGAGGTTGTTAGATGGGGCATCAAGTTGGGCCGGATTGTCCCAACATGACTCCAGTAGAGGAATGTCCGAAGCATAAACCCCCATAGGCTGCATGTGAGTGCCTGCAACGAGCTGGCGTACTTGGCAGCTGTGCCATGCTTGCGCTAATATGATCCAAGATCTCACATTCATGCCATACCATCCTGGTATACTAAGGACTGAAGAATAAGCATGGATATAGCATAATGAGGTCCTGGCAGAGCGTGGGGCTTCCTGAGCTGTCCTGCCAGGCCTGCTAAGTGTATGACATGTACCTCTGTTCCATGCGCAGGGCACAGGCTCAGCTGGGATGTTCATCATCAGGGTGATTGGCAAAAGGACCATGCCCATTCCAGACCTGCCAGATGTATCAGTGTGATGTAAAATGTGGCACCAAGGTCTTCTTTCGTATGTGCAGGGCGCAAGCTGAGCTGGGACGGCCATCACGACGATTGGCACATGGACCACAATCATCACGCTCATCACGACTGGCACCACGGCGACGATCACCATGATTGGCACGATGACAATGATCATCATGATCATGATTATGATCATCATGATCCGGACGCCCACGCATCGAGCAGCTCCGGCCATGCTTCAGCCTCCAGTGCGCCCCGCTTCACTCCTGACATCCTTGCTGAATGCAACATAGCAGCGCATGACATGAGCGCCTCACCCGTAAGAGCGTGCGCAGCCTTGTGGGCATCCCTTAGCAGTGCTCGTATGGCGCAAAATGGTACTGATTGCTCAATAAAAGAGCTGCACCTGTCAGAGAAGTGTGCTTCACGGCAGGCATCATGATAGACATTCAGTGACTTGGCAGAGCGCATGTCTTCAGCAGGCCTTTGAGGGTGTGTGTAGCTGTGGAGCGTGGGATTAGTGCTCATGCAGACAGTTTGAACATGCAGGTTCTGCCTCTGCGGGGCGGAAGCTGAGCGCTCATGCCTCATCAAGCGCACATGCCTCAAGCAGCCATGCCTCATCAAGCGCCCATGCCTCATCAGGCAGCCACTCGTCAGGCAGCCACTCCTCCAGCAGCCACTCATCCAGCGGCCATGCATCAGCTTCCAGTGCGCCCGCTGCCCTTTGTTAATCCTATGACGCCCTACAGCAGTGCAAGGAAAAGACTGCACTTATACGAGATGCAAGGCCTCTGCGAGCATGCTTTTTGTGCACATCCTTGCATCAGCTCTAGCACTTGCAAAGACGGCACACAGCTGCCAACCACCAGTGTGCGCAGCATCCTGAGCTATGACATGGCTCAAATTTGATGTCTGCAGACTGCATGCATCTTGCGTGAAAATCTGTGTTGCGCATCGCTCAGCAGCCACATGACAGCTTGCTCTTGCAGGCTCCGCCTCTGCATCCGGGCGCAAGCTGAGCAGCTGGCCTGACAATCGCCATGTGCTCGGGCGCAAGCTTACTGATGATGACGACGATGATGACTACCACCACGACCATCACCATGATCACCACTGGTGGTGGTGGATTGGCCGCTGAGTCTTGTTCAAGGATCCTCATCAACCCTTATGAGAAGGCAGCTGAATAGCACACCCGCCTCTGCAAGCCTTGAAAACAGATACCATAATGATCACCGCTGATGGTGGTGGACTAGCTGTCAAGTCTTGATGAACTTTTCAGCTGAATAGCACTTGCCTCTGCAAACCTCGAGGATGCAATCTTCTTGAAGGTTGCCTACTCTTTGTGGAAGTCAGCTGATCTGAGTTCATGTCGGATGGCACATGCCTCAGCAAGCCTTGAGGTTACGACACCAAGAAGTAGCATGCTGATCGACACCGAAGTTGGCGGATTGGACGTCAAGCCTTGAAGAAGTCATCGGCTGAATAACACACCTTTGCAAGCCTTGAGCATCAATCTCATCATGATAGGAAGGCCTGCCACAGCACAAGCGTTTAAAAGCTCTTGGCTGGTGTTGATCTGTGAGGAAGTCTTTGGTCATGCGCAAGGCTGCATGAAGGGAGATTGGGAGAGCATGCCAATCAAGATTTCGATGTGTTTCCTGGCAGCCTGACAGTCAGTGGCCCGTGAAGGCTTGCTGCGCGTACAATGGATGGGTTTTATCACAGCTTTTCCGAATGCATTGGCTGAAGCGATCTTGAGCAGGGTCCTGGTCTGAAGACTTGGATGACCTGTTCAAAGCTTTGGTCAACTTGACGTTGAAGGTGCACACAAAGACATGGCTTAGCTGTTGCTTCAGCGGAGTAAGTTGATTGTGAAGTGGAGCTGTGCTACTGAAGAGGATACAGCTCAGACACTTGAGCAAGGCTGGATTTTGCGCTAACATTGAGATTGGCGCTCAGGACCTTAGGCTGCATCATGGGGCCCCGGGCCATGGATGACATGTATGCGGGTTGCCAGTGGCAGTAGACATTGCTCTGTGTAGGAGTGAATTGAGAGACATGCAATCTGCCCACTCATGCGATACCCACATGCCACAAGTGTTCACACTCTACTGTAGTACATGTACTCAGCGCCCCGCTAATGTGGCAAGTCAGTCCTCTAAACGGTTGACATGGCCTGTCAGGGAGCGCACACCGCAATAGCCGTCATGTCAATCTTCCAGACAGCGTTAAATGAGGCCTGCATACTGCATAGGCCTGCTGAGCTGCGCAGGCTGAGCAAGGGGTGGCTTCAGTGCTGGCTGCTGCATGCATGCTGACGTCCGCACAGTACGGACTTCTTCGAGAAAATGGTGCAGAGTCACCTGCCAACTGTCTCTTCACAACGTTATACGAGCTGTAACGTGTGCTGAAACGGACAGCGAGCTCAGTCTTTGCACGCTCGTATTGCAGCAGCAGCAAGCCTATCGTCCGCCACCCCTTCCTGTGCGTCCTACGCTCGGTAGCAACGCACATCAAGATGGCTTCACGACCTTCCGTGGCAATCGTGGCCATCTTCCTCATCTTGGCTACAGGCTCAGGTGCTGTCTCTTCTCCTCCCTCCGCCCGCGCGGCAGACGCAGCTGTCACATCAAGGTTCGTATAGATCTGTTGCTATTTATAGTATCTGGATAAATGTTTGCGCGATCTGGGTCACGGCGCGTCTAAACACGACCGTGACCGTGCACACAGTGTACTAGAGCCCTCATCATGCTGTTTGTAAGCGTTTTGAGGGCGTGATAGGCAAGTCCAGCGACCTTGATACACCTGATCAGTTGCCCTGATCTCGCTCCGACGCTCAAGCTTTCGAGCCGGTGTCCCCATATTCGCAGCATTTCACATCATAAAGGGCTGATAGAAGGCTTTGCAGCTCCCAGAAGCACGGCTGGTCTAAGCTTGCATAAGGGGTGTTCCTTTTGCCCTGTCTGACACCTGTCTGCGCTCGGTGCAGGAGTATTAGGCGACGGCCATGGTGTTTTCTCTGCTTCCTCCTCCGGTCCTGGCGGCAACCAGGGCGTCATCGGCCAATTTGATGATGGATCCATCACTGGAGTTGCAGACCAGAACGGCTTCATCCAGCCATTCAGCAATGGTGGTAAGCAACTTCTCAACATTAAATGCCTGCACACCAGTAAGTTACCACAGAACCAGATCTGCAGAACTGCCACTGCCAGGCATGATCACAGGCGTGCGCATCTCATTAGTCTCAGGAAAGCTCTTGCTTGCCAGGCTGAGCTGGCTCGTTCCTGATGCACAGTCTCACATAGTGTTGAGCTGACAGGCTGTCGTTCCTATCTGCAAGCCAAGATCATGAGCTGCGTCTTGCCCATGCAGGCCGCAAGCTCAAGGACTGGAATACCTGGTGCGGTGAGGAGTTCTGCGGCATCGAGGTGTCTTTCGATGACACCCTGGCAGCTGCCGGCGTTGGCGACGGCGGTACGTCTTTCTCCTGCCGAGGGCACCCTCTTCCTTCAGCGCCGTACTGTTTCCTCACTTTTGTCCGCCAGCGCAATGTGATGTCGGCGGCCATTGCATGTCTGACTGTCCACAATCTAAAGCCGCCCCTGACCTGGCTGGCGGGAAGGTGCCAGATGCTCAGTGAATGTCCCCGTTACAGTTTGAAGCACGCGCATGCAAGCGAAAGAGCAGGACGGAAATGCTGACTGCACTGACAGCCTGCTCTGCTCTGCTCAACACCTCAACATGGACGTAAGTGGCACTGCAACAAATGTCAGACATGTGATTCATCTCGGCCCGCTATGCACGTTTCCCTACATCCTCACCAAACATGTGCACCCTGCGCAGGCGCAATCGCAGAAGCCGCAGCTGGGCGCAAGCTGAAGTGGGGCGGATGGGGCGGATGGGGAGGCGGCGGCTCTGCGGCTGCAGCTTCCTCAGCAGCCGCAGCCGGCGGCGGTGGATGGCGTGGCGGCGGCGCCGCTGCTGCCACTGGTGTGTCTCTGCTCTTGTAAAGTGGCACCTGCCATGGTACATGACTGAAAGACCCACGATAAATTGCTGCTTGCACGCTGCGCACTGCACTGCACTGTCCTCACCCGCATGCGCAAGGACTTTCCACCATACCCTGCTCTGCTGCGCACAATGATGTAGGCATTACTTAAGCACTTGACAACAGCGTCCCATGGAGCAACTCAGCGTGCATGCTGATACATGCCTTGACAGCCACAGTGGGATATTGACCAGATATCTGTGGCATGATGTGGAGCAGTCTCTCCGCTCAGGGTCAAGGGCACTCGGAGGTACCTTGATAATGATGCAGTCAGTGAGGGGGCTGTCAGATGCATTGTGATGTGCAGGCGCAGCTGCTGCGTCAGGGCGCAAGCTGCTGTGGGGTGGATGGGGAGGCGGCGGATGGGGAGGCGGTGGCTCCGCAGCTGCAGCTTCCTCAGCAGCCGCAGCCGGCGGTGGCGGATGGGGCGGCGGTGATGCGGCCGCAGCTTCCTCGGCAGCTGCAGCCGGCGGTGGCGGATGGCGTGGTGGAGATGCGGCTGCTGCGTCAAGCACGTCTCTGCTTTCCAGCCTCAGCACCTACATGTGTCACTGTGACTGTGATGAGTCTGAGGGAGGACGCTCGTCATGCCGCCCTCATACACCGCTGTTATAGGCCTTGAGAGTTGCCAGCTCAACCTGCACTGCCAGCACATGCCGCATGCCATGAGCGCTCACAAGTTGCCACATTTTGATGACTGCGCTACCTGAGGGAAATTCACTGGGCGTGCATGGTGCTGCACATGTGACCACCACCCACCATTTGTTTCAAGACATCAGGATTAGGTCTTCTGCATGAAGGCGAGATAGCTCTCCCCCGTCTGTGATCTGTGAGCATTCTGAGGCACGTCGCAGTAAGTACTGGTGCTGATACATGTGGTGCCGGTGAGCAGGCGCAGCCGCTGCTGCTGGACGCAAGCTGCAGAACTGGGGCCGCACATACGCCTGCCAGGACGGCGTGCTTGTGGGTGAGCGCACTCTGTAGTATGCTCCTCTTGGTTTCCTGAAGCAATGCTGTCTGCTCTGCCATCCTTGCTGCGCACGTGTGCTGCAGGCCGAAATGCTATTGTAGCAACACCCAGAATGCAGCTGTCTTGGTGTCGTGCATGGCCCTTATGGCCATTTTGCTCATGATATCCAATCAGCTCAGACCACTACAGAGGCCTCCTGTTCCTCCGACTGCCTAGTAGACCAGAGGGCCCTTTACTAAGCCTATAGGCAGCCAATCCTGGTATCTGTCCTTGTGCGGAGCGTCCTGATGCTATGTGGAAGGGATTTGTGGGTGCGCAGATGGCAATGGAGTGGTTGTGACGACTGGCTGGTGGCCCTTCTACTGGTGGGGCCACAACAAGTGTTTTGCCAACGGCGTCTGGGGCCCCAATGGCGGCGTCATTACCGGCACAACCGGCGATGGCGGCTTTGCTGCTGCGAGCGCAGGTGAGCATACATGAGATCTCAGGTGTCCTGATGTGGTTCCCAATCAACAATGCCTTCACTGTCAGCCTTGCCCCTCAAAGTTGCCAACGCCCCCGTTAGTACCTCATCCACGTCCTTTGAGGTTTGAACATCTTCATTGATGTACATGTAGCGATATACAGGCTATCTCCAGGCCCTCACGTGCTCCAGCAGGCCTCAAGCAACTGCATCCACTGTCCATATAAGCGGTGTGCACTCCTTCACTGAGCCATGCATTCTCTTGCAGGGGTCGGGCGCAAGCTGAGCGGAGGGGGCCGCAGCCGCTGGGGGCGGTGTACCACCTTGCAGACCATCTCATCGAGCCATGTGAGCATCATGCAGGCCTTTAATCAGCCTTGCATGCCGTGACAGGTGTCGGGCGCAAGCTGAGCGGATGGGGCGGCGGCCGCTGGGGCGGGGGTGGATGGGGAGGTGGCGGCTGGCGCGGCGGAGGCGGCTGGGGAGGCGGAGGTACGCTGCAGACACGCCCCCCTCTCTCTCTGTGACCTGTCATGCATCTGCGGTGCTTCACTCATGCGTCACAAGCCCTGCAAGCTTGCAGAATGTGGCCGAGGGCAGGCTAACAAGCTGGCATGTGTCATTAAGGGTGGTGCAGCTGCCCGGGGACGGGTTCTGCTGCCGTAGGCCAGTCTGAGCCGCAGCCCTGCAAGTCATCCAGGATCTTGCAGCAGCACAACATTGTGGGTCCTGCTGTGCTGCACTCACGCTCAGTGGTGAAGTGAGTCAGCGCTCTTGCATGCAGGCTCAGCAGCAGCATCTTCGTCCGCGGCAGCATCAGGCGGTGATGGCGGTACGCCCTTACGCTTCCCGTCTTTGTTGGTCAGCATTGGCAAATACAGGCCATAATCTGGCCATGCCCAGGCGCTTGTGGCGTACCCTGATTAAAGCCGTGCATATGGTGCCCTGCCATGGTCTTAGAAGGTGATGTTCTCTGAGCAATCTGTGGTAGTGTCCTCTGTCATGGTGGCGTGTGCCTTACAGGTGCGGCAGCAGCTTCCGCAGCGGCAGCAGCCGCTGGGCGCAACAGCGCTGCCGCAGCTGCGGCTGCAGCAGGTGGGGCCATCACTCCAACTCAAGTTTCATATGTCAGCGCTGCAGGCTGGGAATGAAGCAGAACAGAGGCTTGCTTGCATGCCATGATGGCTGTTGTAGTGACTCGTGTAAGGCCCCTGGCAAGAAGCAATCGGCAGCGAGCTCTATTTAGATATGACTTACTGTTATGTGCGTATGCAGCTGCTGCGGGCCGCTAAAGGACTCAGCTCATCTTCAGCGCCCATCAAGATGCCCCTGCAAGAGGCAGCCACTACTCTCCAGCCCTACAAGGGGCAACCCCGAGCGGACTTCCCCAAGTGTGCGGCGCAAAGCGCCAGATCTGAGAGGCATCAGCCTTTACCCTGGGACGCCTACCTTGAGAGACAAAAGATGGAAACCGTCAAGCTCCACACACAGGGCTGTGATGCTTTGAGTTGCAGAGGATGAAGCAGACCCCATCCCCCACAAGGATCCACACCAGCGTCAGTCGCTGTCTCGCCAGCTGAACAGTGTGAGTGAAACAATGCAATGCTCAGCGGCAAATGCAACCAAGATGCTGCAGTTTTGGATGGGCGCACACTCAAGGACTGAGACCAGACCACAATGGCCTTTTCACACCGTTGTGCCAGCAACAAGAAGTGCTACCTCAAATGTACATTGCTCAGCAGCAGATGCAGTCCAGATGCTGCAGTTTTGGAGGGCGCATACTCAGGGCTTGAGGGCAAACCATGATCGCAGCTGCAATATCATGAACGCCAGCAACAGGAAGTGCTACTCTAAATGTCTGAGGATGAACGGATGAAAGGCTCCAGACTGGCAAAGGTCTGATGCCCACATGCCCCGGAACACTGTGTACAAATCGAGAGGAACTTCTGTTTTCATGTCTTGCTAAATCATGCCATTGATCCTCATGCTGTGTTTCATTGGCGCATCACTGAAAAGCCGTAACATTGTGGGTCCAAAAGCGGAGGTGTAAGATACATGAACCCTGAAGATCACATGCACAGGACCTTCACAAAGCAAATTGCGGAGCCCCTGAATGATGCCTGCTGTAACCAGCGCAGTACTGCAGGGATATGCCAGATTATGAAGCCTTCGAGTCTGGTGCTGTCATCCGCCAGACATCGAAGGCATTCCTGCATTTCAAAGACTGTGCATAGGGAGCTACCCAGCCGTAACAGCTTTGAGTGCGAACGCTCTGATCATCTACTTGAAGGCATCTCCAGTGCCACAGTGGTCTGTGCTGGGATCTCTGCATGGATATGCACACAAGGCTTCCTATGCACGCAGTCATTGATGTGAAGATACACCGACCGATCCATTTGTCGTTCTTTGTGAGGCGGTCAATGCACCACTGCGTCAATAGACACCTAGCAGGATGTGAGAGTGACTGTCTCCGAGGCGAACGCTGTTGTCTGCGTGAACGCTTTCGAATACTGGCGTCTTGGTGTGTTCATACTCTTCCCTTTTATCACGCAGCTGTCCCTTGGCCTGGATCGCACTTGCTTAAGCAGCTGGCTCAGCTGTCCTGCCCAACCAGCTGCTTAAGCAAGTGTTAACCTCGGCCTGTCTCACGAGGGCAGGAGCTCTATAAAAACGACGAGTTTCTCCTCACAAGCAAGCAATATCAGGCCATACCAGTCACCATCAAGGATCACGTACTAGGACTCCTTAACCCTTCCTGCGCCACCGACCGTCATCATGTCTCTCCAAAGCCTGCTGGTGCTCTGCTTCATCCTGAGCGCGTCGTCTTCATACGCAAGTGAGCTTCTGACTTCTCTCACTCTTCCGCGACGTCCGATACTACGGCTTGTGTACCGGGGTGACGTGATGTCCATGGCACGTGCCGGACGTCGGAGCGTCATGCATCCCAAATTATGTTCGGGAGGGCATTTCATCCTTGCAGTACTTCTATAGCGGGCCACTATGTTCGTTCACGCAATGTACTGCTCATGCAGAGGGCCGCTCGCTGAAGAACGACTTCCCGGGCTGGTGCTGCGAGAACGGCATCATCTACGGTAAGCACCCTCGTCCCATGTGTGTCGACGTTGATTCTGTGTTCTTGAGCCAGATAGGCTGTGCACTCTTTGATCTGATTCGGTGTGATGCTATGTTTCATGCACCTGCCATATGCCTGTCTAGTCTCAGTCTTCCTGGTAGCTCTCTGCTGTGCTCGCTCTCCTCCCAGCTACCATTGCTGAGCGGGAATATGCAGCGATACTGACGCTGGGGTAGCAGCCAACAGTACCTGTAGCGGGGGCCTTAAATCTGGCTGAACCGCATTTAGAGTCTCCTCCTCTACTGCTGTAGTGTTGATTACTGTGCTTAATGAGCAGATGTCTGATTTGCAGACAGTGCTGGCGCTGCGGCAGAAGCCAGCGGCAGCTATGCCAGAGGGCCGTGGATCTGGATGGGCG
This sequence comes from Coccomyxa sp. LA000219, assembly GCA_000812005.1. Classification (NCBI taxonomy): domain Eukaryota; kingdom Viridiplantae; phylum Chlorophyta; class Trebouxiophyceae; family Coccomyxaceae; genus Coccomyxa; species Coccomyxa sp. LA000219. The sequence goes on along the minus strand of KN714615.1, from coordinate 99,711 downwards.
CTATTTCATGTTCCCGCTCTTTGACACAGTCACAAAGAGCGAGTGCTGCTGTTTGTGTGTTGGCTAATGTGCTGACTGAGTGGATGTCTGATTTGCAGACAGTGCTGGCGCTGTGGCAGAAGCCAGCGGCAGCTATGGCGGGGGGCCCTGGATCTGGCTGGGCGGCAACCGCTGCCAGGCCAGCGCTAGCGCCAGCACTAGCGCTCAGGCCACTGCTGACTCAGGCTTCGGCGATGATGCCTCTGCAGACGCCGAAGCTCAGACCAGTGCTGACTCAGGCTTCAATAACGAGGCCTCTGCAGAAGCCGACGCTCAAGCATGTATGTCTTTGCCCTCCTTAACCTCATATCACACCATTTGTGCCTGAGATAGTGGGAGGCCAGGGTCATGGTGTGATAGGACCTCTGCAGCTGAGAGTAGGCTGGCAGGCAGATGCAGCAGAATCCAGGAGCGGGTTGCAGATGCGGAATGCAGGCGCGGAGGCATGGCCTTGTGCAACATACCTCATGTTTCCATGCATCCGCATCTGCATTCTGCAGCACCAGATTTCCTGGTGGTACAGAATGTTAGGTACCTTTTTCCCATCCGTGGTACTCTAGCTAGCCACTGCCCCATGCTGTAAGACGTTTCTACATGAGGCGCTTTGCAGCCCATCTTTCCCAGGAAGGCTCTCTAAGTAGGCTCTCTTATAAGCATTTCGAAAGCTGCAACTGGTCAGCTTTTAGCTGGCTGCAGCTGTGACGTCTAGCTTTTGCCCTAATAAGAGATCTTCACGCTTCTAAATATGTCTCCCCGACAAATCTCCTGGGTGGTGCCTGCTTGGCGCCCATGTGGGCGCCACAAGGGGGTAGTTGATCTGTCAGGGAGTCATCTAGATCTGGAGTCTCAAAGGTGGAGGCGAAGTGGCGCCCATGTGGGCGCCACCTGGGTGACATGGCGGTGGAGGTCTTTTGGATGACCAGTGAGTTGTGAGGGCAAAATATGAGATGGTATGTGTGCTGCAGTCTCCGGCGGTCGCAAGCTCCAGGAATTCCGACGCCCCGTCCTCTTCAACGGTAACATCGCGGGTGCATCACCTGATGACGGTGCATTCTGCAAGTCTAGCAGTCCCTTTCCCACAAGACACATCATGATGTGGAAGCCTCCTCCGAGTGAGTCACAGTTCATCTCTCAATGGAGAGCTGCCCAAGTTCATGCTGCACTGTGCTTAGGCCCCTGGGAAGGCCGCTGATATCGAATATGCATGGCTGCAGATGATGCCGCTGCTGCCACTGCAACTCCTCCTCCTCCTCCAGGTGGAGATGAATGTAAGCATCCTACGGCTCACCATATTGCAATCTTCTCATCACTACCTATGTCTGTCAGCAGTTCTGCATTGACACGTTCTGCTGCAGAAGGTCTGACATCACTTCTTTGGATACCACTGGGTGCTGCAGAGTGTTTGAGATTCTCACGCTTCTGAATGAGTCGTGAGGGCGGAATCTGAGATGCTGTGCGTGTTGCAGCCTCCAGCGGACGCAAGCTGCTCCAGTTGTTTAGCCACCGCGCCGGTCCGGATGGCAAGATCGAGGGTTTCGGTTTTCCTGATGACGGTGCGTTCTGCAAGTCTAGCAGTCCCTTTCCCACAAGACACATCATGATGCGGGCGCCTCCACACAACTCGCATGTCAAGAGAGCTGCACCAGTAAGCTCATGACGCACTGTAATGGGCGGCTGAGCCCGGTCTGAGCATGACTCCGCTGCCACGGCAATGCCTTCATGAGCCTCCACAGCTCGCCGCAGGCGGATATTCCCGAGATATGTCGCGTGTGCTTGCTTGAGCGCCCACGTCAGCTGGACATGACCGCGGCGGTGCTACTGCGGACTACAAGCCTTTGCAGTCCGCTTTCTTTCTCTTTGATGCTGAGTCCCCTGGGAAGTGCGCTGACATTGAATATGCATGGCTGCAGATGATGCGGCTGCTGCCACTCCTCCTCCTCCTCCAGGCGGAGATGAATGTGAGCAACCTACGGCTTACCAACCATACTGCACTCTTCTAGAAGATAGCTCTGATATCATAGTGATCATAGTGATAGATCTCATCATTGCCTGTGTGCATACCGGTATGGTACCATGGATGCTTTATGCTTCTGAAAGAGTCGTGGGGGTGGGATCTGAGATGCTGTGCGTGTTGCAGCCTCCAGCGGACGCAAGCTCCTCCAGTTGTTTTTTCGCCGCCACGTCGATGCTCCTGCCACTCCCCCACCTCCTCCGGGCGGAAATTGACTGTGATGACTGTCTTGGCAATGACGGTGAGCATCCTATGGCTCACCGTATTGCACTCTTTTCATTATCGCCTGTGTTACTGTCACATGGGAGGCAACCCGTAGCCTAGGGCCATAGGGCATACAAGTGGGAGTCTGGCAGCCTGAACCACGGGGGCCAGCACAGCCACCATGCAAGCAGTCTGCAGCCCAATTGCATGATGTCAGGATAGCATGCACAGCATAGACTCTTAAGGCATACTCAAGCCTGGGTCTGTGTGCATACTATGGATCCAGCAGAGAATCTTCTGGTGTGCTGCACCCTGCAAGAGCCCCCTCAGGTTTCTGCATGCTATGGTATTTCTGCGGACAATGAGAGTTGACCCTTTGGTGCATTTCTGCAGGTGCAGGAGACTGGTACCTTTCCAAGGTCAAATACCCATGTCACCCGGCTGCGGGGGGAGTATCCTCAGCTACGACAACAGGACATTGATATGGATGCAAGCCCCAGCAGGCAGTCAAGCTCAAGTTGGATTGGAAGCCGCCCTGGATCTGCAAGTCTGATAGGAGATGTGGTACTCCCTACCCACAGCATCAGCAAGAGCAAGCATACAGCAGCGGCTTGCTGTACTCGAGCAGCCCCGTGAAGCCCATCATGACACTCAGCTTTCTGTTCTGCAATGCGTACAGCAACATTGCAGCTGGCAGCCAGAGCTGCAAGAACTTACTGATTGCCATCAGCTTTGTGATAGTGCAAGATGGCGGTTAGAAAATGAGAAAGTATACTCAGTACAGTACGGGCTGTGTGGAGACTTAAATGCCACTATCATATCAGCTGGATGCCCTACTAGGTCGTAGGATGTAGTAGTGCATCCAGCCACCTGCCTCAGAATAGAACTGTTTCGGTCACACGAGCTCCTCAACAGCAGCAGCAATGGGTTGAAACGAACATCCCGTGTGTGCATTGGGTGAGACAGATATCAATGCGTCCTTCAGCACAATAGTGAGATCATGTGTATGAGGGAGATTGCACCATGCTCAAATGAACAGTAGGGCCAAGGCCTTGTAGTATGAATGTGGGGCAATCTACATAGTATGCAGCTACATGTCCTGCTCTTATTGTTTAGCCTGATCTACAAGTGCAGCAAGCACTTGAGATTTGCGTCTGTGCCCAGATAACCTGTGGTACTCTTGCTGAGCGGAGGTACATCAAGGGAGCTCTTGTAAGCCCTTTCTGCATCACGACTGACCTTGCACAGGAAGCTCCAAGACATATATGGCTCTTGTTCGAATGCTCTGCTGCTTGTTTGAATGCTCTGCTGCTGACTATATAGTGGCTCTTGTTTGAATGCTCTGCTGCTGAACTGATGTCATGTCAACCTGGCCTGTGCTGTGTTTTCGCAAAGACTTGCTTACTATGCTTCCTATGCAGTACATCGACTGCCGTGATGACACAAGAACAGACCAGGTCTAGATGCCATTGTATGTGAGTCGTTCGCTGTGCATCAACAGATCTGTAGGATGTGGGAGAGGTACTCTGCGATGCTGCCTGCTTTTCAACCTTCCGAGGACTGTCTTCTTGGGTTGTTCATCATCAAACAAGTTTTTCTTGCCCTGGATAGCACTCGCTGAAGCAGCCGAATGAGCTGTACCTGTCCTCGGCCTTTCTTACGTGAGCATGGACTCTATAAATATATATCGCCTTCTTACCCACAAGCAGATACAAGCAAGCCTTAAATGCCACATTCAAGGTAGCAGGGCTTATTGAGTGCCTTCAGCAGGTGTCGCTCCTGTACTAGAACTCCTTCCGGAACCCTTCTTGCGCCATCGACCTTCACCATGTCTCTCCAAAGCCTGCTGGTACTCTGCTTCATCCTGAGCGCGTCGTCTTCATACGCAAGTAAGCTTTGGCTTCTTCCATCCTTCCGCAACGTCATATACTATGGCTTGTGTACTGTGCTGACGTTACCTCTGCGAGGACAGTGCCCTAATCCAGCTCATTTCCACTCGACAGGCACGTAATCTAGCTCAGGCACAAGACTATGAGTACGGATGGCCTCTGTTGATAGTTGTGGGGCCCGTTGAGTGTATGATACTCTTGGCTTCCACGGCACGTTCGGGCATGCGTCATGCATCCCGTATGATGTCCGGGAGGGCATTGCATGCCAGCAACACCACTGAAGCGAGCTAAAACCTTTTATCTGTGAAACTTTCTGCATATGCAGAGGACCGCTCGCTGAAGGGCGACTTCTCGGGCTGGTACTGCGACAACGGCATCATCTACAGTAAGCACCCTCGTCTCATGTGCTCTCTCAACGCTTCACTGCGCTCTCCGGCCAGACACTCTCCGTCTGACAGCCTGTGTTGTCTGCCTGTGGTGTGTGCCTCGTATTGTAAGAGGATCAAAAAGCCTGTAGTGTCGATCAGTATCCTCTCCTCGGCTCCCACATTCATTCCTGCAATGTGCAGACAGTGCTCACGCAGTGGCAGCAGCCACTGGCAGCTATGGCAGCGGCCCCTGGATCTGGCTGGGGAGCACCCTGCCATGAGTGAATCTCTCTTTGCAGTGCTTGGAAGGTGAAGGACAGCACATGCATAAGGGTCTGGTTGTGTAGCGCGGATGACAATGGCGCTGCGGCGGTGGCTAGCGGCGGTCAACGCGGGGTCCTGTGGATCTGGCTGGGGGGCAGTTTATAGTGCCCACTCTGTGACATAGTCACGAACAGCAAGTACTGCTGCTGCCATTGTGTCGACTTAGCGTGCTGACTGGTGAAGTGTCTGATGTGCAGACGGTGCGCATGCTGTGGCAGCAGCCACTGGCAGCTATGGCGGGGGGCCCTGGATCTGGCTGGGCGGCAACCGCTGCCAGGCCAGCGCAAGCTCTGAATCTGAGGCCGCTGCTGACTCAGGCTTCAATGATGAGGCCACTGCAGCCGCTGCTGCTCAAGCATGTATGTACCCGCCTTGCTCAATCTCGTATCATAACACTCATGCCTGGTGTAGCGGGACGCCAGAAGCATAGTGTGATAGGACCTCTGCAGCAGAGAGTAGGCAGTCAGACAGATGTGCCAGAATGCAGAAGCAAGATGCAGGTGTAAATGCGTGGCACTCTGGAGTACCGCAAACCCGTGCTACTAGTATACTGTGACTCCTCAGTGGTAAAGTGGCCAGTGCCCACTGCTGTGAGATCCACCTGCGTGGCAGATTTTGAAGCACATTGTTCCCGGGGAAACCTGATGATTTTTCTGAGCGCGTGACAGTGGTCATTCGCTCCGCTGGCTTCACCTGTGACTCCTAGCTCCAGCCCCAGAGAAAGGCCTTTGCACGCTGTGAGGGTTGAACCTGAGATGCTGTGTGTGCTGCAGTCTCCGGCGGCCGCAAGCTCCTGTTCAATGACTTCTTCCATGATCATGATGACCATGACAATGGTGCGTTCTGCAAGCTCAGCAGTCCCTGTTTTGCAAGACACACGAGCCCCACACGGTCACTTGTAAATAAGCCAGTGTCCATGCTATATTGTGTAGCCCTCTGGGTGGCTGCGCTTGGTCTCAGACCAAGTCTGCTGTCAGAGCAGCACGGTTGCGTTTGCACCATACACTACACGCTGGCTTTGTCAGATGCGAGGTTTGCTTGATGGAGTACCTACTTCAGCTGTCAGCGTGTCCCTTGCGGTCCTACTGCGGAATTCAGGCTTCATGTTTGCCTGTTTCGTCTCTGACGTCTGGCTGATGACAAGTGCGCTGATACGGGCTATGCATGGCTGCAGATGCTGCGGCTGCGGCCGCTGCGGCTGCTTCAAGCGGAGATGACTGTCATGACTGTGGAGATCACTGTGATCACTGTTTCCATGATGATCATGATGATGACGGTAAGCACTTCACAGCTTTCTGACCTTGCACTCCTCTGATCATCATGAGGTCTTGCCCAAGTGTATCGATTTGTGTTTTGGTGTGCTTCACCCTGCAACAGCCTCTTTAGGTTTCGGTGAGTCTGCTTTGGCACAGGCTCTACTAGGGGTTAAGCAGGTAGCCTGACAGGCCATCACGGTTTGAACAACCATCTGCAGAACGGCGCAATCATGCAAACCCTGTTTGCTGTGCAGATGATAATGATGATGCTACGGCTGCCGCTGCTGCAGCGGCTTCTGGTTGACATGCACATGCATTCGCCTCTCCAGCCAAAGCTGCAAGCCATCATCATGTATGGTACCCAGTTGCTACAGCACTGCAACAGCGCAAGACAGCCGCCAGGAGCCCAAGAGCTGCACCATGTGGAGACTAAGTGAATGCCAATGAGTTGGAGATACGGTCAATCCGAACACGTGCCGTGTAAATGAGTTGGTAATGCCACACAAGCTGCTCAGAGATGAAGCCGAGGAATATTGCCGTATAACTTTGCCGGCAAAAATGCGCATGGGCAGAGATGAGACAAGCTTCAGTCCCATTATCAACAGAGTATATTGAGGTGATTGAGTAAGGCTTGTCCATTGCTCAAAGGAGCAGTGGGGTCAGTGCTGCCAAAGCATGTTTCTGTAATGTGAATTTGAGGTGATTCGATACATCAGCCTGTGCTGCTGTTGATGTCAGGCCTGGTGTCCGATTGCAGCAAGCACCTCGTCGTTCATCTCTATGCTTGAACGTCCATGCTACTCTTGCTGAGCGGAGATGTATCAGGGAAACTTCACGAGTGTGAGGAACAGGACTTGGTGTGATCGCTGTTGCATGCATGGACATAGTCCAAGTATCTCGTGTCTTGGCATGTTCGCACACGTTTGTTGGAGATATCGCAGGGAGATCTGGGCCTGGATCGCATTTGCTGATGCAGCTGATGAGGTGTAACGGCCATCTGTCCTCGGCCTTTCTCACGAGAGCGCGAATTCTGTATATATGGCAACATCTTCTACAAGACTCGACATTTCCTGGTCTCTTCTACTGCCCTAAGACTTGTACGGCTCTTCAACTGCCTCCTTCGCCTGCTGCTCCAGCATCAGACTCCCCTGCTGACAATCCGGAACCCTCCTTGCGCCGCCGTCTCGCCATGGCTCTCCGAAGTCTTTCAGCGCTGTGCTTCGTCTTGTTGGCATCTTCTGTGTACTCAAGTAAGCTCCTTGCCATTGCACAGTGTCCTGCTACTCCCTAGTAAGAGATGAGTATTGTGCCAGGCGCATGTATCGTCGGCGAGGGCAAGGCAACGTGTCCCTCGACAAGCGTGGTCCACCTCTAAGTAGCTGGGACTGTGCGTTGAAGCAGTCTACTGCAGACTCAAGACGTCAATGACGCAATTGCCTTGAGCTGTAGTGCAGTGAGTCACACATCCCGTGAGATCTCGAGAGGCCAGCATCCCTTGCAGCGCCGCTGTAGAGCCTGGGGATATCTCAGAAGCCAATTCATTGCATTATTGAAGCCCTGACTGTATGTGAGATGCTCGAGACAGTCCCTCTTCAGGCCAGCGTCTTACATACTGTTGCAGCCGTATGAGCCAGGAGGCCTGTTTCGTGGAAATCCTACGCCCTTACATCTCTAGTCCTTCTGCAGAGGAGCGGTCTCTGAACGGGGACTTCTCGGGCTGGTCCTGCAACAACGGCATCATCTACAGTAAGGCTCCTGCTCGCTCTTGTGCCAACAAAATTCCCATCTGTTCCATGACTTGCGTCCTCGCCTGTTGCATCTGCCTCTTCCCTTTCTAGTCTCATCAGCCAGGGCAGCTCCAGGGAACTCATACCCACCCTGCCCTTTCTCAGGTAGTGCAGTGTAGACACAAGGCAGCAAGCCCTCCTGAGATTGCATCAACTTGTGCTTGCAGATAGTGTTGGGGCTGTGGCAGTGGCCACTGGCAGCTATGACAATGGTCCTGGGTGTGGTTGCGCTGCATTCACTAGCAGCCTCTTCATGAGGTCACAGCGCTTTGTCCTTATGAAAGGGGAAGACTTCAGCTGCTGCTCACCCATCCGGACAAAGTGCTTTTGCGTGCAGACAGTGATGGCGGTGTGGCCATAGCCAGCGGCAACTATGGTGGAGGCCCCTGGGTCTGGCTGGGCGGCAACGACTGCCAGGCCAGCGCTGAGGCCATCGCCGGAACAGGCTTCAACGACAACAACGGCGCCTTTGCAGCTGCCGGCGCGCAAGCATGTATGCCCCCATTACCTTCAATCCTGTTCTATACCACCCATGCCAGGATCACAGCATCATAGGACACTTGTAGCAGAAGACCAAGCTGGCTGCCAGCCAACAAGCTCAGTCATGGTTTGAAGTTGCTAAGTCTCGGAGTCAAGGCCATTTCTGCAGCGCTTTAGCGTTTTGCTTTCCCCTGCCATGCACTCTCCATCACTCTAGGGATCTGCTGGTCTCTTTAGTCACTGCACAATTCAGGCAGTGTTACCAAGCCTGACGCCTCTTTGGCGCAGCAATGAGGGGCAGCACTGCAGGCCTGAACACTTGGCTCGTAGTCACAGTGAGGTGTACTGATGTGGCTGTGCGCTGTGCAGTCGCCGGCGGCCGCAAGATGCTGTGGGATGATGACTGGGACCGTGACGATGATGATCATCGCCATCATGACCATGGTGCGGTCCACAGCTTTAGCACATTGCATGTGCGCATGCCTACCTGCCTTGCAAGGCACGCGCCTCACACCTTTGCTTCCCAGAGCAGCTGCCGAGGGCTTGCTGTGATCTTGCTGCAACCTGTGGGGCACGGTCTGCGCGTGTACAGCTGCCGCACTTTGCTTGAGCAAGTACGCATCTGCCTTGCAATGTCACGTGGGGCGGCATGTGCGCTCACATCATTGCGCTTCTTGAGGCGGCTGCTTGGCGCCCATGTGTAACCACGCATAACGTGGGGCTACTGCTGTGAGACACAGACTGTGCCTGGTGCCCCAAGCAGCGCTTTGCGCTGCAATCCTCAGAGTGACGTTTGTGAAGGCTATGCATGCTTGGTCAGCCCTCTGGATCAGCTGGGCATGGCAGTGGTACCACAATGGGGAATCAGTAGGTTTCCCTGCCATTGGATGCAATGAATGGATTGTGCTGAAAGATGTCTTGTGGTGCTGCAGGCTCTGCGGCAGCAGCATCCTCAGCAGCAGCTGCAAGCGGAGGCGATGATGGTGAGCAATTTTCAGCGCTCACATCTTCCTACGTGAACGTTGCAATGCTGCGTCCTGCTGCAGCCTTTCCATGAGTGGCATGGCAGCTCTGCCGTGAAGGGTCCTTGCTGCTTAGATGCATGATTGTTATCTGCGGGCCTTTGGTGCTGATAGCAGCTTTTTCAGTGAAGCGTGCCGTGCACATCGATTAAGTATTGCAAGGACCCTTGAGGTCTCCTGGCCAGCCTCGACCCTAATGTAGTGTCAGGGAGAAGAGACTTGCTTCCTGCACTCGCCCACTTTGGCTGATGGCTGTCTGGGCTGTGCATATCCCTGCCTCAGCATCTAAAACCTGCTGCGCAGATGATTCCTCTGCAGCAGCCGCAGCCGCTGCAGCCGCTGCGGGGGATGACTCAGCCGCTGCCGCTTCCTCAGCAGGTCCGCCTATACACACCCAACATTTTATATCTGCAGAGGCTTATATGAAAGCGGTCAGTGGCAGATACATCAGATTCAACAACCATGGCTGGTGTTACGGCTCTGGCCATGGTCATTGTGAGCCAAGCACTTTGACACTCCACGCCTGCCTTTACAGGCTGCACATATATGCATCAGCTCCAGCAGGCATTTCCAGAGCCGCTGCGTGATCAGTGGGAAGAGGTTGATAGGTTCGGGGTGCAGGACGTGCCATGCTTGTCAGCAGATGTTGCGGCTCTCAACAAATACAATTTGAGCTGTACGGGGTCGACTGCTCTGGCTGACCATTAGTGTGTTTGTCTGCAGCCGCAGCTGGAGGGTAGGCACCTGACCAGGGGACTGAGCTGCCTCAGAGGAATCTCCAAGTGCTAATGCAGACAGAGGCAGTTCTCGCGAGTGGATCAGTGGTCAGCCAAGCTGGACTGTATGGAAGCCTTGTCACAGCCGCACAGACCTCAGAAGGAGCAACAGCTCTGGTACCAGATGTCAGCAAGCATGCAGCAACACCTGGTAGGTAGATTGCGTTGATGCCAGACTGGACTGAGGAGATTGCTCTTGCAGTCGGGGCTTTGCTCCTTGCCAAAGCACATGCAAGACCCCAGGTCTGGTTAGAGCACGCATTAAGGGCCGCAGCAGCTTTTCTGGTCTTTGCCCAAGAGCAGAGCCATAGCGCAAGACAGCTGATAGCATGCGCACTGAGCATGCAAGATCCCGGCATTCAGGGATGTCCTGGATGAGAGAGCTTGATACAGTGCTGAGAGCTGCTGAGCGGAGCCCTGCAGCGCAACCAGGTTGTGGCTTGCGCCTAGCAGATGTCTGGCCAGCCCTGTTTCACCAGCTGAACGGCAATTGCAGGACTGGAGGGGCTCTTGCGTCATACGAGCTGATGTAGGTAGATGGCATCCTTCAGAATGATGCGCTGCCAGCAGCAGGCAGGGCGCCAGACGATTTTGCACCCAATGTGCGGAATGTGCGCATGAAGGCTGAACTTCGGTCTTTTTCTTGCAGAGCACGCACTTGATGCGATGATGCCAAACTCACAAGGAATAGAAGGTTCAGCATTACAATACTGATACTACAATGTGGCTTCTCAGAGGTGATGTAAATGACCTGTCCCATGACGCTTCCAGCGTTCTTCCATCATGAAGGATACTTCCACACAACTCTGGGAGGAGCATCACCCATGCAGTCCCCTGCACTGTGCTTGCAACAAGCTTGCACAGAAGAGGTTCCTTCTGTGCTACATGATAAAGTTGAAATGTCTACCAGGTGCCTGGAGTGCACATGATGAGTCAGCAATATGTGTCAATTCTTGGACTGCTGCATCTCTGCCAGATCCGTCGTATAATGACAAGAGCGCTCAGAAACTTCCACTTCCAGGCTTCATGGAGCCCCATGAAGTCCATAATATGGGTGCTCGTTAGCCCTATGCTCCATGTGATCGCGTTTGTGACCGCTCTGGTGTTCGTGACCGTCGGGATTACCCTTGGCCATCTGACGCCACAGCAGCCTAGTACCATGGCAAACGGCACAGTAGAGAATACTCCCTTCCAGAACGAGGCCAGGACATCCGAGCACGGGCCGCAGCAGCCAATTTCCTCAGGAACACCCTCAGGTGCCAAGCCCAACCCGAGGACTGTGCTTCGTTATCTCAAACGCCTGGCACAGCAGTATCTAGCCCTCTCGGCGTAGATGCAACTTATCAAATACGTCTAGGAGCGCTGACTCGTATAGAATCGGTGTACCACAGCTCTCACATACAAAGGCAGCCTGCAGGCCAAACCCTAGACTGAGGGAAGCCTTATTTGTTGCTGCAGAAGAAGCCAAGGCAGTGAGGGAGGGTGATGAGGTGCTCAGGGAGATGTCTCGCTCGCCTTCTGTGCAAAAAGAAAGGTCTGAGCAGGAACCCCCTGAGAGGGGCCCCACTCCACAGTGCAGGCCCTTCCCTCATAAGACTCTGGAGGTGTGTGTGATACCTCGCTGTAGCTCAGGACGTGCCTCTGAGTGCATCACACTCTCCTCTCTTGCAGCTAGCTAGGGACTTCTAAATCCACCTTCAGTGGCAGCTGCTGATGTGCTTCTACAAGACAGCAATATGCTAGCAATGAGGTGTGACGTCTGTCTAGCGGCAATCTGCACAGCGTGACCCATGAAAGCTACAGCCGCACTTTGCATCCGCAGAAGCTTGAGAGGCAATCTCAAGCTTCTGACTTGGCCTGAAGATGATGCAGTTCTTTTCTGCAGCTCTCTCAGTCTTCTGAACACTAACATGGGGTGCGGTTGCGTGCAGGACATAGACGACAGGGATCTGACGTATGCCATGATGGCCAAGCTGTCGCTGGCAGCTGCAGAGGAGCATGTGGGGAAGCCTGCCAGGGACGCCGGCATCGTGGCGCTCTATGCCAAGGTCAGAAGCAAGACCTTTTCTCCTGATCATCTCAGCCTATGGAGACTCGCTCTTGTATGCACATACCCTGTGTACTCCCCTGTAAAAGCAAGAGGAGACGGCTGTCTGGGAAATGAACAGAATAGATGATGTGAACCATTAGCTGATGTCAGGAGCGTGCACTATGCTGCAGATGCTTTCTGGAGCAGAAATGTCATGCATGATACTCTGTGGGCTGCTACACACCTGCATATGACTTTCAACCCTGTGCACGATGCAGGTGGACAGGCTGAGCACATGTGCTGTAATTCAGTGATAAAATTTGCTAAGGCTTGCGTGGTAATGTTGTCCTGAGGTTGACTCTCAATATATGCTGTGCAGCGGGCCGCCAAGGCCTTTGCGAGGCTGAGGCTGCTGGTGGGGGACGCGCTGACGGACCTGGTGGCGCGCAAGCCCTGGATCGTGCCCGAGATGGCCGCCATGGAGACCAGGCGCTGCGGCCACGTCGTCCCGGACGGCCCCACTGCCCGCGCCATGGTAGGCAATCATTTAGTACACAGTGGCTTGTGGCTCATGGAGATACAGCTATAAATATGTCACTCCAGATTTTTCCGGCTCTGAATTCTTGGAGCACAAGCCCAGTCAATGGGCTGGCAAGGGTGCAGTGGGGATCTTGGGCATGAAAGCTGTGCTTTGTTGCCAGTGCCTTTGTGATTGCGTGAGCTGGTTTGCCTGCTGTGCCTCTCAAGTCACGGTGTGGAGTTCAGCATGCAGCTGCAGAGGGTTGACTGCAGGCACCCCTCTGCATGGTTGTTGCAGCTTATAGACTGAAGTCTGCGCACATTCCATGTGACAACTTGTCACTGACAACCCAGCTGCGAAGGGACATGACAGCTGCATCTCCCACGCAGCGTGCATGACAGGCTGCATTCTGATGCTCAGCAGGCTGTGTGGGCGAGCCCTGTCTATGCACAGTGCGCCTGCAGTCTCAGCTTGTGACATCTTCAGGCTGAGATTTGCTCGCTGCCTTGTGCAGGCGGCAGTGGACGCTCTGACCTATGTGGAGCAGTCGATGGCGCTGGTGCCGCTGTTCGATGGCACCGACCTGCGCGAGCTGCAGGCGGCAGCAGAGGATGGCGCAGTCTCAGTCAAGCGCCGCCTGTCCTACGAGGATGAGGACCAGGGTGTGCTGTTGGGCCAGGCCCTGCACTGAGAGAGCCAGCCGTTGACCTCAGTCATGCTCAGCAAGGGCTTATGTGTCAGTCATGCATGGGCAAAGGCTTACGCAGATGAGTCTGGCAATGGCTTATGTGTCAGTCATGCTGAGGCAGTGGCTTACGCTGACAAGGGCCAGAGAAGTCTTTGAGCCGCATCAGCATGCTGCTTTGCGGCTGAGAAGGTCTGACTGTGGCATCAGTCGTGCATAGCAATGGCTTACACATCAGCCATGCTTAGGCCAGGGTGTGCCTTTGAGCCACATTCCGCGCTGAGCGCGCCTGGCTGTGGCACCACTTGTACTTGGGCAATGGCTTGTGCAGATGAGGGCCAGGATGTGACCTTGGGCCAGGCCCTGCATTGAGATGAAGTCAGCCTGGAAGACAGGCTTCGACTGTGGTACGAGCCAAGCAGAAGCAATGGCTTGTGCAAGCCGAGATGTCTCAACTGATGCCAGTCGTGCTTTCTGACGCGGATCCCACGTCGCATTGAGGCTGAAGGCGCCTGATGAGGCGGGTGCAGCCAGGGCATGCTGTTAAGGATGTGGCAGTGCACTGCCTTTACTCTGTCATTTGGCTGAGACAGCTGATGCGGCACCAGGCTGGCGTTGCTGTGTCAACTACATGAAGGCCCAGGAAGTGCGAGCGTTTACCACCTTTTGTGCTGGGGTTGAGAGAACCAGATCATGCATGGTCATCAGCAGGCACCCAGCAACAGATGAGCATGCCTTTTTTCCAGGTCCTGTGCCATGCAAAGGCTGCAGCTGCAGTGTCTCCAACAATCAGTGATAAGACCTTGTTTCTCCTGTGAAAACAAGAACTTCCTTGAAGGACCTGTCATATGACAGTTTGCAATCTGCGGAGTCCTTAGGACAATTACCTTCAAGATAAAAGTGGCCTTGGAGCCCAGTATGTGCAACATGATCTTGCCAACTAGCCCTCGTGTATGCAAGAGGTCAAATTGAAGCAATGTGGGCCTGCACCTGCCTGGACTTAGGGCCTGCGCTGTGCTTGCTGCTATTATGGCTGCAGCCATAAAGCAACTTGCGGGCTTTGCTCGAGAATACTGGCGATGTGTGTAAAGAAAGTCCTGTTGTCCTGCAGTAAGAAATATCTATGGTCAAGCTTCTCAAGGGCACGTCTGCACTAATGCCTGAGTTGAAGTCTGCTACACCCAGCCCTCTTGCTTAGCCTATTGACTGAGGTGAATAAATGTAGCTTCCAGGAGTATCTGCAGCTGTCAATCAGCCATCTGTGCTTGCTCCTCGTTAGCCTTCTAAACCATATGCAGAATCCTTTAGTCTGCTGCTGTTCCTGGGCGCAGGCTTTACGCTGCACCGCATAGCAGTGCTCATTATCACAATCGACTTGCAGAGACTCAAGTGCGTTAAGATCTCCAGCTGCTTCGAGAGGTGCTCAAGGGTTGCCTATAGCAACTTTCGGCCAATCCACCAGCAATTCAAGACGACGACCTCTCCTTTCGTGTTAGTTTCTTCATCCTTGAGGTTGTAGTCGGTGAAATTACAGATCAAGAATCAGCCTACCAGGGCTGAGATCAGGACGCACCTACTAGAATAATAAGATGGTGTTGTAAGGGACTGTCAGCCAAGGCCCAAAGCTGGAGCATGTTTGTGCCAAGACTTTCTAGATTGGCATGCTCTGAGGCCCCTAGCGTCCTGAAAGACTGCCTGTGTCTAACAATTTCACAAGAAGCGGCAGGCCCTTG
This sequence comes from Coccomyxa sp. LA000219, assembly GCA_000812005.1. Lineage (NCBI taxonomy): Eukaryota > Viridiplantae > Chlorophyta > Trebouxiophyceae > Coccomyxaceae > Coccomyxa > Coccomyxa sp. LA000219. Next base: position 84,588 of record KN714615.1, on the reverse strand, counting down.
TGAAATTGTTATCCATATCCCAGATGCTCATATCGTAGTGAAGGCAAGTCCCTTCAGCGTGCATGGGTTCAGACATGCTTCCTGTGTTGCGCAAATTTACCCATATTAGAGACACGTCAGGTGAGGGCTACCAGTAATCACATTAAGGTGTTGATAGCACTGACCGTGCTTCGCATTAGATTTCAAGGTGAAATAGATAATCACTCCAGGGAATCTCATTGCAATATACCAATTTCTGCCTTGCCGCTCTTGCCTTGGTGTGCTTACCCAATGATATGTCCTGCTTGACTACAAAGATTCCCATCCGTTGGTATTTATTAACATCTCTAATCATGTTGAAAGATGAGAGCCGCTTCTTATTGTACCGCTTTTGCGAGTCATTTTACGCCAGCTCTGCATGCGGCAAGGATGGATGTGCTATGCAACAAGGCCAACAGCACAGAGGTTTGCTTGCGATCTGCACGGTCAATATTCATCAGTTCTGTGAGTAGTCATCTGCATTTTCAGTAGTCATCCTTAAAAGAAGCCCACATGAGCTGCAGGCGCCGCTGACCCAGCTCGATGTGAAGCGAGTACAGCTCTCGCCGGAGCAACCACCCGCGCACACACGCTTGTAGCCGCACAATCCCCCGGACTCTTTTGGGGGTCCACACTCTCACACGCCACGGCGAGAATGGGCCGGCCAAAAGTACTTGCGGGCAAGTCCACATGAATGTGGCATAGAGTGCCGCGACGGCCTCGCTGTAGCGTGCCTGGTGCTGCAGCTGCCGCTGCAGTGCAAGGTCAACAGGGTCCACTTTGCTCTCTGCATAGCCCATCATGTCTACGCAACTAAGCTTGAGAACCCAAGGAAAGATATTTCTAAGGGTCCCCTTCCGAAGGAACTTCCTGGGTGATAGAGTAGATATGAGGGCACGCTCCATGCCGAGCAAGGCTGGGCGATCAACGTCGTCGGGAGAATAAGTGTACATCAAACCATCGCAGCCCTCGTCGTAATGGCCTTCACTATAATAATCAGGGTAGAAAGGAGAGATAATGGCTTGTGCGGTGACAGGATTGATGGCCAAGAAGTAGCAATTGTCACCTTTGTATTGCCCGCCGTATACACTATACTGCACCATGGCGGAGCCTAAGAATGCGGCTACCACTTTCCATCCTCCGCCTGCAAGCTGCAAGCAAACCCCAAAGTCTTCATCAAAGGTGCATGGGGTCCCGCCCCAGTCCTTCTTACATGAAGCATCAAGGTCAAACGGGCATTGGTCTGGACATTCCAAAGCCATGTGGTCGATTGACCCATGGAGTGACATGACGGACACATCCTTGCCGTTGCCCCTAATGTACGCACGCATCCGCATTTCATTGGCATCGCATTGCCGAACCTTCGCAGGGCGCTCGGGTGCGTCCTCTTGCCTACACCCTTTAATGGCAGAACGCAAGTAATTCGGGTAAAACAAGTCAGCGGCCCCGGGGTCCATCATGTATGCCCAATGTGGCACAGCAGACATGTCCCTGCCCGTGCCCTTGCACAGCCTTTTCCAAGCGGCAAAACGCCAAAGCTTCAGAGGGCGCTCTTGCAGATCCCCCCACAGACCGCTCTCGGGGTCAAAAAGAGGGTGATGGGGCCGAGACTCAAGGGCCCGGCTGTCCATATGGTCTGCCCCGTCTGACATGATGGGAACATCCTTGCCAGTTCCCCTAGTGCGAGCATGCAGCCGCTTTCTTCGTGCGTGCTTCCGCGCACTTTTTGCATGCAGCGCTGCATCTCGGGCTTCCTTCAGGAAGCGCTGCGCGCGCTTGATTTTGCTGCGAGGCTGATGTAAGCCAAAGCGTCTATTCAAGGCAAAGTCAACCCAGCTCAGTGCGCGGTTCGTGCGTCTTATGATGCGCTCGTTGTTGTGCATCTGTTGCTGATGAAGGTCGAAAAGGTGTTTGTCACCCAGCTGAGAGCTTGTGCAAGTTGGAAGGCCGCACGAAGTCGCCCCTGCAGCCTCGGTCTCCAGAAGCTCTTCCTACAGCCAAGCACATGCACGGTCATATGGCATTTTAGGCTTGTTGTCCAGATCGCGACTTGGATGATGCTGACGACAATTTCAGAGTGTCCTGTGCCTTCTATACCTCAACGAATGCGTCAAAGGTCAGGCACAGCTTCCTACAACTCCGAAATGCAACAGGTAAGGCTTTGCCACCGCGTGAGCCCGGCACAGCCATGGGAGACTGGCAAACATACTTCATTATGCGTTGGCGCGGCAAGAAGGGCCATCAGCACAAAAGTAATCAAGAGTCGGGGCAGGTGCCCTCACCTTCAAGGAAGTTCTACGTCGTCACACGCTCGAACACGCTTCTGCTGATATGCAAGCTCTCTGTCTATGAGCGAGCAACCAGATCGAGGAATACACTTCGGCAGTTGCGTTTTGATACTTACAATGCACGAATGCCACTCTCTACGGGACTCCAAAAAGCTGGCAACCTTCCACCGGCTACCGATGTGGCGATGGAGGCGTTACTCACCAGAAGGCCAGGGAACGCGCTTGCCGATAAGTCCAATTGATCTCACAATCATGGAGTGGTGTAACAAGGCTGACGCCAGAAGAAACGTACTGCAGTCAACGTGATGGGTGTTGTCAGGGAACGTCATGGCAATTACTCTGTCATCACTCTAGGCCAAGCACTGTGTGTGTATGCTTCAAGGCTGAGGCTTTTAAGGTTTATACACTCTGCAGCCATGAAGACAATTACGCTCGGATTCTTTGCTCACGGTAGCAAGCCCTAGTGGGCTGCACATCACGAGATACTCACAGTAAGATTATCGTCATATCCTGGTACCCTCTGAGATAGATTACCATGGGGACATAGATCAACGTATTTCTACACATGTGCTCCCTGTCATGCGCCTTTCGCAATCCCACTTAGTACTGCATGAGTCTTATTTGCCTCCCGCCAGCCAGCTCCCCTTCAGGAACTCATCCATGAGCAGATCTGAGCACGACTGGCCGCTCAGCGCGCGCTTCCTGCATTGACACTGCCCCTCAGACCTGGACAATGATGCAAGCCCTACAGCGTGTCATGATGTCTTTGAGCTTTTAGCATTTGCTGAAGTGACTGATGAAGCTTAACGCCGTCCCTCAGATCTGTTCATTGTGCCACCCTTGTTGCATGTCGTGACTCTCTCAGCTATAGCGTCTATGGTCTGACTGGCTAAGCTGACACCAATGTGAGACGGCTGCTGCTCCACAGCCGTCACTCTGCCATGCTGTCATGCCAGGGTGTTTGCACACAATCTGGCGCTGCGTATTGACAATGCTGACTCTGCTGTGCGTGCTGCTTGAACTTCCGCTATCTGGATAGTAAGAGATGCCTTACCTGAAGTCTCGGAGGCGCTTCTTTTGGCTTGGCTCCAGGGGGAATGCTTTGAGGTTGAGCAAGGTATCTGCTAAATAGTGCATCCACAGGGCATTTGTGGCCGGGTGGAACCCCTCCCATTTACCCTTTGTCGCCTTCCTCATCCTCCTGTAGGTGTCCGCCTGCATGTCACAGCAACCATCTCTTGAGTAGAGGCCTCATCAGCTTGAGCTGTGAGCATGGTACAGCAATCTTGTGGCCTCTCAGCAGCTCAAAGGATGCAGCCACATCGTTTGTGACCAGCAATGCCGACGTTTTCTGCGCCTGGGAACTCCCTTTAGTACCTCTGCTTGTCCAAGTCATGCCAAGGCTTTCACATGATCGATGACCTCGCATTGATACAGAGGACACAGCCACTGCGCTATTGTGGTAGGTAAATGATGGCCACTGCGCACCTGGCAATCCCCTTTAGGGCCTTGGAACAGCTCAGGGTCTGCGTCCAGGTCACAGTATGCTCCGCTGCCATCAATGGTGCACAGCCGCGACAGGGTGAAGTCGATGAGCGTGATCTGCACCCCGTGGCTGTCGGCCACGATGTCCACTCCCCTGCAGCACTATTAGGGTTCACAAGATGTTGCTGCGGTGCCGGCTCAGTGACTGCTCAGACCCTTGCTCCGTGCATTTCTACCCTTGATTAAGCAGGGCCGCCATCTAAGGTCTAACTGTGTGCCTTGCGCATCATGGCGTAGGGCAGCTGTGTACAGTCTCCTGTGTGCTGCTTGAGCCGCCGCCATGTCGCAGCCCAAAGCATGACACTCTAGCACCTGGGGACCTCTGCTTGCAAACCGTCAGTTGCGGATGTGCCAAACATGGCTCTCACCTGAGCGTGCATGCAATGCGCTGGCCGGCAGGCACCCGCTTGATGAGCAGGTTGCCCCAGTGCAGATCCCTGTGCTCAAACTGCACCGCCTCCTCAGCCACCGCCAGAGCCAGCACAGTCTGCAGACAGACTCCAAGCCATAAGATTTTGAGCTACTAATTCTGCAACAGCGCGGAATTATTGCCCTAGAGCAGAGCCCAGAGTGTTCACGTGTCATACAACCACTTTTGGGCCAACAAAAAGATGTGTGCAGGTTCCTCTACCGGATCTGGGTCATCCATACATATGGCACTCGCTAACAATAGAGATGCCAACCTGCAGGATGATGCTGCGGGCCTCCTCAAAGCTGTGAACCTCAAAGTGCTCCAGGTCAGCGCCACCATTGGCCACGACGAAAATGACGAACAGCTGGTCATCCCCGAATGCGTCCACAGGGTCGTTCTCCGAGCCATTGCGCTTGTCCCACGCATGCCACTCCCTGACTAAGGATGACGCGTAGCGCCCTTGGCACACAGCTGCGCTGTGCGTCTGCACGAAGCCCTGTGTGCTGTTGTGCGCAGCAACCCCTGCGCATGACAGACCCTGTCTTGACAATATGGTAGTCCAGAGGACTTACACTATGCTAATATCCATGCTCGGGTACTGCTGGCATACTATAGAGTATGGGATGCATATCTCCACGGCTGAAGGCGCCAGTGCTGACTGTCCTTTGAACCACTTCGCCCACACCTCTGAGCAGAATACCCATAGCAGTACCCACTAGGAGCTATAACCGTCAGCGCTGCTCTTTAAGCCACTTTTTTGAAGGTTACCTGCTTCAGGGTGCAGCTGCGAGAGCGTGAGCGCTATGGCCACTTCTGCTGTGATCTCCTCCGCCTTCTTCTGGGACTCCCCATTCACCTGTTCACAAAGTAGAAGCTTGTTCCACTTTTCAGTGTCTCCCATAAGGATGCGCAATCAACTGGCAGGGGTGAGCGTAGCATGTAAGCCACCTGACCTAGTCACGCCTACCAGGGCAGGTGAAACAACAGACGGCAGCATGGATGACAAACGATTATCTTTAGAAAGAGGCCGCAGCCCTGATAAGCTTTTCCAATGGCGCTGCTTCTAGACAGGCTTATTATGGCTTGTGACACCAGCTGGACTGCTTACAAGGCGCTGACCAGGGCCTGCATTACACCAGAAGCGCTATCTCCTTTTGGCGGATGGTAAACGCACCAGCAGGTCTCCCTCCATGGGCACAATCTTGAAGACCACATCCCCGCCCTTGAAGGCCTCCCCGAAGGTCCCCTCCCCAATCTTTTTGACCGTCCTCAGCTTCACGTGCTGACTCAGCATCTGCTCCATGCTCGGCAGCGCCTCCACATCAGTCTGCGAATGCAATCTGCATTCTCACCTCTCTGCTATGCTTAGATGACCACTTGCAAAAGCCAGTATGTCAGACCCACATCTGCCAGAGCATCTGCTGCATGAGGAAATGTTTTCCAACTGTTTGCGCACCGCTTTGGTTGGCAATGCGGGAGTGGCTGGCGTGGTGGACGTGCAGTGTTACACTTCCCGCTGCAGAGCATCAGGTTATGTAGTGCAGACAGGGAGACTTCGTACCTCTTGGTCACACAGCTTGAGAAGCAGCTGCAGGGGCGTCAGGACCTGTTCAGGCACGGCGGCCTGATCTGGCTCCACATTGGCCTCCTCTGAGACGCGCAGCTTGGCATCCAGCTGCTCTGACAGCCCTTCTGCAAATAGACAGTGTCACTCCCTCAAAGGCTAGATGCTGGGATATCCTACATCACTCCCAGACAGCAGAGGGTTTCCTATTGCCACTATTGTTAATAACACATGTCACCAGTGCAGTCCTTGCCCGTCATGGTGTGAGTCCAGGCTCCAGCAGTTCCAAGAAGGTCTGTGGAAGTTCGCATCTTTTGCAAGGTAGAGTTCAAGTCCTGTGCTGCTGAGCAAGCAAGGGTATTCCAGCCTACCAGTGACTCCCCTCTCAAGGGCCTGAGCTTCCGGCTGTGCTGCCTGCAGAGTGCTTGCGTCTGCCACAAGACTAATCGCCTCAGGAGTGGCTGACCTGTCGCGTCCTGACACCTCAGGGCTCTCCGCAATTGGCGAGATGGCTGCAAGCACAAACGAGGTGCTTCAGCAAAAATCAGCTGTCAATGGCAATTGCCCACACACATAGATTTGGTGCGCTCCCAGCAGGGCAGCCGGCTTATTCTGTAGCGCTCTGCATATGCAAAGACTGAAGCCTGAAGTGGTGATGCTCACCCCTCTTCTTGCAGTCTAGGAGTGCAGCTCCCTGCAGCGACTCTGCATGCACATTCTGTCCCTTTGCCTGCAAGCGTGCAGTCAAGAGCGAGCTGAGACACTCTGTATGTCCTAACGGGCCCTCATTGAGCAATGTCCCGTGATGTCTGGGTCATCATTATGAGGCGTATCTGGTCGGGTGGCACTTGAGCAACCATATGAGAGAATCCCCACACGGATTTGCTGTCTATGGGCAGATCATCTCATGCTCAAGGTAGGTGAGCCATCCCAGGAGGATGCGCATAATCCTATGCCATGATCAGGCAGTATGCTTTTTGCCTGTATATGTGGATACTTGCCAATTCACCTGTGTCACAGAGTCCCTTCTGCTGGCGCTTGGGCCCAGGCTGAGCCTGTTCAGGGCGCCAGTCAGGCCCAGGGAGACCCTAGACAAGCCCTGGCTCAGGCTGAGGCGCGAGGACAGCGCCTCATACACAGATGACCTCCGCTGGCCCTTCTGGTGCGCGTCCTGGCCGCCCAGCTGCTGCAGCTGCGCTCCGACAATGCTCTTCCGTGCATGCGCCAGGCTCGGCCGCCCTGCACATGTCCCCAAAAGTTCAGCGTGAGCAGTACAGAAGGCATGATGCCCGCTCGCTCATGGCACAATGCGCGTAGCTTGAGCATGCGGGCTGTCTGCTCTGGACGGCCCACATGTGACGGCCTGTGAGACTCTGGAGGTGCCATGCTGATTGCATGTACAGTGTCTGTCGAGTTCAGAGGGTAAGGTCAGGCTGCTACAAGGCGCTACCCCGTGCTCATGTTACCCGCAGATCTGCCTCACTCGAGGTTCAAGAGGTAAAGAGGACCAGAGGTCTTTAGATGGTCTGGGCATGCATGTGAGGCAATCAAGGCGCGCACCCTTGTGGCTGACGCGTCCAGCCATGCTGCTTCGCCTGGGCTGATGCGCCAGCGGAATGTGACTGCTGTCCTCTTCTGGCGCATCCTCCTCGCCTGCACAGTGCCAGCAGACATGAGCTGTCTGTACCCTCTGGAAAGGGACATGTGCAGGTAAGGCCTGAAGTAGCTATGGGAGGCATTCTGGGATTCCAGAGAGTGACGTGACAGCCTGTAGCATTCCAGCTACATCCTTGCAAGCTGAGGGCGTTTCGCGGAATAGGGGGATCGAGGATTCCACGCGGAGGATATGGATGTCTTGGGATGACTCACCATCACATGGCTCCTCCTCTTCTGGCGCTGTCAACGTCAGCCTGCTGCCCTCAGTCTCAGCACTGACTGCAGCAGAAGGCCCCTCCGCTATCCTGGCTGCTCTGCTGCATGCCCCTGTCTGGCTGCCGTCAGCTGCCGGGGCGTTCTCTTGGTTGCTGTCATGCATTCCTGCATGTGCAGCTTCCGCTGTGGCGCTCTCAGCTGCGCTGCCTCTGTCTGCCGCGGGTCCTGAGGCGCCCTCATCAAGCTGGGTGCCTGGGCTGGGAATGGCGTCAAGCCACTGCGCTGTGCGGGCTGAGACTGCATTGGGCAGGCTCTCGCTCGCAGGAGCGCTGTCGCTGTCTGTGTGATCCGCTGCGAAAGCTTCTGCTGGGGGCGCAGCTGTCTGGACTGCAGGCTGAGGCGCCAAGTCAGGCGACCTTGGCCCTGCTGCGCTGGGGCTGTCTACAGTCAGGTCGAAGTCATCCACCTGCAACGTGCATGGAGCATCAACATCGCCTCTCATGAGATGCAGTATAGGCGCATCAAGGTGCCGGTAACCGCTGAAATCTCACATAGTGCTCTGAGCGTCCCTAGCTATTCAGGAAAAGTCACTAGAACTCGTGTGTGAGCGGGGTACTGTTGCAGTGCCATGCACATGTGCTCTCAGCAGGCACATTGCATGGCCGGCCTTCCCCTTGACCCCAAACTATGTTGTAGCAGACTATACTGTAGGTCTGGCACTGTGAGGCTTCCAGAGCTGTTCCTCCGTGGAAGGCGCTCGGTCAAGGTGCAAACTACATGTCAGCATGGAATGGGCGATAGCGCTACCTCTGCAAAGTGCGCGGCCATGCGCGCCATGTAGGCAGCGTGCGCAGCGCCCTGCTGCTCACCCCTGGAGGGCGCAACCCTCCTAGGGTAGTTCCCTCGCCTGTCCTTCCCGCCCTGCTCTCCTGCTGGCTCATCAGCCCTGCAACAGAGACTATGATTACAACAGGAACTGGTGCTGTTATGCCAGGTAGGGCCGGCTCAGCCATGTATACAGTTGGGGGTGCGATGGATGTATCAGTGTGCAAGACATTACCGAAGCATGCTGAGCCTTGAATATTGGTCTTGCCGAGCATGTCAAAGACTCTCTGCACCACTCCAAGCTTTCCCACAGCACCACAATCCAGGATGGAAAGCTCTAGGGTGGTCATGCGTAGACTCACTCTTCTTGGCCGGACTTGCCGAGCCTGCTGGTGCTGCTGCTGCTCACATCACACTGCAGCTGCGTTCTCGCAGACAGGAACGCCTCTGGGAGAGAGGTCTGAGCCAGAGAGATGGGAGTCAGGAAGTCTGTCAAAGTGGGCGAGGCTGCTGTGACTGCTGTCTTGGTACCGTTGCTTGGTGTGTGCTCAGCGTTCTCCTTGGTGCTGCTGATTTGCTTCAGAGCAGCCTGCACAGACCATTGTGGTGTTCATTGCTGCGGACAGCTGACAGCTGCTGCAGTATCAGCAACTGTTGCAATAACGAAAGCATTACCCTCGCATGCGGCAGGCGTACCTTGGCCTTCCTGGAGAAAGTCCCAGGTACAAACTTCCCCGCATGCGTTCCCTGCGAGGAGTGCTCCCCAGCATGCGTCTGGGCACTTGCAGCAGAATTGGTGCTGTCCGTCAGGACCGCCTCAGACGGTGCTTTTTTGCGACCCATTGCAAATCTACGTACTCCTGGGTACGGCCAAGTCCCAGTATCTTACTCACATGGGTGCTGTGGCTCGTAACTCGCGTTTTCTTGGCCTACAAGTGACCATGCTTTCAAGAAGCAGGTATTGTGAGCTGCATCTGGATTGCACTGCACGAAGCCGTGGGGTGGCACGCTCGGGATGAGTTCAGCCCCTTCTCATGCGCGTCCTCTATAGCAAAGCTGTTCTTGACCTGCAGCGAATTTTCATACTCCAGCCAGTTGCCAGATTTGGGCCTCACACTCACGTGACGGCATCATGGCGGACCGTGGCCCAAGGTCTACGTACCTCGCCTAGAAGCCAGTTATTGGCGCACTATTGCCGGCTTTGAAGCCCGGAGGTCCCAGGTTTAACCATGATAGAGCGCATAGGCGCGTCTCTGTAATTTTGCAAAGAAGCTGCCTTCAAGGCTGCGTTGCTTAGCCATGCAGTCGCCGTTCAGCCTGGTCGATCCGGAGAAGGGCTTCGATAAGCCTGAAAGGAAGGATGAGGGCGTCTCGGACCACACTGTCCGCATACAGTCAGGCAGAGCAGCATCAACATCGTTACGCGATGGCGATGCTGCAGAAGGGTCCCCTAGCTACAGGCATGCAGACATATCTGAGTGCTCATGTGCATGATAATTATAATGTGCGTTTCTGCACTCTATTGCTAGTGCAGCCTGCAGCAACTACATCTTTCTGGGATAGTTCCGTGAGTCACGATGCTCCTGAAATGCTGAGAAATGGTGAGTCTCATGCTGTTTCCTCTATGCATGCAGGCTTCGGAGACCTCAAAAGAACGACGAGGAGAGTCAGCTGACGTTCAGGGCAGTCGGAGCGGGGCTCCTCGTCGGCAGCCTGCTGTGCTGCAGTAACACATATTTTGGCCTGCAGACTGGTTGGGTCACCATGGGAAGCTTGCAGGTGGGCATGACACCGTCAGCATGTTGACTGGGGCATGTTGCAGCTCACACATTCGTGGTTCCTAAATGATGTCACTGTTGTGCACCCTGAAGCAGTCCCCGTGCAGTCTTATACTTCGGAAGCAGCCCGCTATTCTGCATCAAGAAGCAGTGCCTGCACAGCGCTGAGCTCTGCACACCGACATGGCTCCTTGTTGCATGCACTCTCGCAACGTTGCGCTGCTATTGCTGGCAATCAGCTGGGCTGGAACCTTTCCGGTGCCTCAGAGAGCCATGCTTGGCAAGCAATGTTGCTGTTCGTTGTCATTGTGCCATTTCGTCCAGCACTGAGCTTTCAGTTGCTATAGCATGCGTACCGTATGGGAACATAATGAGTGACACTGACAATGGCTGCTCTATGCTTGCAGTCAGCTGTGCTGGGATTTGGAGTCTTTCGGGTGCTGGAGCGGTATGGGATCACCTCGGGCTTGAGCATCGGAGAGAACGTGATATTGCAGACCACCTCAGTTGCCACAGCAACAATGCCTCTCGCGGCAGGCAAGCCCTCTGCTGTACCTATTGCCGCCTGGCAACATCTCTTATGTGCACAGCGCAAGTCATGTGCTATGCCTGACCTAGCTGCTTGCCTGCTAGAACCTGTGGTGTGCATTCTCATATTGCATCAGTACAGTGTTCTGACAAACAAGGCCAAAGGACGCACCGTCACTTCTGAAGATGGCACGTTGTCACTTAACGATTGTATACACAAGACTCAAGCTGATCACAGGGCATTATGACTTGCTAGGGATTGTCATAGATGTCGCCCCAGGTCGGGATGGTTCCAGGGAGGGCAATGCAATGTGGCAGCGACAATGACTTTACAGTTTCAAGAACCAGGCATTGATCCAGTCATGTCTTCGCGCTGCAGGGCTCGTGGGCATCGTGCCAGCGCTGGGCATGATGAACAAGCAGCAGAACCCCGCGGGAGGCCCTATCGTATTCCCCTGGTGGCAGCTCATGCTGTGGTCGCTGGCGCTTGCCTTTCTAGGCGTCTTCATCGCCGTCCCCCTGCGCACCCAGACCGTCATCAAGGTGACACAACGTTTTCTTTTGCATGTGTATATGTCGTCATCCTGTGCAGCTTCTTGTAAGGCAGAGGTTCTGCTCATCTGCATCGTGCAGTCATAGCTCGACATTCTGTCCTGTTATAGATGTACAATGCAGCAGCAGGAAATTCTCACTTCAAGAGCTGTTACTCCAAACAGCAGCATGGCCCACCTGTTCCATGGAGAAATGGCCAGGAAAATTATCCATGCTGGTGTCGAGTATGACCGCACTTATGGTCTAGTTTTGACATAGGAAGTACCAGGAAAGTCATTCATGCTGGTGCGACCACTTGGACTGCTCTGACCACAGCTTCCTGCTGCAGGAGAAGCTGAGGTTCCCCTCCGGGACCGCAACGGCAAAGGTCATCCGGATGCTGCACGGCGGCGCGGCGCTGGACGAAGTGGATGAGCCGCACCGCGCATGCACATTGCCTGTGGTGGGAGAGGTGAGAGGCAGATTTGCGGCTGGAACCTGGCATGACAGGACAGTAACTGGACTTGTCACTACCGCCACCGTGCTGAGCTATAACAGGAGGAGCAGTGAGCTAGCTATACCAGCTGTTGTAATTTTGCCAGATCATGGAAAGCGTCTGACCACACAGAGGATACAATGAACGCGCTTATGTATGACGAAGGCAATGTCTCATTGTATGTGTTGCTGCAGGAGCCTAGTTTGGAAGGCTCATCCAGCGGCTCTGCGCACAAGGAGGACTCCAAGCAAGCGCCTGACAAGCCACAGGTCTATTCCCAACCACGTCTTGCCCTCAATACCCACCATCTGTCACAAGAGGTGGTAGGCATCCTGGTGCTCTGCTCAAGGAGAGTCGACCACTGCTTGTAGCAGATGCTGGCGCAGTCTCTTCCGTGACTCTAGCTAAGCGTGCACGGCCTTGTGTGGATGGCGTGTTCTGTCAGAGCAGTGTTGCAATCTCCTGTAGCACCAAGAAAGACACACCTCTGTCAGCTGTTGTGTGGTTGCACCAACTTTTGCCATGACGCTGTCCCATTGCAATTTCACCGGGCGAAGTATATAAGCACGAGGAGTGACGGTTGAAGCATAGCTCCTGAGTAATGGTTGCTCTTCAGGTTAACGGGCATGTGGACGGGCATGAGGGCCACAATGGGTTTTCAAACCTGGCGCCAACCCGCAGCGAGGCCGTCAGATGGGAGGAGTCACAGCGGAGATCGCGTAGGGACAGCATCCATTTTGCAGTTGATGGGGTACGCTGCTATCCTCTTTTGCAGCTGCCCTATCTCACCTCTTAGTGGAGGCTGCCCAGGGATGGCAGTCTTCCCGTTCATGATAAGATGCATTTTGCACCAGTCTGCAGCTGTTTTTGTGGCCCATAAATGTAAAATTGCTGGTGTGTGCTATAGAATTTCATGTACATAGTGTCTTAATCACATATACTCAAAGATGGCATGGTTCATGTAGCTAAAATTCTGTCAGCTGGCAAATACACTGTCAAGCTGTCGGTGCCTAGCCAAGGACTTTGCTTGGATGACATTGCACTCAGACAAGCATGTGTTGTAGGACGAGCATCACCCCTTGCTGCGGCCGTCCCTGTTTCAGCCCGCGCTGAGTCTGTCGGGCGCCGCCAGCCTGGCGCGCGTGGACAGCTCCTTTGGCATGAGGGCTCTGGAAAAGCTCAACCCCCAAGGTGCGCCTGCTCTGTCCTGCATTGAACTAGAGGTCTGACCTTGGGAAGTAGCCCCCATACGTGTGTGAGTAGGGTCCAATCATCACTGGAAGGTCCTTCCATCCTCATGCACCTCATACTGACTTCCCAGCAAGTCCAGACGATTCATTATGGTATTGCGGCACAGTGAGCGCTTGGAAGGTTTGCCCACTCGAGCTGCGAATGCCTTAGCTGAGACAATTCCATTTTGTGCAGATCCAGAGGACACTGGTGAATGGGCCAGGGCATGGTCCATGCTGTTGTGGACGTTTGCAGCGGCAGGAGTGTACACGCTGGTATCCTCGCGTGTGGCCTGGTTAAAAAGCTTTCCAGTCTTCACGTGGGTGGGCCTGCCAGCGGTTACGGCCTGGGGCTGGGACGTCACCCCCTCCATGGGGTACATTGGGCAGGTGGGTTCCCTTCTGCTCTCACATGAGACATGCCATGATGGGAATATGACAGTCTTGGAAGGCGTCAGGGCTGAATCTTGCACATGATTACAAGAAGCAGCTTTGACGCCTACCAAGTCTGACGCTGTATAAAGGCAATGTGAGTCATTTACATGTGCTTCTGTGATCGGCTGTAAGTTTCATGGTGCTGTCTGCAGGGAATGATCATGGGACCTAAGACAGCCATCAGCATGCTCTTTGGAGCCATCCTAGGTGAGCTCTGCCTCTTCATGACTGTGTACGTCTACACCTTAGTGAAGGCAGTGCAGGCTTGTACTCTCAAAGCTGTTTCAAGGGGTCCGCTTATATGTCTTCGTGCTGTGATACTTGACTTCATCCAGGAGATTATGGGCAGGTCATGTTGCAGCGTGATATGCACTGCCTAAGAACCCAGGCTGTCTTGTTACATGACTTGTAGTGACATGTGAGGATGCGGCGGGTTGCTGCTGTTCCCCTGTCAGGTACCAGCCAGCTGCTTCCATCCTCCGCAACTGCTGCAGCACGTGGGCAGATCTAGCCTGAGCATGCATCGCGTGCAGGGTTTGGAGTGCTGGGGCCCTATGCGAGAAGCCAGGGTTGGGCTCCGGGGCCGATAAGCGACTGGAAGAACGGCGCAACGGGGTGGATCCTGTGGATTTCCCTGGCCATCATGCTGGGCGACAGCCTAACCAGCTTGTCCATCCTCATCATCTCTTCCGCCAAGTGCAGCAAGTATGTCTTGTCTCACACCTCCTGTATTTGCAGCTCTGTTGCTCTGGTAGCCAGATGGGTGCCTGTCTTTGTGACCCTTTAGTGGAGCTCAACAATGGCCTGCTACCCTGTCGGGGACACCAAGCATGCTGTCTCAACCCTGATCACACAGATCACAGTGACAGCGAGGATGTCTAGGCAACGATGTCCCCTGCGTTTGGGGTTACCTGCCAGAACCTCCATATTCTACCTGCGGATGATGGGATCTGGGCCCCCACAGCCTTGAGAGCAGCCATGACAACGCCGCTGGCTGCTTTTTCTGGACATGGTGTGCGTGTAGGGACAAGGAGGAGGTTCAGGAGACACGCAGCTTCGCCTCGGGGCGCACCTGCTGGGCGATCAGCACCTACTGGTGGGTGGGGGGCCTGGTCCCCCCAGCAGCCCTCTGCATCATGCCCCTGGTATCATCTGAGCAGACAATCCCTGTGCAGGGACAAGGACGTTGCCCAGGAGACACGCGGCTTTGCCTCGGGGCGCACCTGCCGGGCCATCAGCACCTACTGGTGGGTGGGCGGCCTGGTCCTCTCCGCGGCCTTCTGCACGGCCGTCATGACGCCGCTGCTGCACATGCGCGTCTACGAGCCGCTGGCAGCTGTCGTGCTGGCGCTGCTCGTTGCGGTGCTGGCGGTCCGGGCGCTCGGGCAGACCGACCTCAATCCGGTCAGTGGCGTGGGCAAGCTGTCACAGGTGGGAATTCTGCTGACTATCCTTAGCGTGTGCTGATAGGGCCTGGAAGAGGGGGTCCTTCCGAGAGCTCAGACATGTGCTGACACATGCTTGTGAGACCTGTAGGGTGTAAGTGTTACATCTGGAACTGTAGTCTACGTCTCGATGGGTTCAAGCTTGATCGCCCCGACGCCCTGTATGCCCGAAGCTTTGTGAGCTCCTCAGAATGGCGAACCTGGCTGACAGTAAGCTTGGGCCCTCAGACCTGAACCCAGTCAGTGGCCTGGGCAAGCTGTTCCACATTTCATTATGCATATCCTGCTGAAAGTTTTTGGCATGTGCTGGTGGATACCCTGAGGCACTATATGCCCAAACCAGCAGTGTGTCTCCCTATGGCCTTGCGATTGTTTACCACAAATGTGGTCAGCCAGCATCTGTACACTCATGTGATGTATGGCAGTCCCCATGGCAGTGCCAATGGTGGATGGACTGGCCAGGCTAATCAGAAGTTGGGCATGATGGCACTCCCATGTGTTTGCAGGTGGTGTTTGCCGTGATTGCGCCCCGGCAAGTGGTGCCTAATCTGGTGGCGGGCGCCATTGCGGAGGCTGGTGCCAACCAGGCGGGAGACATGATGCAGGTAAGCATTCACTTCTATGCTCACATCAATTGACAGAATGTCTACAACTCCTTGATAGGAGGCAGGCGCTGTGTTGAGAATAGAATTACCCTGACTCTCCCACTCAGGCTTCACTTGTAGATGATGTCAATCTCCTCCGTGCCATGGCACATGCGGCTTCTGCTTGCACTTGTACCGTCTTTGCTTATTTGCTCCAACGTGTGATTACATATCTCACGATGCTGCTGGGACGTCATCCCAGAGCTCACAGCCCTCTTTCAAGCACAACAGCCCTCCCAGGTTGAGCTTGCTTTAGACACACGCTTGAGCTATCTGTCATGCATGCGCAGGACTTCAAGACAGCGCATCTGCTGGGCGTCTGTCCCAGGGCGCAGTTCCTGGCCATGCTCATGGGCTCGGCCGCCTCAGCCTTAGTCAGCGTGGGCGCTTACTCGCTGTACACCTCAGCGTGGCCCGTGCCCGGCCCGGAGTTCCCGGCGCCCACTGCTGAGATCTGGCTCGACATGGCTGACTTGGTAAGTTCCTTGCACACATCTGCATTGTCGATTGTTTTCCCCAACGTCTGTTGCCGCTAGCATCAGCATGAAGTGAACAACGTCTTTAGAGTGCTGGGTATGATGGCCTGATGGAATCATCAGCCTTGCTTGATGAGAGTAAGTTGGTACACATGTGCCCGTGCATAGTCTTGACAAGCTCCTGACGGCAGAACTAGGCTGCAATAGAATGAGTCCTTGTGATACATGCCAATTGTCTTCAGCGCATCCTGAGACATGGCTGCCCAGGTTATGCTAGGTTGAGCCTTGAACCAATTTTACTCTGCTGCACTACGCAGGTGAATGGAGGGGCCCTGCCTTCGCATGTGGTACCATATTGCGCAGTGGCCGCGGTGCTGGCGGCCTTGCTGCCCATCGCAGCATTCTTCATCAGCAGGGCGAGCGCTCAGTATCAGCAGTGCCCGGCTGCTGCAAGGGCCAAGGTGATTGATTTACAGTCCCTCTTGTCTGCAAGTGCTTCCTGGAAGATCCTTGATAAGGCCAAAGTGATAGAGAGAGTCAGGTCATGATCACTCATGAAGGCGCTTGTACATGGCAGCAGCTTGGTACAGCTGGGCACATTGGCATTGCTATGCAGCCTGCCTTTTCCAGACTGGCATTCAATTCAAAGTCGCCTATGTGGGCACAGAAGCATTGCTACGCAGACTGCTATTCCAGATCGGACTCAGTTCAGAGTATGCATACAAGGGCCAGAGCAGTGTCAATCTTGGCTAACCAGGCTTGCTAAGGCCAGTCAAGCAGTCCGCGACAATAGTCATCTCAGCCCTTTGATTTCTGCACGCAGAGGCATCAGTGGCGGCGGAAAGCAGTGGCTGTCATGGAGGTGCTGCTTCCCTCTGGGATCGGGATTGCAGTGGGCATGTATGTGAACCCCCGGTTCACGGTTCCAAGGGTGATAGGGTCAGTGGCAGAGCAGCTGTGGCTCAGTAGTGATGGCAACAGCCATAAGAGGCTCATGGTCATCGTAGCTAGCGGGCTGGTGCTTGGGGAGGGCACTGCCTCCATCTTCAATGCCTTTGCCAAGGCCATCTTTGGCTGATTGCGGCCGTGTTAGGTGGTATAGCTAATCTGGAGTGCAGCAGATGTGCTGAGAGAAGGGAAAGGGACAGGAATTCTTTGCTGCTGTAGCTGGCGGCTTGTGATGGGGAAGGGCACTGGCAATGCTACAAGAGTTCATGCCTTGAGGGTGTTGTCGCTAACAGCTGCACAGTCAAACTTGTGTAAGCGAATCAAGGGCAAACAAGGGCTCGCACTTGCTGTGACTAGCAGTGGTGGCTGGGCTGGCACAAAGAGGCTGTATAAATACTTTGCAATATTGATGCGGACACCAGCCAATGCAAACTTCCCTGCACACCTCTTAAGACTAGGCTGTGCCACAGAAGGCATCCTCATCTTGATTATGGCGGTGTTGATGCTGAGGGAAGTGTAGTTCTCACATCGGTACCGAACAGGCACCAAGATTCAGGTTGTACTTCATCAAGCTACAGCTCTCACTCTAGTGCCTCGCATTTCTGACAATGCTTGACGTCTCACGAAGCAGCTGCTGCTATGATTGCGTTCCTTGGTAGCATTGCACATTGTGGAAGCGTTGGTTCATAAGTTGCGCCATGCTAAGGGGCAAGGATATATCTATTTAGTAGGTCACTGAAGTCTTCAGTCTTGAGCCGATTGAAGTCAAATGCTGTCAGCTCTTTAGCTCATCCGCGATGAGTGCATTGGCCTGCTGGAGCAGCTCCGTATACAAGACCTGTGTTGTCCTATATAATGCGCCTCCATCTGCTGCATAGGCTGCTTCCAGTATCGAGATCATTGCGTGAGCCTGGTGATGACCAATGCTGCAATGCTGAAGGGCTGCGCTCTTATTGTCCTCCGTCCACGGAAGCGTAGACCCTGGACAGCGTCCTATCATCATTCTTTTATTGCAGCCGTTCTACTTCTCAGGTCAGTATTGGCAGGTGCATTGGAAGGGGGCAACACAGAGTGTTTGATGGTTACAAGCCATTCCCAGCGAGGCGCATACTTCAGGGCTACTCTCATAGTACAAGGCAAGGATCAGATGTGAACGTTTTTTGGAGGCATTACGCGGGCGATGTCATGTCGCAGAGGAGACCTAGACAAGGCATACCGAGGCTGCTGGAACAAACCTGGCGCGTTCTGGTCCATAAAGTCAAAGATGCACTTGACCTTGTCAAGTTTTGGACCATGGACATGCAGGATATGCTTCTGTCCCCCAGCGTCTCTCATCCATCGACCGCTTGGCACCTCGCCCCCTGTTAACCACACATGAACTTTAAAGACTCGCACACTGACACCCTTTGAAAGACACTACATGTCTTGTCTCCCCCTTGGGTCACTAACCCACCCACCATTAAGGGTGGGAGGCAACTGTCAGAAAGCATGAGTGGGTGATTGCCTCTCACCCCTATTAGAGTGAATCCTAGACCAACTCGATAATCAACATCATATGCGGGTACCCAAGCACATGCACTGCAATATTTTACTTGTAAAGCTGGGTGCTGCAGTTGTGCACATGTCTTCAGATCAGCAGTGTGGGGGGATTGTAAAACTTTGCCATTGCTGTATAGGTCAGGAGGATGGAGTCACTCACAGTAAGGGCGCCAATTGAAGAAATATGGAAGCGCTGTGAATTTGGATCCAGCATACTCCGCCTGCAAAGGACTGAAAAGATCTGTTGATGTCAGCTTTGGAGCGACAATATGGTCAGAGGGCAACAACGCGACAGGAGCATCAGTCACTGTTAACACTCAACAACATGGATGCACCACATTCACTGAGTCAGACACTATAGTGGGATTCCCTGAACGCTGGCAATTTTTATAGTGGAAGATCATGCAGGGCGCCACTGTCACATATGACAGCATCCAGGGTAAAGGCATCATGCATCAGACACGGCTTTTGCAGAAGCTATCATGGCATGATGCAAAAAGAGCAGAAGTGTTTCATACCATCAAAGTGTTATCAAGCCTTGAAGGGCTGAAAATTTGAAGCCCCGACTCCTGGCGTACTTGATCATGTCTTCAAAACAGCTATCAGTGCCATAGCTGTTGTGTTGTAGTACCCGATTCCTGCGTTGGGGTCAGTAGTGTTCGCCCTGCACAGCATCATAAATGGAGCTCGCACACTCAGCTGCACCTTCTCCTAGCATGCCTGACGCTGTCAATCAAGCCTGCTCTCGAGAGCTAGCCCCATGATGTGCTCTGCCGTTAGTGGTGATTCAGATCAGATCAGATCAGATCAGATCAGATCAGACTACATCTCTTCCAGCCACACCAGGGCGATCAGATGATTGACCCTCAAAGGACGGGTTCATCTTATACAAGCACACATTGACAAACCTGGCAACTCCAATCAAGTCCTCTTGCCACATAAATGCTTGCATTGTTTGCGGTCTCTCTTGATATGGTTGATTGGGAGGAATTTTACCCGGTGACACTGAGGACTGTAGGCTTGGCCAAGGAGCACGAGTTGAAGTCCTTCAGCCATATCGTGTCCAGGTCACCCCAGATGACGTATGTCAGGTCAAATTCCTGTGGCCCATCTTTAACTTGGCTGTACTTCTTCATGATAAGGTGAACCTGCACAAGCATGGGACAATTGCTGTTAATGGTCAGTGGTATGACTGGCCATTTTTAGGGACAAGGGAGGGCTGTGACGGCACCTCTGTTCGTAAGTAGGTGCTGATCACTCCCTTCACCCATGCGTACTCTGGCTGCTCTGCCAACTTCAAGACGTCTTTGCTGAATGTGAGCTCGTGTATCAATACGTCAGCTCCCAGCATGCGTATCCAGGCTACTGTTGCCTTGGGGAGAGGATACATGCTGACGACCACTGGCTGAATAGAGGGGCAGTTCTGACGTATTGACATCAATGCTACCTTTAGATGCTGCTGGTACTTGAGAGAACTCTCGCCTAAGTAGCTGGCGCCCACACCATCTACCGTGGTGGTTTGCAAAGCGAAGAATGCTACGACTTTTTTGCATTGGCTCTCAATCGCAAGGTCACCTATCGCATTGCCAATTAGGCAGATGCCAAGGCAGCAAAGTATAAGGAGCCGGCATTGGCAGCCTTGCTTGCCTGACCTTCTCTGTTCGCACGGGTTCATCGCCCGCTCTGCAGCAATAGCCTATCTAAAGACATATTCTGGCAAATTATGTGCATGCAGCGATCAGAACGCCAGTTTACAGGCCCATCCTTCTGTGCAGGCAGAGATTGCCGTATCGGCAATCATGGCGCGAAACCAGAGCGATGTTCGGCGCAACTGCTAAAAGCACCGGCAAAACTCATAGGTTGCTTGTTTAGGTCAGTGGTTAGGAGGTTACACCGAAACGCTGAACCATGCCTGTCACTTTGAGGTGCAACTTCTTGGGTATTTTGCTGCATTGTTCCTCGGGAGCCAAGTCTATAATTGCGGGACGTCGTGAACGGTGGGGCACTGGCGATTAGCCTGATTCTGGACACCTTCACGAATCCCCTCCAGTCCGCACGTATGGCCCTTTCATGCGTGTACTGTGTGCTGAATTGGGGCTTACAGAGTTTGAGATGGACAGTATCCCTAGTCAGAAGGACTTGCGACATTAAGAAGCTGAGCTTCGAAAGCCCATTCCGGCGAAGTTAGCATGCCTTAGTCGTAGCTATATTACTGAGCCTGCTGCAAAACCGCCACAGATTGCCCTATAGCGACAGGAATGCTTGCTTTGCGCATGACAGAACGCCTACCTGGCTATGACGCCAACCGCGCAATGCGGCTGAAAGGTAGTGGCCTGCAATGTTACAGGCCATGCAGATTTGCCAGTGATTGTTCCACAACATGCATTGCTAAGCGCCAGCAGGCCACCGGCAGCTAGTAACCCTGCTGGAAACTTCATATGTATATGCGCAGCAGCCTTCAGTTGAGGTACAGGTATGCCATAGCTTGTGTAGCTTGAAGGGTGAGTGCCGCACAGCTCAGGCTGACGGAGATCAGCCTAGCAGGTTCAAGCAAGTTGGCAGGAGACTCATTGGGAAGAATATGTATGGCTGCAGCAGGGGGAAAGAGGCCGTGTCCTGCGCATTGTCAGCATATTACATCAGTGTGCACTGCGTGGTACTTTACTCCCGCAGCAAAGCCTCCAAGGTTGTGTCTGCCCTTCTTGTCATGGCGCAGCGTTGCTGCCCGGCTGGCCGCCAGGCTTCAAGCTGAGGGAAAGTGATCCTGAGCACCAAGCAAACACTCTCCCTAAGGCTGGAAGCTTAGTGCGGACACGTGCCCTTTTGAGACAGGATGGGCCTACTGAAGACTGTCAGGGCATAGATCAGAAACATTGCCACTGACGCCCCAAGCGCGCTCCGCGCTCAGAGGCTCCGAAGTCTTTGCGTCAGATTTGACATCAGCTAGATATGATACTGCTATAGCACAGTGGATGCCAGGTACATGTCTACCTGCTGCGACAGCTCTCTGTAGAACTGCCCCTTATCCCGCTCATACGCCTGCGTGAGAAGCCCAGCTAGCAGTCTGAGCCAATCCATGTCTCCATTTGGGGCTTCTCTGAGCCCGACTCGCGAATTTTCTCAACTGATACGCTAATCTTGTCTGACTTCCCGTCCCGGTCCAAGCGGTTGAAAAAGCACATTGATGTGCTCAGCTTGGGCCCGTGAAAGTGCACAATCCTGATCTGCTCGTGCGCCACCGGCCCAGGAATAGCTGTCGAGGTGTCTCCCCAGTACGGTTTCCAGTTCATGCCGTTCGGCAGGACATCTACGGCGGTGCCCCAGAATGCCAGAAAGAGGTTCTGGTCATGGTCAAAGCGGAAGCGCTGCTCCCTGCCCCAGCCAATGAGGCGAGGAAAGATTTCTCTGTAGCCAGACACGTTGAAGTAGATGACCCCGTAGTTCTCAGGCCATCCCATTCGCATCTCAGGTCCCACGCTCAATACCTGAGGCTTTGCCAGCGTGCAGGAATCAATGCTGCCTCGGAACAGAATATCAGGATCTGTCCACAGAACATAGTCTTGGTCCACTAGCTTCAAGTCCTTGCGAAGGCTGGCAGGCATGCTGGAAATGCTCTCAGGCTTTGATATGGTCTGGAGTACATTGGGGAAGTCGACTCGCAGCCAGGAGCCCAGGAGATACTGGGAGAAGCCCCATTCTGGATCCTGGCTGAGCATGTCCATGTCATGCTGGAATGAGAGGTTGTGGGTGATGCCAACCGAACCGTGACGATGCAGCCATCTCTCCAGGGCACTCTGCTCAGCAGACTTGGGACCTGTGAAAATGACCACTGGGACCAAGGACGGAGCCTCCCTTCGACCCGATAGTATAGCGGCCTTCAGTGCGTCCACATACTCGGTGTTGTTGGCCACATAGAATGCAGCTGCGCCCGAGAATGTCCTCATCTGAAACCCCATCAACCACAGCAACTTGCCACAACCTGCGACGTGACATATCTGTGCGAGTCAAAATGCGAGAACTTCCATGTGAAAGAATATCTTTTGGGTGTAGAAGAGCCTCGACGTTGTACCTGGTCTCACATAGCCTCCTATACCCAATTTCAGTGCCGATGTGATGGTCAAGTATATCGCCAGACAGAGTAGCGCCTTCATCATGCTCGGCGCGCTTGATAATCGGATTCTCGCGCTGCTACTGAAAGGTCAATACTGGTGATTGGTTGCAGTCAAGGGCAGAGCCTGAGGGTTCAAGGCTTCCGAACCCGTGCATGACAAGACGTCTTCGTAGAACGCCGATCACTGACTTCATCGGCTGTGGAACAGTCACAGATGTTTCCAAAACAGCCTTTTGCCTGCCCTTTGAAGCTTCCAGGGGAATATCAACGCTTAGCAGCCTCGGCAGCGATGCTGGCCCGACTTTATGGCCTAATCTATTCGCCACTCATGAGCTGCATAACTGGCACAACTCTCCGGACGATCGGGACTTGCACATTTACCAGTATGCCATGGCATCTCGCCGCCTGCCAAATGCATGTGAAATGAAGAGGCAGTCCCCCTCGCCAGTCGCCAATAGTTCAATCATGAGCAGATCTTCAACCTGGAGATACTTGAGGCGATCCATGGACACATTACGAAACTTACATTGACAGCTCACCAACACATTGGCCATTCTCACTGGTCCATGTTGTGATGAGGTTGCCGATGATGGATGTCAGAGATGCCTGTCCGTATAAACTCTTGCTTTTAACCTTAGAGTGCTTCAAAGACGAACTTCAGGGTGCTTTAAAAACGTTTGCCTCATAAAACAATCTTCGTCAGGCCTTTGACCACCGCAAGATCAATATGATGTGAATGTGTTGCTGGGAGATAGCCACTGGTGACACCTTGAAAGCTATGAGGTTTGGTTCTGACAGTACTAACTTTATTAGCCTGAGTTTTGCCGCAAGTGCACATTGAGACAGCCAATTTAGCGCACTTCAAAACATGCACGACATCTACCAGTGACCGTCTCACTCGTCCAAGTCAGGCGGCTAGCCCAGTAGGACTTGCCTCGTCACAAGCCAAGCACCTTGCATCGAAAGAGATATCCTTCTAATAAATTTGTTCACAACATGTAATTTACGCCGGTAAGGTGCTCACTGAGCTGAACACCAGCACAAAGCCATGCAGGATTTTAATTTCTCCTCGAGCGAGGACTCACCTGCACATATATATGCATATATCCAATGTCTTAAGAGGGCGTCAACAAAAATTATCGTTGCAGCGGAGTTGCTGACCAAATAGATAAAGATTTGTAGAATGGTCTTCCATTCAAAGGAGTCCTTGATGGGTTTTCATAAAAATCTGGCATACTGTGGTATTTAATAGGTAGCACAAGCAGTGGTGCAGATTGGCCACCCCGCCATTGTCTTGGCACATGCAGTAAGCATTCATCCGTCCACCCCCATGTTGCATTGAAAACTTTGGTCCATGGCAGTCAAATGCGCAAAGGCGCCCAGAGTAAACATCTTGTCCCTGCTGAGACCATTCTAGGCCTCGCACACTTGGGGATGATGTGCTGAGTCGCAGTCCGCAATGGGGCGCTCACAGCCCGGGTAGTGTCGTTGCCTCCACAACATCTGCATACTGCCATAGGTCCCAGGCACATGCACATGCAAGTTTACGCTCCATGGGATGATCCGGGCCACAAGAATGCGCCCTTGGCAAAGCGTGTCCAAATGGGCCTGGGCGGCTATGAAACTATCCTGTCCACCAGCACTAGTGGTGTCACATATAAGCCCATGTGCAGCCAGGCACACCCGGGATGTGCACACAGCCCATGCCCCTGCAAATGTTGGATCGACTCCATGCAACTTAGGATAGACATTGAAATTGTGACGCGGTGATGCTTGTTTGCGTGTCTGCTGCGTAATAAATAAACCGCCCACACTAGGCATTTCAATCCTTGAGATCAACCCACATCAGAGTGGGAGGGGATGGCGGATCTTGGGTGACTGTTATTCCGGTGCATTTAACGCACCAGAGGGGCTGGCATACCGGTCTCACCCCTGCCGAGGGCCCAGCTTAGCCTTCAAAGGGGCCCGTGACTCCTTCCAATTCCGCAACTCTTGTCAAATCTCCAATCAACCCCGAAAGATTCAGACCCGGCAATCAACCACCGGGATTTGAACCCCCGACCTGCCGGTTCATAGGCCGTTAGGCTTGACCACCGGGCTGGGTCGACCCGGCACTTAGGTCAGGTGCGACCAGTGATCAAGGGTGTCCATTGTGTGTTGTTCCCTTGAGTTGCCGGCTACAGTGATGCAATGCTCATATGAGTGTGATGGTCACAGTCCCGGGCCCGCTGTTTGCAGAGTCGATGTATGCAGAGCTGACGAGGAAGGCTGAGTTTGCATAGCTGGAGCCTCCAGCGCCACAGTATACGGATGTGCTAGATGAGTCGCTGTCTGCATAGTCAACCAGACTTCTCAACACGCTTTCAGTGGGCGGCTGAAACCATTGGAAAGGGGATGGGATGTGAGATACTTTGGCACAGATTAGACTCCTTGCTGAGCTTCCCTGAAGAGCAATCTTGACACACAATGGTGCTGCACAAGCATGGGTTGCCTTCGCAAGGCACATTTGTGAAGGAACCAAAGTCTTATGTCCACACAGTGCTACAATGTGCATACCTCCGGCGCCGCCGCCGAGGCCACCACCCCCTGTACATGAAGGAAAGTCTCTCACGAGATGACAAACATTGCTTGGTAAAGCGCCTACGCCAGCGTGATGGCCAAACAGGCGGGGAAAACATTGTTGGGCTGTGCAAAAGCATCCCCAGCAACTCTGCCGCCTGCTTTAGATGGGATATCACAAGCAACAGTGCACACTCATCTTGCATCTCATACTGCAAGCTGCCGTCCAAGACGAAAATCTTGTAGGGGTACATCATGCAAGATCAGCCCCTCACCTCCGGAGCCTCCATAGGATCCAGACCCAGATCCACCTCCCCCGCCTCCTCCGCCTGAAAAATAGCATTTGCGAATATTACAATATCATTGGTGTCACACCACGGTGGGGACATCAAGCATTCACAAACCCAGGCTTGGGTATGCCTTAGAGTCTATGCCGTGCGTGCTATCCTAACATCATGCAATTGGGCTGCAGACTCATTATCGCATGGTGGCTCTGCTGGCCCCCATGGTTAAGGCCGACAAACTCCCATGTGTATGCCCTATGGCCCTAGGCTCTGGGTTGCCTCCCTTGTAATAAAGATCACAAGGGTACACATAATACCCCTTTGATGGGTCACCACTACAGCAGGGTCGAAGACAATACCCATGTTGATTTCCAGCACTTGAGCTCATAGCAGTTCTAGCACGTGGCATTATCAAGTTAAAAGCTGAGATGCATGTCAGCAGCATTGCCGCCTTATCAAGAAACCTACCCACTCCCACGCATTTCACCCTTTGAGGTCAACCCACACTAGAGTCGGTGGGATGGCAAATCCCCGGTGACACTATACCAGTGCAGTGAACCACACCAGCGGTTGTATCACAGCATCTAGGAAAAATGCAAGCGAGCGGGGAACAACATGCAGAAGTCCTACCAAAGCCGCCGCTGGAGCCGCCAGTATAGATGCTGGTTGCACCTCCCGCAAAGGTGGGTGGAGTGGTGGGAGTAATTGCTGGTGCGCCAAGGCCTCCGCCCTGCAACACATCTCCACTCAACACGGTGCGCAAGACAAGCAAGCGCCTAGCGGGGCTACGATTCACCCTGTTTGCGGAGAGGACGTCACAGATGTGAATGTACATGTCTCAGACAATGATGCTAAGAGCTGCTTCCAAAGAGCTATCTAAGAGTCCCTATGTGGTTTGCTTTGGGGAGAAGCTAAGCAACATCCTTGAGCCGCAGAAATCGTTCTCAAAGAAATCAGTGCCGGGATTTGTTCATTAGTGCACCCTGATCTTTGGACATGCGGCGGCCGGGTTTCTACAATGCAGTCACGTCGGTGCATATGGTGAGAAGAGACTTGTACCCAAGGCAAAGACGGCATGCTCACCACCATCTTTACAGCAAGTCAAGTTGTGAGCACGCATGCTTCTAGGGCAAGGTGCTAAGCTAAAGATACACACCCACTCGGCTTTATGGGTAGATAACCACGTCAAGCTACGCCGCCACCACACGACCGCAATGCGTGCATATAGGCGTCACTTGATGCCTGAGGTGTGATTCTCAGGGATGCAGCTTCAATAGCACCTCATGGTGTGCGCTGTGCAGGAGGCCAAGTACTCCAGCATGATGCGTTCCTAAACCACGCCCCAGAGCTTGACCGGGCGTCTATACTTCATTTCAAATGTTTTGCCAAGGGCAAGGTGTCAGAAGATGAAATAACATATAGACGCCCTGTCAAGATCTGGGGCGTGATTTAGGAACGCATCATGCTGGTGTCAAACTTCTTTGAAAGGCCTGAGAAGCAGCTCACCCCTCCTCCTCCGTACTGAGCGATGGGATCGCCGCCCGCGCCACCAGCGCTGGAGGTGCCCGAGCTGCCCGGATTCCCGCTGCCTCCGCCGCCCGGGCCCACGGGTTGGGGGGGAGGGGCGAGACCTAGGGCTCTGGACTGAGTGGGGCAGTGCCCTGTAGGCTGATTGGCGCCTCCACCGCCTGCAGGTTGTTTAGCACAATTCAATAAAAGTAGTGTTTTACAATTCTGCCTTTCCAGGGTGGCATAGCCTACGGCGGCTCTGGACTGAGTGGGGCAGTGCCCTGTAGGCTGGTCGGCGCCTCCACCACCTGCAAGATGCCTGGAACAGTCATGACAGCACACTGCAACACTGAGGTTGGTGCAGCTATAGGGAAGCTGGCAAGTTCTCCAAGCATGCCAGAGGGGCGGTATTTCAGCAGTCCCTTCAACAGGCATAGCACACCGCAATGCCTTGCCGGATTTGCTGCACCCCTCACCTTTCTCAATTGTAATGGCAGAAATAGAGTTCTCCCTGCAAAAAGCTTCGAGGATTGTGTGCTTGGGAAGATTGACCTGCAGCGAGAAGCAACAGTCTGGGGGTTCCACCCGTGTCCGCAAGGCCATTGGCTGAGGTGGAAGAGTAGACGAAGCTCCCTCCCGAGCCTCCTGCAGCATTTTGGCATGGCGTTGGTACGGCCACAAGGTCGGCTCTTATGCCAGGGAACACTGGTCTAGTAAAATGTGAACGCTGAGGAGACAATGTGTGGACACCAATAGAGACTGTTTGGAGAAACAAGGTATGCATTTTGGTGGTGCAACACTGTATCAAGTCTTGGCAAAACCTGGCATCAGCTCATACTGTGCGCTCAACAGCCCTAAAATTCTAGGATTCTCAGACAGAGCTGGCAGAACTTCCTGGCTAGCAAAGCACTGTGTACATGCATAAGCTGAGTGACACTTTGCATGCCAAACAAAGCTCATCATCTAATGAGGCACTGCCACAGGGCATATTGCGTAGCTTGCCTGGAGAATTGGCTGAGCCTGAAGACTGCTGGCCAACGACTACGTAGAGGTATGTGCCTGCCAGGAGCATGGCTCGCCCAGTTATCCTTGCTCCAGTTGGAGGGTTTCTAAGTGCGTCCCTAAGCCCCACAGTGGTACCAGCACCTAGCATTGCATCCAAGCATCAGACCTGAAGGCTTCGGCGACATCTATAAGGCATCCTGAACACTTTGAAGGTCACAGATTTGGGAAGCTGGGCTGTGGACACACAGTATCGGCACACTCTGGATTGATGCACTTGCCAGAAAATGCCACCACAACCTGATCAGCAACGCATACATCTCGTATCAAATACAGACGTGACTTGATGCTTGAGGTGTGATCCGAGGGGTGCACTTTCAGTTGCACCTCATAGTATGCATTGTGCAGGAGGCCAAGCATTCCAGCACGATGCCTTCACGCACGCCTAAGACCTCGACATGGCGTTTATTTTTCGTGTTTAGGAATTGGGCAGGATATGCCGATAGCATGAGGTATGATTATGAGGACTCACCATCGAGATCAAGCTGGTAGGTGCCAGTGGTGGGGACGGTGAAACGTTGCACACCGCTCCCTGTCGGAACGATCGCAAGCGCTCCGGACTGGACGAGCTGGGTCGCAAGATCAGGGCACGACGGTGCAATGTAGCCGGTCACGCTCTGCGGCCCATTGGGCCCAATGTTGCCCAAAGTGGTCAGCTGGACAATGGAGAAGGCCTGGGTGCCGGTGCAACCTGCATGTATGTTTAAGACTTCCTACATATGGGCAAGTAAGGGATCACTTGACTTGTACCCAGAGTCCTTCAGTATGCTCCACATCACATTGCAATTCATTGCCAGGCTGAGGGCTGCATTCGCCTTGAAGCGACTGCTGCGCAGCAGCTTGCAAGTCCCTTTCACTGCTCAAAGTCTGGCGAGGGTGTGTGAGGCAGCTATGGACAGCAGGCAAGACACACACCTGTCTGGCCGGTGGCTCCTGTGTTCCCTGCACGATGCAAGAGTGTATTCATTAACCGCATGCAAGCTCTGGGCAAATTCTGTCATTCTTGGTGAAGTCGCTATCTAGCTGAGAGTGAGACAATCATTGAAAGCTTGCGCAGTCCTGATGTGGGTTGCAGATGTATGGGAAGGAGCTGTACCTGTCAGGCCGCTTAATCCTGTGAGGCCAGTGCGTCCTGCAAGTCCAAGGAGCTATGTTGATTATATTAGAAAAATACTGGCTCCCTATCGTGTACTTAAGGCTGGTAAACATTGTATATATGGTAGGGTTGGTTTAGATGGTCTACACCACATCAGAGTAGCAGTAAACGTGGAGGATTGTCAGGCATAGGAGATTCCTTGTACGGCAAACAATATCATCAAGACACATACTCCTCATCATGGGCCAAGTATATGGGCGTATGGCAGCCAGAGTTGGCATGCTCTGTACTCCATATGTGGGCAGAAGCAGGGGTGTCAGGCATGAGCACGTTGTGCGGCAAACAGGATTTGGTTCCTTGTACGGCGAACAATGCCAGCGAGACACACCTGCCTGGCCGGTGGCTCCTGTGCCCCCGGTGTTTCCCGTCAGACCTGCGCGCAAAGGACGCTGCAGACTGTGCGCTAACTTGTGCCACAATACACATTTGACAGCCTCACAGCTGACACAAAATAGACTTCCATGGACAGGCAAAAGGTGTCATGAGCATCAGTTGCCCGGCAGCGATGAGGCTGCCAGCCAGGAGCATATGCAGAATGGAACAACGCAGTTTGTGACGTATGAGTTGGCGAGCAGGAATACCTGTCAAGCCTGTGTTCCCGGAATTGCCTGTGCCTCCAGTCTGCCCTACAAGCCATAGCAGACCTTTGCCGCACGGCAACAGCAAAGCGCGCAACAAAAGAGCCACCTCTGGGCTAGCAGCAACTGTGAACGCTTGGTGAACGCCATATGAGATCAAGGGCATTCCTGGCAGACACACCTGTAAGGCCAGTGTTCCCGGTGAGACCTGTGCCTCCAGTGCCTCCAGTCTGACCTATAGCAAACGAAGGCTGTGAGGTTTTGTGTGTGTTATGGCAATAACGCTACAATAAATACAACATGTGTGCTTCATTAAGGGGAGCGCAGCAAGGAGCGCATAAGGGAGACTCTCCGGCAGGTGTGAATCTGAGACAGCATGTATATGATTCTCGGAAGAGGCATACCTGTGAAGCCGGTGTTTCCTGTGATGCCTGTAGCTCCTGTCAGACCTGCAGTCATAAGAAAAACTGAATCATGGGTTTGCATCTCACACGGAAGCATCATCCTTGTATGTGGAATGATACTTGCGACAAAGGTGCATAAAGCACTGGATGGCAAGCGCAAGATCATGCGCAGAAGTGAGCGTAAGACACCTGTCTGACCAGTTGCTCCCTTGGCGCCTGTGGTCCCAGTTTGACCTGCACTCACGCAAATTCTTATTACCACTGTGGCACCCATCTTGGCTTGTGAGGCGCGAGACGTCTCAGATGTGCTGGGGACGCAATTTTCTCCCTCATAATGTCAAAGCACAGACAATATGAGGGAGGCAGCAGGAGGATCACCTGTGAGGCCTGTGAATCCTGTAGCGCCAGTGTCTCCCGCCTGTCCTGTGGTTCCTGTGAGGCCTGTAGCTCCTGTGGCACCTGCAATCACATGCC
Organism: Coccomyxa sp. LA000219; assembly: GCA_000812005.1. NCBI lineage: Eukaryota > Viridiplantae > Chlorophyta > Trebouxiophyceae > Coccomyxaceae > Coccomyxa > Coccomyxa sp. LA000219. The sequence goes on along the minus strand of KN714615.1, from coordinate 53,878 downwards.
CCGCTCCCGAAACCCATGGCCAGCAGCTTTGCTTGGTGAGACACACAGACAGCAAGGTCCCTATATACATGGCTGCACACAATGGCTAAGTCCCTGCACCATGTTGGCTGAGCCCGAATGGACTCTAATTCTGCCAGGGAGCAACTTCATGCCAAGTGGTGGTGAGGAAATGTGTTGTGCATGGCTTCAGTGGTACATGTGAGCTTTGGAACGCACCACTCGTTCCATTGATGCCATTCAGTCCGTTGGTACCATTGTATCCCTGCACAGGATGCAGTCATATGTCGCAGACTGGACAGAGTGAGCACACCCTTGGCCCTTTATACCATACCGTTGCGGTAACTACAGGGCACTATAGAGGAGGCTTCAGTTGCACAATGTGACGCGGCCATGCTGCTGTCCTTTGCACTGATATGCCGGATTGCCTCGAACAGCACATTCTTGTCTCATTGTCAGGCTCGCATAAGGGCAGGCTTGGCACAGCACTCAGCAAAGCACTCTGCGCCATCAGCACATCGCGCGTTGGCAGCCAAAACAGCCCTCCCTAAGATTCTCGCACACACCTGACAGATGTCTGCCCTCACAGACTTTCGAAACATGTGGGCTTCGAGAGAAGCTGGAATACTTGAAGCGGCGCATACATGCTTGCTAAAGATACACACCCACTCGGCTCTGATGGATAGATAAACTCGTCAAACTACGCCGCCACCACACAACCAACAATGCATACAGTATTGCGTCATTTGATGCCTGAGGTGTGATTTTGAGGGGTGCACTCTTAGTTGCACCTCATGGTATGCATTGTGTGGGAGGCAAAGTCCTCCAGCTTGATGCCTTCCTAAGTCACGCCCCAGACCTTGACAGGGCGTCTATACCTGAATCCTACTTTGGCCAAAGAATCACGTACCGGAGTAAGAGTGTTGATCTCGTTGACGAGAGCGTTGATCACTGTGGTCGTCTGGTTCTTGTACGCTTCAAATTCGGCGTTGACATCCTGGACCTCGCCCTTGGTAGCAGGCAGGACCCTCTCAACTTTGTTGAATGCGCCCGATGTGACATTCTCGTAGAGGTTCTCAGGCCCTCTCAGTGTCCCTGCAATTGCAAATGCATGACTCAATCGCTGTATAGCGCTCAGCAGAGAAACATGCCCTCAGGGCCTCTCTTGACTTCACCAGGTATGCCAAACATTAGGTGTCAGCAACACAAGGACATAGTACAAGGGACGTCTGGTGCACGCTCAGACGTTCTCGTAAAGGTTCTGAGGACCTCTATGTCTCTGCAATGGCAGGTGCAATGCTCCAAGGGCTGTAACATACTCAGCCGAGGAGGTATGCGCTGTCATCATATGCTGAGCATACAACATCAGCGACACAGCAGCGGGCCACCAGGGACATGGGGTGTATCACGGGGTCGTCCGTTGCACCTTGGAATTGAGACTGTCCGCCCAACACCAGGGACAGCGTCAGGAGCAGACGAAGGTGGCGAGCGAGAGCCTTCATGCTGCAATGTCCTGGCGGTCTGGGCAGGGAAGGCAAGTGTCAGAGCCACACATACTCAAAGCATAGCGAATCTCCCATCAGCATGGAGTTCACAGAATAACTGCCTGGCGTGAAACAGTCTATTCTTAGTGGGATTGTGGAGGCGTCCCCGGTGTATGGAGCTTTATGGCATTTAAGTAGTGCAAATGTGCCTTTTGCACACGGAGCCCCCGTGCCACGCGCAGCATGGTACGCAACGCGGAGCTCGTTTGGTCGATTCACCTGAAGATTGCAGTCATCATGGCGACCAGCACGAAGCTTTTCAGGCCAGACCACCGAGTTGTTGGACAAGTGCCCTTTCAGATGGCCCCTCCGCAGGAGCGAGCTTTGGCCGTCTCTCGGCCTGCGTACATGGTACAGACATGATCAACGAGCTCTATGCAAGCAGTGTTACGCACAGTGGCAGCCAGAACAGCACTCCCTGACACGCCTGACAAGCATTTGCTCTTTCAGGGTTCCAGACCACGTGGGCCCAAAAAGCGGCTGATTTACGTGATCATTGACTGTATCAGACGCACCTTTGCTCCCTGAGGTACTCTTCCTCCCAGATGTAAGACTTTGTCTGAGCATGTCAAATCGTAGTTGCGCGGGCATATAACCCTACCCACAGACCCTTACGGGCCTGGGCAGAAAAGGGCAGCCCGATGGCCCACACCGCAAACTGGGTCACAATTAGACCGGGATTATCTTTACAGGGGCGCTTCAGACGACGACAGGCATGCTGTCCGACAGGACAATGCGTGTCCTGCCGCAAGACTGCGCTTTGGCTGCCACAGGTCTACATTGGCCAGATCATGTGGGATGCCCGTATAGTCGAGTGCACGTCCATCTAGCATTTAGCTGTGAACGTGTGGCTTGCGGCCTCAAACCTGTGAGAGGATCGAAGCAGAGTCATGACATCTCCCGACGAAGTCCTGTCTTAAATGGTATGTCATGGCCTCGTTGACAGATAGACTACATCATGATGACTATGCTCCACATCTGCCTACATAGTGCTGAGAAGTCTCAACTGACCTCTTAGCTCCCAAAAACCTGTCTATACGTGTGGCTGCATGTTGCCTTGACTTGCAAGCCATGTCATGCCTCACATGACAGCATGAGACCCCCTCAAAATGACTTTTCATGTGAGCGCTGAGCTGGTAAGACACCATGTGGCAATCCCATGTGCCCCATATAGTATTGAGGCCTTGAGATGCTGCAAGTTCTGGGGCTTTGCTGCGTCCCATGACATCGATTCAAACAAGCCAGTGCATGGGCACATCATGGCCCATGCAGAATCTTGCCAGAGATTTGTCATCAGTCACACTACACTTCCTTTTCTCAACACGTTTCAATCCTGAACGCCATTCCTTTTCGTCTTGCACCCCATATACATAGCAAGGACTGTACTCAGCCTTCTGAGACTGCCTCAGAGTCTGTCGCTGAAGGGAGCAAGGCACAGCTGCCGGCAATAATTATGGGACGGGTCGGCATGGGAGTCCTCTGCGTGCTGCTCGGCCTGGCGGCGTATGCCAGAGCTACAAGCCCCAGTCCTGCTCCACCCACTGCTCCGCCCAACGATACTGAGATCTTCCCAGGTGCGCCCGTCTCTCCTGCGCAGACTGATCAGCCGCCGTCGAGTGCTCTGTCTGACAATTAACTTCAGCCGCTACAAGCTGCCCTCAACTAGCCACAGAACACAGAGATCACACGCTGGATCAGTGGCTCTCATAACGAGGGCAGCACAGTTGCACCTGCACAAGTCTGCAGCCTGTTCGTTCAGCATCTGAGACGTGCTTGCTGCAACTTCACGGCTCAGCCTAGGCAACCCACAATGGCTGCAACCACCTTGACAGTGTTTTCAGGTCGCCTGGTGCAGGCAGTTACACACACTTCGTGCTGCTTGATAAGCAGTCTGAATTCTCTGCAGGTGGTCCAGCAGCCATGCATACCCCTGGCATCAGGCCTGGCAACACTGACCACACGCTCCGCAAGCTGCTTCAGGTGAGCATGCCTTCTGATGCTTGCAGCGCCTTCTGTTGAGACAACAGAACCTCTGAGAGTGAGGTGTAAGATACATGTGGAAGGTCAGCATAGCACATCCTCATCTGCACTTCTTAGAGACTCATGCAAAGCAGCAGTTGTACCTTGTAGCACCCTGGTTGCTGTGGATTAGTGGTGGACAGATGTGTTTGGGAAACAACACCAGACTGGACTCTGCTTTTATACTACTGACGCCACTGTACACTGTAATGCAGGAAGGCGCGGACGCTCTGACTACTGTTCTGGCAGACCCCAGCTTTGCGCCAGGTCCCGGCCGCAAGACTACCATTGTGACCTCAGACTCTGCCGCCGCCCCTGGTCCAGGTGCACATCGTAAGCTCTCCTCTCTGTGGCTCGTAAATTGCTACCGGCACGTGCAATGCAGACACCTTAAGGCAAGGAAGCTTCACACGGTGCTTCACACTGGGGAGCTAAGACACACAGTGGGATTGTGAAAAACCCCCTAGTCAGGCCCGACGCACAGAGAAACCTCAAGTGCAGCTCTCTTTCTTTGGCATCATGAAGTGCATGAGGGATGAACAGCTGAGACCCTTCATGATGTTTATTCTGTCAAGTGTAGCTTCCTTAGAGTAATGAGGAGTTGGCTTGACACCTCAGTCTGAAGTTGGAGCAGTTAGTGATGCATGGACTCTGTACCAGACCACAGGGCGTGGTCCTGCAGCATCTCTACTGTGCTGTGCTCTGATTGAATGAGTGCTGCGCAGATCAGCGGATCACAGTGGGCACCATCCAGAATGGGAAGCTGAAGGAGACTGTCCTCACAACGACTCCTGCTTCCCCGCCTGCAGCGCTCTCCGCACTGGCCGGTGAGCCGCGCTCTTTCTGGTGTCACATATCAGGTCTTGATCAAGACCTTCTGCTATACTTGCATGTCTCCATCTGCAAGGTCCTCCCAGACTGGGCGCTCATCGCTGCATGTTTGAGGCTTGGTAATGCAGTGCGCAAGGACGATGCAGATCAGTAATAAGAAGCCACCAGCAGTGTCAGAGCTTTGGGTGCTCTGCAGGTCGCAAGCTGCTGCAGGGATTTGGCGGTGAGTACCTTCTTATCCCTGGCATACTTTGTCTGTCACACTGCCCATGCTGCGCATCTGGGGTCTTGTTGGCCTGCCAGGGATACCATTTTAGGCATTGCCGCAGCACCCACATATGAAGGTCTCAGGCTGTGAAGGTGCTGCTAACCAAAGCTGCTGTGACTATCTGCGGTTGATAAGCTGCACAATGCCACAGCAGCTTTGGATTGCAGCACATTGGCACGCCGTGCTCTACAGGGCAGCCTTGTGACTTGCAGGCTGAGAAAGCTTCCACACTGGCCATGATGGATTCCAAAGATACTGCGCATGCATGGTCAATCAAGGCAGTCTTGTCACATGCAGGCTCAGAGGACGTGCACAACGGCCAGGCTGAGGGCCACAGCGAGGGCAACCGCGGCGGCTGGAACAATGGCGGCGGCTGGAACGGCGGTGGCTGGAACGGCGGGGAGACCCGCGGCAATGACAACCGCGGCGGCTGGAACGGCGGGGAGCACCGCGGTAATGACAACCGTGGCAATGACAACCGCGGGGGCTGGGGCGGCAACAATGCCGGCCAGGGTTCTGGTGAGAGCCACTCTGGTCAGACCACCTGCACCACAAATAGCCTGATAGAGACCGCTCGCGTGCTGCATCCCCAACATACCTTGCTGGACTGTGCTCCTGTGATACCCCTGACACATGCATGGCCATGCGGCTGGTTGCTTTTCCTTGACCTGCATGATCAGCTGTCTCAAGTGGGCTGATCCCCCCATACAGGAGTCACAGGCACCGCACTGACAGACAAATACATGCTGCAGGCAGCGCCTCTTCTGGTGCATCTGGAGCCTCTTCTAGCGGCAACGGCGGCAGGGGCGGCCACAACAATGGCGGAGGCTCAGCCTCCTCTGGAGCATCCGGCGCCTCCTCTGGTGAGAATGCTTGTCCCTATGTCTGTCCCTTTTTCTTTCCCTGTCCCTCTCTACATCAGCTCTGCAGTGCACATGAATCAGCCCGTGATGCACGCGCTGGTGCTGCTGATGTCATGCAATGCCCAGCACGAGAGTGTGCAATCATGGCCTGGTACATGTGCACTGCAGACATGCTCTTGCATGCCTGGGTGTATCTGGCTGCTTCAATCTTGTGCACTGAGGCTGATGAGGGCAACGATTGCACTTATTCATATTCAACATTATTTTGATTGACCGGCACAGCTAAAGACAACTGCTATCTGTGTTGCAGTGAGCCGTGGCAAGTTCCCGGCTGCTGGGATAAACCGACAAGAGTGCTTATTCAATGCCTGACAAACCTTTGTCCTTGCCAGGCAACGGTGCCGCTGCTGCCTCTGCTGCTGCTGCAGTAGCCAACAAGGGCGGCTCGGCATCAGCCGCTGCAGCAGCTGCGGCCTCGGCAGCTCCTGGCAGCGCAGCAGCGTCCGCCGCTGCAGCCGCCGCTTCATCAGGTGAAGCCTTCCTTCACCCTCTCTGCTCTCCCTCCTGTGAGGACTTTCGTGAGCGCCACTCTCCCAGCCCCTTCATAGTACTATGTGTTTTTATGCTGTGTTCTGCAAGTCATAGAATCGGTGTGATCCACTGCATTGTATGGCTATGACCTCAATGGCTGTCATACTGAGTGCAAGCCTGTAGGCCTGCACATGTGCAGTCACTTAGGATGCCTGCTGGCCTCACACTGATCCACTTCTTATGCGTGCAGGCAAGGATGCATCTGCAGTTGCAGCTGCAGCAGCCAGTGCTGCGGGCTAGAGCTGACAATGGCCCAGTCTGGGGACAGCTAGCTGGTATCATCTGAACAGCTGTAAGGTCTCACTGGCTAGCATTGAGAGGAGTACAAGACAAGGCATCTGCAGAAGTCGATGGCTGCAAAGGAGTACTGGACATCGTTCAGACTTTCAGGACATAGCAAGCAAAGACACTCTGGGCAGATTTCAATTGAGGCTGCCAGGCTTTCATGAGCGCCATAGTATGTGAATGCAGCGTAGAGAAAGTATTGGGAGACATTCACTAGCAGTCAGCACCTATTCAGAGGATGACATGCAAGACCTTGAGCATTCTAATGTTCAGCTTCCTTATGAAAGGCCATTGAGCAAAGCAGATCCGGGCCCGAAATATTCTGCAAAAAATCACCAAGTAGGAGGGTATAGATTCCTGCAGGTGGTCAGCGGAATAAAATGTGCTGCTCTCATATGATGCATCTGAACGAACAATGAGTGTTGTCAACAGTAGCCACAGTGTAGACCATTGTCAAGTATCTAGCAGACCGGTGTCAAGTCAGATATGCATCGAGTGCATTTTGATCCTGCCAATCTGCGTGGCAGCTACTTAGGAGCACTGCTTGACCTAGGAAGCCTAGTTCAATAAAGCCACTTGCACACGTGACGGCAAACATTGACAATCACTCTCGTACCCAGCTCATTCAGAGCCATTGCATCAGCGCCCGGCTGGACTTGCAACCTCAGGGATCGTTCAGGGTTGCAGCAGACAGGGGCGGGAATGGGTCCTGCTTCGACAGCACTGCAATGCGGTGCTGGTGGCTGAGGTATCCCTTCACCAGCTTTCTGTAGATGAGATTCGCTACTATGCACTCCACTCCATCCAGATCCATCTCCACTCCTTGCCATGCCAGTGCCTTCTGGAACTTCACTGCAGGCAAGCATGCACTGGGCTCAAGACAAAGCTGATTAGCGTTCCGCACAGGCGCTCTAGACATGCGCTACAGGAATGCTCACCCTGCTGCCAGCGCTCTGCACGGTATGCTTCAGTGATGCTGGCCATGCAGCAGCAGCCAGATCGCAATTGAGAGCAGAATGCTCCCTTTGTCACTCAGGTGTACAGTGCCGAGCAATGTCGTGCAGAGTGTCACAGGCTGAGGGCATCTCAGATCAGTAATGCAGCAGCGTGCATTGGAACTGCCCCTCACACGTGAACGCAGTTGAGACAGGTGCACACCTAATGGCAGCCGCTCTGCTTTGGCAGGTTCCTGCTCTCTGTGGAGCAGCGCGACGCGCTTGAACAGGCGCCGGTGCACGTACAGCTTCAGCTTCTCCACCAGCAGGAAGGTGCCCGCCTGGATGAAGCGGAACTGGTTGTCCTTTATGCACTTGTCCAGCTGCTGGATGCTGCCTTCCCTCATCGCCTGCACATGACACCAGCCACTGTCAATAATGGACCGCTTTTGGACCAGGCAGACTCGATTGGCATGATTGAACTTCTTCAGCTGAAAGTTTTGCCCTCCCTCATGGCCTGCACATCGACCCCAGACACTTTTGTGTACAAGCCCTTCTTAGGTAAGAGGTATTGGGCACACAGATGGTGTTCTGCCTCATAGCCTCATGAGTCGCTATTGTGCCCTACTAATGCAAAACACACAAGACCTGCATTGTCCGCTGCCGCGAAGGAATGCTTCAGAGACCAGCGTTGTCAGCATCACTTCTATACACTTCTAATCTCTGTGTGCCAATCAATACAAAAGCAAATCAGGGACCAGAGATAAAAGCACTGGTCCAGGAGAGCACAGCAGCCATCACCTCTACTATGGGGACATAGTGGTGCAGGCTGAAGCGCTGCAGCAGCGCCTGTGTGGGCAGGTCGCCCAGGAGCATGCGCGCAGGGATGAGGTAGTAGACGCAGCGGGCCTTGTTGATTTCAGCGCTCGACGGGCAGTGCTCGAATGCATACGTCAAGTCCTCCACCGCCTCTTGCTGCATCAGCACTGGAGACTCTCAGGAGAATCTCCCTGCTTCTGGCAATGCATGAATACTCAGATATTGCATCTGTACTGAGTGTCACTGGTGTGCATGACAGCTTCCCTCAGTTGCCCCGGGTATGACTAGAGTGTGCCACTGCTGTTCTTCCTGATGGGACGTCATATGCAGCACACACAGCCCTGTGCTGTCTCAACAGAGCAGCGGACCTTTCAAACCTTCTACTGAGGGGAGCAGAGTGGCATAAGTTAGCTTGACATGCATGATGGGCATGCACGTAGCTGGCACAACACATAGCAGCAGCAACGGCAAGCTGAGTGTGAGGTGGGACTGAAAGCTCATACCACACAGGGCAGCAGCAGTGGCCAGCTGTGTGGAAGGTGGGTTGAGGACTCACATATCTTTCATCAAAGATGTTGAGGCGTCCGGTGTAGTATCTGTAGGTGACGCGCTGGGACGCCGGGAACATGTCGAAGTCCAGGAACTGCTTGCTGTTGACCGCGTTGATCAGCGTCTTGCACAGGCGCAGCGTGTTGAGCTGGAAGTACACCTTGAAGAGCGTGTTGATGATCTCCAGAAGAGCAAGCTTCTTCTCCTTGTTACCTGGCAGCAGCACGACAGAGGTCAGCGCTTTGATCAGCATCTTGCACAGCTGCAGCATATTCAGCCCCAAGAACACCTTGAAGAGCGTCATTATCCAAAAGGGGAAGAAATTGGCTGAAACAGAGACCGTCATCACACTCAGGGTCTTGACCTTGAAGAGTTTGTTGATGGTGCCCGACAGTGCCAACTTCTTCTCCTTATCTTTGGCAACAGCATGACAGCACTGTGTGAGCCGGAAGCTCTTGGCTGATCAGGCAAAACCGCCGTGATGCACAGATAAATATGGCATGCAGCAGCCCACATACTTCCCAAGCTTTGGTTGGAGGGTTCCTGCCCTGCATGCTCATTTTCAGCACGCCTCCCTAGCAGTGCGTAGCGCTGGACCATCAACGTGAGCCTCATTTGTCTACATCACTTGTTCTCAGCCCCTGTCTTGCTGTGCTTTAAAGACAGCCCTTGTATTGCCCAGTGCCCAGCTCATCGCTGATGGCACATACTGTAACTGTTGACCTTCTTTGACCACGTAAGAGATGTCCGCACCAGTGGCCTGCAGGGCTGTGCGGAAGCAGCCCTGCATGAGCGTCCCGCAGTTGTCCAGCGCGTCCGACTTCTTCCCGTTCCGGCGCGCCTCTGCGTCGGTCATGCGCGCCACGTCTCTGACGTTGTGGACGAGGCCGGACATCACCGGCACCAGCCAGGCATCTCTGTCCTCTCTGAAGAGCTGCAGGCATGCAGAATAGTGTCAGTCCCTCAGTAGTAGGCAAATACGGTGCATGCCAGAGCATTGGTAGACTGCACTGCCATGGAGATTGGTGTCATTGATGAAGTCCCAGGATGAGTACAGAGCTCGCTGGGGCCAAGCTCTTGATCTACTGGAACATCTGCAGCTGTGCAGAGGAGACAAGTATATCTGGCTCGTGCCGGTCATGTATGGCACGGGTTTCGAGCTGAGGTATGTTGCGCAACTGATAGATGCGTCACATTCCCAACAGCGTGGACCCTGCCAGACAAGACAGGTGACAGCAGTGGTCCTAATCATTTCTGTCAGCTGCAGACGTGCGCAGCAACTATTGAAGCGCCAAAGCATGATATTCTGGCAGCACACATGATAGCACCTGTGGACTTCTAGGAGGCCTCACCTTCAGGAAGGGCGTCGAGTAGGAGTTCAGCTGCGCGTATGCGTCTGCCGGCTTCCCAGCGCACAGCGCGCCCAGCGCGATGCAGTGCTGCGCCAGGATGTCCTCCCACAGTGTGCCTCTCTGCCCCACTTTTCGAAGCTCCTCCCTCACCAGGCCGCTGCACTCCCAGCCAGACACCGCACGCGAGCGCTGCAAACACATAAACATGACTCAGCAATGTTGATCTTGACTGATGAGAGATGGTTCTATGGGCTTTGACGGAGGCTTTCGAAATGCGTGCCGCGCAGGCCCTGCTTCAGAAGTTCCTCCATCACCAGGCCGCGGCACTCCCAGCCTGACACTGCTCGGGAGCGCTGCAATCACCCAAACATGACTCAGCGATGTGGATCTTGACTGATGAGAGATGGTTCTACAGGCTCTTTTGACGGAGGCCTTCAAAACGCATGCCGCGCAGGCCCTGCTTCGGAACCTTCTCCTCTCCAGGCCGCTGCACTGCCAGCCTTGCCGCGGCACTCGCAGCCGAACACCGCTCAGTGACCTTGGTGTGAGACAATACGTGCTGTTGCTTCAGGCGTCATATGTCCCACACAAGAGCGCCGTGGCAAGTCCTGCTTATTCTCCTCCATAAAGAGGCCACTGCACTCCCTCCAGAGCGCAGTCGCAAGCGCTGCGTAAACCAGATGCATGACCAAGATCCGGTCTTCAGGAAATGGTATAGACGGGTCCCAAGCCTTTTGACAAGGCACCTCTGCACATGCAAGAGGTGCTGGCGCAATGCAGGGCTCAGGCAATGCATGCAAACACTCAGCAATATCTGCCTGAGCGCAAGCTTAGCACATGGCTTGAGGACATCATGATGTCATGCCATGAGGATGCAAGGGGCAGTTGCTTGGAAGGCAAGTCAGTGTGGAGCCAAAGCAAGGGCACAATGATCAAGGGACGAATTGTGGACCCTGTGTTAAGGACCCACAGAAGTTGCAGACCTGTCTGACGGCTTCAAGAGCATGCTGGTTGCTCACAGATAGAAGCTTCCTCAAGTCTTCCCCTGCAAGAGCATAAGTTTCAGGCATGCTGCAGCGCGATGTAGTGCTCTTTTCAGTTGCAAGAGTGGAGTTCTTACCATTCTGATACGCCACTGCTGACGCCAAAGCAGTCACAAACGCATTGAGTGATCCACTCATCACAGCAGTGGCCTGCTTATTCTAGCGCCGAAGTGAGCCAAGCGCCAGACTTGAAGATCTTCACGGTTTAAGATGACTTTCAAGTCATGCACTGCTTCGTTCAGGGCCTGGAGTGCACTTCGTGATAGCCCGGTGCCAGTGTTTGGGGAAGTGAGTGTGTCCCCCTGAATCTGGTGCAGTGAGCTCAAAGCATTAAAAGGCTGTTCATATACTGCTCATGACTTTTTATTGGCAGTTTGTGATTCAGGGCTCGTATCATGTGCTGCGACATGAGGTTCACCTCATCACGCATGTGACTGTCGGAACCACTTTTCGCTTGCAAAAGTTCATTTGGTGCTATACTGCCACTCACACCATCATTCCTAAGCTTTTGAAATACTGAATAGAAGCCAGAGGCGCCTGCGCGTTCTCAGATGCAATGGTAGTGTGTTCGCCCTCTGTGTCGTGGCCACATCCCTGCATGACGCAGGCCAGTACAGGTCTCTGCTCTCAGCACAGACTCCTCTTGCCAAGACAGCAGAAGCATCCCTTCAGTGGCACTCAGCCCTGCAAGCAGCAGAGAGCAGCTAGACAAAATCTATGTGAGGCCCCAAGGGGTATCTTGGACAGATTATTTGGGAACCAGGCATCGTCGGACCTGCACCCAGACGGACCTATCTTTGCTAAAATCGATTCTCAAAGCGATGGAGGACTCGGCGGCACCTCAGATGCATTGTTTGGACCACTGGTGGGTCACCCCTCCTTACCTCTACTCTTAGATCTTCCATATCAAGCTTACTTTGCTTCAGTTACAGCATCTCACGCTTGTGTCATGCGCAGGCTGTGCTGTTGATAGGCTTCTCTCAGTATGAGGTGGACGCTTTCAGGAAGTTCATGATTGACATGGACGCTGATATGGTCAAGGTAAGTCGCCAAGCACATGCCTGCTGCATATTGGCCCTAGTCTGGTATCCAGATGACACTGCACAAGGCACTAGTCCCGGCATATGCACTGCGCCTTTACGTCGCAGGGTAGTTGCTTGCACTCATGGGCTTGTGCAAATACCCACTGTCTGTGAAGCCGGTAGCACAGTCAGTGTGTACACACAGAGCCCATCAGCATACATTCAGCCCAAAGGGCTTTCCGTAGACACTGCATGTGAAGGATTGACAGGATGTGTCCGCCCTGCAGATTATCACGTGCAGCAGAGACCTTTTGCTCATGAGTCTGAAAGACGCCCTTCAGGCTGATGCTGGAGGTTTTGAGCAGGTAGAGATGCTGTACCGGCATGCTTGTGCATGGAAGCATGCTCAGATGCGGCATGACAGTCCCGTCACATTCTTAAGCCTCTTATTGCTGTGGTTGTGGCTGGAGATACCTGGGATCGGAAAAGGTTTCCAACAGGCTATGGAAGTCAATTGCTGAACTCAGTGCTTGCTGTGCAGTTGCCCTTAGGCACCAAGAGAGCAATCTTCCTTTCAGGGATGTCAGGAGGTACATTCTCTGCTAAGACAGACATAGAGACACATGACATCCTGGCAACTTCTTGTTCACATGTCGACATAATCTCCAGTGACCTTCCTTTTACATGATCAAAGGCCCCGCGTCTGTGAGAGACATACTCTGCCCCGATATTGCCTCATCTCTTCGCTCTAAGCATAAGCGTACTCTGCACAAAGCAATTGCGACAGTTGAACCTGTGCCAATGGCTGCAGCTCCATGGCGCCTCGTTGTACTAGTCCTGCCATGCGCCATGCAGCTGCAGCCTCTGAGCTGAGTGAACTGCGCGATTGCTGAACAAAGAATGCATGTCCCATATGACGCAGAGCACCCAGTATCTGCTTGTGGATGCACTCAGATGTGTTTGTGTGCTTGCAGCTGAGGTGCAGGAGGTAGTGTCAGCCTACCATGACTCAGGTGACCACTGCAACTACAACCCCGAGCAGGCACTGTCCTGGCAGTAACCTGCTGCAGAGTGTCCTGAGCTTGCCTCTCCCACACTCTTAGCGCACTAGACTTTCCGGACCTCCCATCATCACAATGTGCGACTACATTCACCATCAGCCACACTTGCATCCTATGAGTGACAAGCAGGCCAGCACAGGAGAGTGTGTGGACAGTAAGATGCTGTGAGTCAGCTGAAGCCAGCCCGACTGAGTTTAATGACTGTGCAGGGCTTCCGAGGTCCATGTGGGCTGCTGCGGTGCCTGCCAACTATGACAGGAGCCTGGGCGCGCTGGTAGAGGACATCTATGGGGACCACCAGCTTATGGTGAGAGCCTTTCGAGGCTGTTTCCAAGTTCTGATATGAGATCACGCATGTGCTGGCTGGATCTTTAGGAGGCGCGATGCTCTCCTGTACAAGACCCCATACAAGGGTCGGTAGTGACCTGATCAGCACAAGACTTTGTGTAAGGACTGCAGCTGCATTCCTTCTCATCCTGACTGAGGGACTGGTCCTTGCGCCCGGCAAGGCATGAGGCTTTCTGTCTGAAGATGCCATGACGAGGAATAGGGGCTGCGTAGTGTATGCACGTCCAGCCTTCTTGCCCTGACTTTAGCCAAAGTCAAGGCTTCCTGCCATGCAGTGGATAGCTGCAGATAGGAGAGATACGGCACTGCCATGCTAACTGTGCACCGAAGTAAAGCGTCTCAGCTGTACTGTAAGGATGACAGTGCCGATACCAGCTGTGTGTCTGTGCCCTGCAGATGCAACTGGAGAAAGAAGCTGTTGAGAGGAAAGCTGCGCAGCAGTGAACACTAGGCGCAGCTTTCAAGCAGCAAGGCCGCCAGGGGGCGGGAGGAACCTGACCAGAAAGAGGTCGCCCGCAAGCATATATCACACGCCAGCAGTCCTCACCACTGGTACCAGCCTGATAAGAGATACACATCAAATGTACATGCCTCATGCCTGCAGCTAGAGCTGCACCGGGCACTGGCGAGCTCTGAACAAATGACTGTAGGTATACTAGCACCCAACAGCAGCATGCAGCAGAGTCCTTCTGTCTGGACTGTGAACTGGCTGTGCTCCAGCAATCCTACTAACAATGAACTCCTGTGTCTTGGATAGCTTCAGGATTGCAAACTTTGCCGGTGCGCGCATAGCAAGGTTGCTTTGGGTGTCTAATCGCCTCATTTTACAACATAACGTGGACTATTGCCTGGCGTTTGTAATGTTCCGGCCATTGACAATCGCTTTTCATCGCTCCCGCTCATAATCCTCGGCCTCGGGAGTCATGACTGTTCACCAACTGCAAGTTGACAAGTTTTCCATCACGCATCACAGAGCTTTGCGGTGCCCTCCTTTTAATCTCAGCGCCATGAGACTTGCGCTCCAGGCATTCGGGCATGGCTATTCCTCATGCTAGTGTCCTCCAGGACAATAGCCACATCACAACAAGAAGTACACTGGTAGTACTACTGCCAGGTCTGGACAATAGCAATGTCCTGGCCGGCGATGATGGCGTCCCAGCGGTCGCGCTCGTACTCCTCGGGCGTCTTGAAGTCCGGGTCCTTGTAGGAGCGCCAGGAGAAGTGGTGGCAGTCCAGGCACAGCAGCTCGCTCTCCCACGTCTTCTTGCCCCGGCACCACGTCTGCAGCACAAGCTACCATGTCAGTGCCACACAAATATTTGCCCATGCTGGCAGTCCCCCTGTCTTTGAACACTGAGGCCTCATAGAAATGCCATGAAAATTTATGGCAGTCCAGGCGCAGCAGCTCGCTCTCCCCTGTCCTCTTACCACGGCACCATGTCTGCATCACAGGGACACACATCAATGAGTCTGCATGCCTTTCCAAAGTGACTGCTCTGGCCCAGATCCAGGGACTTTCCATGAGTGGCAGTCCAGGCGTAGCAGCTCGCTCTCCCACGTCTTCTTGCCGCGGCACCACGTCTGCATGATAGATCAAGCCGTTAGTGTTTCCTTATTATGCTCCTGCTGGAAGTCCTCCCTGCCACAGCAGACCGGTGAAGCGCCAGTAAAAACTGCGGCGGTCAAGCACAGCAGCTCGCTCTCCCACATCTTCTGTCCCCGGCACCACGTCTGCACAGAAGACCCACACCGTTGTCATATTAGACGCAGTCTTTGCTTCCAACCCGCTTGCCATACCAAAGTGCTCGTGCAGAACAGCGTGATGCCCCTTCAGCCCTGTATGGCAGTCCAGACACAACAGGTTGCCCTCATGCATCTTTATTCCTGCTTGATCATGTCTACATTGCAATCACTTGCTCGCTAATGATACCCGTTTGCATAAGTACTCAGGTACACCTGCTCAGTTGCAGTCAAAACACTATTGACTTGCATGCAGGAGGAGAAAAGGCTCTGCGCCTTGCCCCATCAGACTTGTATGGCAGTCACCTGCCGGTGCTGAGATTACTGTCAGTTGCTGTTCTTGCACATGAGATCTTGCATTTATGAGCAGGGCAGGGGCTCGAGCTATCAGTATGGCAGCACCTGTACGAAGTGATGCTCCTTTGTGTTGTGGCTTTTGCAGTGAAGGCACTCCGGGAAGTCGTCGTTCCTTTTCCATCGGTGTGACCACTCGGACACAGGCATAATTTTGAAGCCGTGTCCAATTGAGGGGTTGATCTCGACGGGCTCCCCTGTCTGCAAGCACGTAAAGAGGCATCAGCAACCAGCACGCAGAAGACCCCTTCCAAATGAGTATCACACTGTGGCGTTCTGCTTTCGGTATATTACCATGATCTTTCTCCACTCGACTTGATGCACACGTGCCCTCGGGGATTCATTGACATCCGTCTCGATCTCGGCTCTGAGATTCTTGTTGTATGCCAATTCTTCCGGCGCAGGCCTTTTGGCCTTGCTCATCTTGTAGAATATGTATTTGTGAGGTATCGCCTGGTAAGATGCAAAGACTGCCTCAATGCGTCTGTTTGCGAAACAAATGTGACACAGCGTTACATCATTGCCTAGTCAAGCACGGCGTGCAGCAAAGTGTCGGCGACAGTTCCGGAACCGCGTTTTCAGCGAGTGAAGCGTGCAGTAGCCTAGCACAGCCCTGCTTATCAATCCCACTGGTCATGTAAGGTCGTACGCACACTGCCAGACCACCAAAGCAGAATTTGGTAGATGCTCTAGTATAGTTGCGGAATGAAAGGGCAGAGGCAAGATAACCCCACAAAGGGCACCAAGGGGAACAAGAGAAAGTGGAAAGATGAGCCTGGCGTTGCCGAGCCGAAAAAGCATGCAAGGAGTGTCAGTGCCCCGCAGAAAGCCTCAACTGCTCTTCATGCACAGCCTACAGAGGTCCTCTCGGGCTTCCAGAGGATGGACGAAGAGACGACAACGTACCTGAATGAAGTCAAGGCGCATCTAGATACCCTGGATGACAGGGAAGAGATCTCCCTCCTGGTAAGCCTGCAGCCCATGGCTTGTCAGTGGACGTGTCACCCTTGTCAGGCTCTCCGTTGCAAATCTAAAAAGCAACTACCATGTGCTACAGATTGTCTATGCTTCTTGCGCCTTGCCTCAGGCTGAGCATGTCGAAAGGGTGTCCTGCTTGTCCTTAGGCAGAGACACCCCTTTGACATGCACAGTCTGAGGTAGGGCAGAAGCTAGCAAGACTGCTAAGGTGGTTGAGGTCTTAAGGCTGCTGATGGGTGTCCAGGTGGGCAACGCACTCGAGGAGCTTCAGGGGAAGGAGCTGAAGGCAGCAACAGACGCTGCGTGCAGCCGCATCCTAGAGGCGCTGATTGCGCATGCAGCCCCGGACGCCTTTTTGAGCCTCATGAACGCTCTGACCGATGGCCAGGAGTGGTGCAAGCTCTCTGCCAGGTGAGACACATCTCGATTTTGCGTACAGACAAGTCACATCAATGTCAACCTTTTGGGAGAGCTCATGTGATCATCCAGAGCTGGAGTAATCAGGCGCATCCACACCTTGTTTGTCCAAGGGTGGATGGGAAAGATACTACCTGTCAGATGCCATGCTCTGCAATTATCACCAGGCACCCTTGTCATGAACAGCTACTCTGCCACCTGACGTTACT
Source organism: Coccomyxa sp. LA000219 (assembly GCA_000812005.1). Lineage (NCBI taxonomy): Eukaryota > Viridiplantae > Chlorophyta > Trebouxiophyceae > Coccomyxaceae > Coccomyxa > Coccomyxa sp. LA000219. The sequence continues at coordinate 36,653 of KN714615.1, read as the reverse complement.
TTAGCTGATCATGGCACAGCGCAAAGCAGAGGGAATAGAGAAGCCAAGCACAGAGCGCTGTGCTGCACAGGCCTTTCGGCTCGAGAGTGGCTGAGACACTCCTCAGGAGGCTTGAAGCCCTGCTGGAAGAGGCCTCAGAAGAGGCAGCAGCGCAGGCTTTGCAGCAGGTAGGACTGTTGCTTCCTGACGCAAGCATGGTAGCTGCAATTCTGCTTGCAGACAGAGATGCTAGTCTATCTCTGCGCTGCAGCTGCTCTAGCTCCTGTACAGCGGTCTGCATATGATCTGTGCGCCATGCACATGCCATATTGCAAAGGCTGTGACCAGCATTTGGCAAAGTAAGCAGACATGCCAAGAGACCCTGTGACATCATCCAGAAAGCACACTCACACTGCTGATGTCTCCGAAGCTGCTGTGCTAACAGTGTAGCAGCGCAGGCTGCATTTGCTAATGTGAGGGTGCATCAGTTTGAAGACAGAGTGACCCATTGTCTCAGGCAATGAGACCTCGAGCCCACTTCATCAAAGATGTTAATAATTCCATCTGCATGCTGTGCAGGTTTCAGAGAAGACAACAGATGTCACAGTGCAACATCTGTATGAGTTTGCCACAGACAGGAACGCCTCTCACGTGGCGCGCCGGCTGCTGTGCGTGATTGCTGGCCAGGACGTCATGCCGGCTCAGCACAATTCGTCATCCATGGACGCTTCTATCGTCAAGGCTAACAAGGTATGTCTCTTGACATGTGCATGTAATCTGGGTCGCATTTGTCCCTGCAAACCCTCACACATCAGGCCCTTGGCGCTCTTGGTAGTTCCCCAGCAGCCGAGGAGAGCTTGTTTGTAGGCAGAGCCACTTTCCTGTCATACAGTCTCTTTCCTGTTACCTGCTCAAAAGACGTGAGTCATGCCTTCAAATGAGGGCAAGAGGGCTTTGCTTTGTATAGGGGAAGGGATTGGCAGCCAAGCTGGAGAGCCAGCTGCCCGAGCTGAGGAAACCGGCGCGGCACCCACAGCTGCTGCAGAAGCTGGCGACGGTGCTCATGGAGCCTGATTGGGACGCGCAAAAGGACGAGCTGCTGTTTCACGCCTACGCCTGCCCCTGGCTACAGGCTCTGCTGAAAGCTTGCGCTGGAGAGCCGTACGTTCCTCTGAAGCTTGTGCATCTGAAATATTGTATGCTGTGTCCAAGCAACCCAGACCTGATCACATGATGCGCTGCTGCTCCGAAGCTGTGTACAAGCCCTCTCTGCTACTGCTCAGAAGCTGCAGTCCATCCACAACGCTGATAGGATGTGTGTAGCTGCCTGTGCTTGGAGGCAATCTAGGCCTCATGGCTGCAAAGCCAATGCCTGCGTGCATCAGCAAGTTTTGGACAGCCCCTGCATGTGCCTTTAGTGATCCCTTGGCCCCCTCACTATGTGCTGCAGCCCCTATCTCCTTCACAATACCCCCCTGAGGCTTTTCACCCAGCAGCCCCAAGGGAGACTGTGGGGGAGGAAGAGCTTTCGCAGCACAGTGAAGGGCTTTTTGGCATTCCCAGATAGCGTTTACAGGAGCCTAAAGCAATTCACTATCTACCTGAGGCATATGTGCATTGGCTTGCAGGGATATCTTGGCATGGCTGGTGCCGAGGCTGCTTGGAGCAAAGCCGCAGGGCGACACCGCAGATGCGCGCAAAGCTGCTGCAGAGATTGAGGGACTCACAGGAATAGCAAAGGAGCATGTGCAAGGGCTTCTACAGGACAGGACCAGTAGCCACCTGCTGGAGGTGAGCAACTCCTGGCCTCTAGCAAGGCATGGCTCTCCATGTTCGATTTTGCACCATCTTTGGGAGCTATGGTTTTCTGACACCCGTAGTGCTGTTGTCCCAGACAGCATGTAGCTGCCAGCTGATGACATGCGTCCCATTGTAATTCCCATGGTACCAATGAGATGGATGTTGCATGGCGCCATGAGGCACTGGATCAAGTGCATGGAGAGATGCACTTCTGTGATGCTTGCGGGCATGCTGTGAGGTCTCTCCTTGTTGATAGCTAAGCTGCAGATGAAGCTCCAGTCTGCACTGCAGGTCGTGATGCAAGTGGTGCCTGATTGGATGCTGGAGCAGCTATACACCAGCTTCCTCCGGGGCTCGCTGGCCACCCTGGCGATGCACCCGCTGGGCAACTTTGGCGTCCAGGCGTACCTCTCAGCCCTGCAGACCCCCCAGCAGGTGCTGATCACATTGTCCTGGCTGAAGTTTTCCTAAGGTGTGAGAGTCTCAGGGCTTATGTTCTTTCTCCATAGCACGCCATCAGTTCAGATTGGCTGAGCAGCTCTCTCAGAAACCACGCAACGCCCCGCTGCTCTATCTAGACCAGGGCTTTCAGTGCGATCGAAGCATGGGCCTCTTAGCGTCAGGAAAGTTGCGACTGAATGTGCTGACAGCATCTGCGCATGGGATCAAGGCTGTTTAATGTGCGTCTTACCCGAAGTACACTACGCGGTTCTTTGTGTGTCATTCATGTGAATGCAGATAGGGCATGCGCTTGATGCAGGTGAGGAGCGCGCTGCGGGAACTGCGCGACAGCTTCACGCAGCTTCTGCGCGGCCGTCGGGCAGGCGTCCCCGCTGCGCTCTTAGCGGCGGCGGGCCGCGCAGGGAATGCCGCTTTGCAGGTGGATGCTGCAAAAGCTTTGCTGACAGCCACTGCAGCCTCAGATGCCAGCACTGGCGGACAGGTCGGTTCTGAGATTGCACTCCTCACGTCATATAAGGACTAGGCATCTCTTCAGGAGGGGAGCACGCAGTATACTAGCACTCAGGGACAGCATCTTTTAGCTCTCATTCAAGCCAGTGGTTCCTGCATAGGGATGCATATGCCTGCAAGGACCAGTGACGCTGGATTGCCCAGCAGCACTCGGTTACTGAAAGGTGCCAATGGTGTTGGTCTGACGGTTTTCAAACCCTTGCAGTCACCTGCATTCCAAGCAGCTGTGCAGCCCGAAACTCCGATGAGCCTTGGGAGTGCTTTTGCAGGGACCAGCCGCAGCACTGCTGACACTAGACTGCCCAGCGAAGCTGGGGGAGCATGCAGGGAAGGCACGCCTCTCCACACTGGGCGCAGCCATGCTCAGCACGCTCATGCGCTTTGACAAGGTAACCATGCCAGATCCCTCCTGTCAAAGTTCCTTCTCTGGCACACCAGTATCACATTCCCATGAGAGCGTGACATGCCCGTATATACTTTAGGCGCATACATTCAGTCTCAACTTCTTTTTAACTGACAGGTGATGCAGTATCAATGTGAAGTCACGGAAGCTGCATATGCAAGTGGTCACAATCATGACCTGCCGCCAAGCGCAGCAATGCTACTCTGCTCAGCGTTTATATGGGCAGTGCTTAGCGTGCACAATGTATCCTGAGTGCCCTTCTTTGCGTACAATGACGTCATGGTCTGCATGCGCGCAGTTGCAGGCAGAATACTGCTCTCTAATGCTGTCAGCTCAGCTTGCTGATGAAGCCAAACCTCACCAGCAAGCATTGGCTCCCAGTAACGCGCTTCCTCATGCTGTGCACCAATTCGAGCCTTCAGATCCGCCCCCATACTTGCAGGAAGCATGTGCAGCCTTTGCTGAGAGCATTGCTGAGCTGGCGCCAGCGGAGCTGCTGCACATGGGCATGGATTCGGCAGGGAGCCGGTCTCTGGAGGCGTTCCTGGGCAGCGAGGTCTCGGCCAAAGCGAAGATGCGCGTGATCAGGAAGCTGGCCGGCAGCTACGCCAGACTTGGCAGCTCGCCAGGTGGCAGCCATGTGGCACAGGCCTGCTATCGCACAGCTGTAAGCAGCGCTCTCAAATGCAATTTTACAAAGATACCCTCATGTGTCGGCTCTTGCATGCTTCAAAGATTCAAGTCATTGGTCCATGCAGCCCTGCTATAAAAGGGATAGACTTATGTACCACATGTATGTCTTGGAAACCTATCATAGCAATCCAGAGAAGGATGCTGCACAGGGGTCTAAGACTAGGGCAAAGTTCCAGGCTCTCCTTGTCCCTGCAGAATTGCTGAGTTCGGGGTATTGTTCCACCATTGCTTTTCTGGATGAACAGTGTTAAGATGCTGAGTGCTGGACTGCTGCGCAGGGCGTCAAAGATAAGGAGGTGATTGCTGTGGAGCTGGCGTCTGCAGAGGAACACCTGAGCAACTCTGCTTTTGGGCAGATGCTATTGCGTAGGTGCGCTTCAGTGTCGCTTGCCTCACCTGATGCGTCAGATCATGTTTTGCCTGACTCTGTCTTTCATGGGTAGCAGATCCCCAACGAGACGCTGTGCAAAGAAGCACAAAACATGTAGAGGGAAGACAGCAGCCATCCTTGTCTGGGTGTTGCCGTGTATGCGCGGAGACAATTTTCCTTCTCAGAGGCGGTGTTTTGGTACCCACTTACAGTCCCAAGCCTGCAACATTCAGCTGGGGCCTCAGAGGGAGTGTGTGCCTGAACAGGTGCGCCATTGAGGAGTTCAAGCGGAGCTCCGACAGCTGGCGCAGCCACGCAAAGACGACCGCTGCCTTGCGCAGCGAGTTTGCGGAGCTCCTGGGCGATGCTGAGGAGCCTGCCCAGCCTGCCCAGGATGCCCAGCCTCGCCCTGGTAAGCAGCAGCATGCCAACGCAGTGCCATCATCACATCTCCTAGCTGGGCACACAGAGGAAGCAGAATTAGCAAAGCCTAAAAAAGCCAAGAAAGCCAAGATGACGGTCTCCGCTCAGCCTGGGCAGCATGACATCACTGGAAAGCCTGACAAGCATGAGATGAGCGAAACACCATTGGCTGGAAGCGAGAAGCCCAAGAAGCGCCAGAAGGGCGCAAGAGCCCTTGCAACGGGGACTGCGCCTGCTGCAGCAGATATGCATGCTAAGCAATCTCGCAGCGCTGCAGCGGTTCAGCCAGAGCTCTTTACAGATGGACCTACAGCGACACATCCTAAAGCAAAGATAGCAACTGAGGGCAAGTCAAAGAAGCATCATGAGAAGGGGCTTGCAGGCAGTGCAGCAGAGAGTAATATGCCAGTGGCAACAGAGAATAGAATAGGGAAAAAGAAGAAGAAGAAGCAGAAGGTCTGAGAGGACATTGGTTGCGGATGAGACATGTCTCATCCGCGCAGCACATCGAGGCAGCATGATACACGTGCCTGCCTGGCTTCAGGAATGGAAGAGAATAGAGAAGCAATTGCAAGAGACCCATGAATTGTTGTCTGAAGCCAAGCTGCTAGCATAGTTCAGAAGTTTGTAAGATCTTACGATGCGGACTGAGCATTCATCAAGGCATCCAGTAATTCTGTACAGTTTGTTAGAGTGCAAGGAGGCTTGCACACATGGTCTGCTTTCATCATATTCTCTTACAACAATTTTTATGAGGTCAGCTTAATCTGTGCACCCCGGATGTATGCAGCGCTGCAGCTGACCCACAACAGCATTATCTTCAGGTACTCATTTCAATCCTGATCAAATGTGGCACAGCCTGCACTGCATCTTGACAAGCCTCGAGCTTCAGTCTGCGCCCTAACCACTTCTGCTCATCGCTGTGTTGTTCCAGATTCATGCATTGAACTATTCTCGGAGGAGCTCCTAGCTCATGCTCATCCCTCGCTGCCCCTTATCCCTGCTGGCCTGGTCTGCATTGTCTGCTTCACTGAGCACCCTTCTGCTCTGCAGCACTCATGCTGCCCTGTGATGGAGCACAGGCCATGGTCTGACAGATCTGATGACAGCAAGTGCAGTTCTCCCGACCTGTGAATGCGCAGATGCGACCAGCTAATCTGCCGCAGTGTACGTGGTGCATAGAGGCCAGAACCTCTGTCCTAACCATAAGGTACACCATGCATGCCCCACCTAAAGGACATGCATGCCCTCACTGTAAAGTCGAGGGAAGCCTTTCTCTGCTTTAGCCTGGGTCGGCTCCTGTGTGCTGAGCAGGAGTCTGCAGTTTCCCCAGGAAGGTCCTGGCTAGCGAAACAATCCAAAACCTGGAATGCGAAAAAGCAGCGCGTGCACCTGCCAGGGCGTCTGCATTGCACTCCTGGGAGGGGCAACTGCTGGCATGCTACTACATGCAGATGCCTGGTGGCCGGTGTAGCTATTGCATTGGAGGGCTATTGCGTTGTAGTCAATATGGTGCTGTGCCAGCAATCTGCTATTGTCTCAAGGGGCTGCCAATTTCTGCTGGGTGCTCTCCTACTGTGCTGCCATGGCCAAGTTGTGCATCACTGACGCAGCTTCAGCAGTTTATTCTTCCTCTGTCTCTGCAAGGCTCCTGACGAGCATGCCTATGGAGTCCGCAAGACGCATCTACATCCTGCAAGACAACCTTTCTTTAGCTAGTGATCTACTGAGCCCCTGAGCTTCTACAGTCAGTGCTGCAGCTCTTGGTGAACTCAGGTAGTAAGCAGAGCTGTGCAATTACTAGACACTCGCATGCTACATGCGAAAGTCACATCTTGAGAGAGTTCTGCTGATGCAGTCACTTTTTGCTTGCAACTTTTTAAAAGATCACTGCAATAACAAACACATGCTGCAGCCTCCGGCAGCGGTTGCTCACACCACTTGCGCACTCAGTCTGTTGCAACAGCCTGTGCAAGCCCAGACAAAACATTCGAATGATTTTGTGAAGTACCTGCTTGGGACCAGGCTGGAAAAGTGCAGGCGCCTTTACCTGACCATGAAGACGGCTTTGGCTCTAGAACTCCCAGCAGAGCGTCTCGGTGAAGAGTGCAAAGCTCAGGAAGGACGTGTCAACGTGCTGATGGCACGGCTTCGGCAAGAGCTGCTTCACGCTGCTGACATCGTCTGCGCGCCTTTCTGCGCCGGTAGGCTGCTTGACACTCTGCTCGGGTGCCTGCAAGATTCAGACATTGTACTCTACACCCATATTGCGTATGTATCCTCGGACGATGTAAGCACCCACAAGGACACCCCTCTTGCCAAGTCACGCGGGCGCTGCTGAAGGCGTGTTCGAGGCAGTAGGCAAGCTCCCGTCTTTCCACGCCGCCATGCAACATTGCACCTCGGAACACATGAATAGTCAGCAAGATCGACAACTTCTGTCAAAGTGCTCCACGCACGACTAACGGAGCCGGTACCTTTGAGACGGTGCTCGTCTGCTTGGTCGCGCCGGTGGCGCTGGGAAGGTCGAGCACAGCCATTGCGGTTGCTGCGTCAAGGAGCTCCCGGAGGGAAGGGAAGGGATATGCGAAGCGCGGGGAAGCTCGCAAAATGTGCAGCCTGCTGCGCTGGCAGGTGTACTGATGTGACTGATAGTTCCGACAGAACTTTCGGAGTTTCTTAGCGCGGGTTTGACCATCCAGCAAAGCACTTCGGACGCACAAATACAAGTGTTGCAGTTAGCATATGCTTGAACGTTCTGAAAGTATGTACTGTGACGATTTTGATACCACCCAGTACTGATGGTGAGATGAAGTGGCTTTGCATAGAGGTGCACGGAAGATGCCGGCCAGGATGCGGCGTGAGACAATTCAGACTGTAGACAAAGAGGCGCACACCATCGTGAATACCTTTGCCACATCGCTGCTATTACATAACGATCCGTAAGAAGTCTGCACTTTGACACGACCCTCAAACCAATGAGCCATATATCTAGTCTCCACACAGCATTGCTTCTGCCACTCTCACTGAGACTTGCAGGTCCTCAGCGTTCAGACTTGGACAGATCCATGCTACACCTCTGAAGATAGTACGTTGTCCTTGGCCAATAGGGTGATGCCATGCCTCAGCTATGCAGCAGCACTGTCGTCTTTCCACGACACTGCAACACGCAGCAATGAATGTCTACTCTATACCATGAAATTTCACAAGGGGTACCATCTGCCTGGCGGGACGCCTGATCAAGTGTGCACCAGGTTGCGCTGTTCTGACGCCACACACTGAGAAGACTGACCCAGACTTGTGGCGGTAGTCCCCTTCAGGATTGAAGTTGTCAGTCAAATCGTCAGCAGCACAGCCCCCTCATCCCCTAGCACGGAAGTGCACTTGCCTCTGGGCAGCATTGCTGCTGGCCATGGCCAGTCAAGAAAGCCCCTTAGACAGAAAGAGCCCACACAACAAAAGCCCTGAAGCTCCAGAGCCTGCACCTGTCCAAGCCAGTACATCTCCTCTCCAATCCCACCCTAACACTGCTGCTGTCTGAGTGGTGCCCTGTCCCTTCTGTGATAGCCTCAAACCGCAGGGGCATTTGCGATGAAACAATTTCCCGTGCTCTGATGTAGCGGAATTTAGCACTCAAGGACACCGTGCAGCTGCCGTGAGCCTTGCCGCTGTCATTGCCTGCACCCTGCAGGAAGACAGCTCCCCGAGGATGACCGGCATATGCTGTGCTGTGAAATCAGCCTACGCTCCTCAAGCGCCCAGCGATCATACACCCTCCGCCGCTGAGCGGACACCTCATGAGCAGCATGCGGCTGCCACAAGCGCCGAAGCTGCCCCCGCTGCAGCGGCCAGCCCCAAGACGCCCCAGTTCTGCCTCTGTGCTGCCGCAGCACTGCCTGCACAGACGCAGCTGCTGTAAACTCCTAGGTTCCCTCTTCATGCAGCCCACATGAGCTCTGATATGGGCCTGTACAGCCCATCAAAGCAGCCGGGTGGATCAAAGGATGCTCTACACATTCATCACTGGGTGACACTCCCGCTGGCTTGCAGAGCAGCGCAGAGGAAACAGCTTTTCAGAGACCTTGCGAGGGCACCGCTTGCATCCTGAGGCTGCATTCTTGTCTCCATCAAGACATCACAACATGTGGAGTCGGCCATATCTTTACAGGTCTCACCTTGCTGCGAGGAGGCCACTACATGGAATGTCTTGGGCCCCTCTGCTTTCCTGGGAGCGGCTGCCTTGGTGCCCGAAGCTGCCCGGTGCCTCCGCCCAAAGAAGAGCCCTTTTAGGCCCAGCAGCGTGAGCCAGGTTAGGCCGCCAAAGATTGCCGCCAGCGCCAGGTAGACGTCCAGCATGTTGCGCACATGCCACGGCAGCAGGTGCTCGGGGGTCTTCAGGTACTGGTCGCCATTAGTCGCTATCACATGCTCGATCCAGTCTGCGTGCATGTAGACATCAGTACACAGCAACCTGAAACACTCTTGCAAGGGATTGCTATCACATGCTCGATACAGTGTCAAGGCGTTGCGTGGCTTGTCGATGCACAGGCGTTTCAGAATACTCTGGCAGTGCCTGGCAGTCTGGAGATGTCAGAGCAAATGCTGCCTGTTGTGCTACAAGCCCTGCCTTACAAGACATCACAGCCAAAGCCTATCTGCTAAGCTTGCCGCTTGGGTGGGCTTGTGACAATGTCACATCTCTGTCTTGTTGGTGTACTGCAGCAGGAGCTTGCATGCATGTGCGGTGGTGTGCACAGTGCACGTACCATGGCGTGACGTGACAGATATGAGCAGGTGCCGGCACCTGCAGCCTTCTCAGCGGGCTTCAGGCGGTGCGCGCGCATGCGCGTTGACACATTCTGTGCGGCTTCGCTGAAGCTGAGCTCGGCCAAGACCCGATTCACCATTCCACGCAGCCCCTCCGCAGTGATCCTCCCTGCACATCAGGCTTCATCCATCTCAGCAACAAACCCTTTTGACGTGCCGTCAAGCTGAGGTGAAAGGGGTGCAATGCAGCTGCTTGGCAACGACCTTTCCTGAACAGCAACTCTCACTGCCGCTTCAGCAGTGGGAATCCTGCTCCATCCCTCTTGGCTCAGGGGTGGCGTATCATGTGAAGCAATGGCGCCTCTATACAGGCAAGCAACATGCGTCCTTGAAGGTAATCTGTACACCTACATGCCCAATTTTTGTGAACGGGACATCTATTAATGATGGCGGGTGACACAGCGGCATGAGATAGGACTACTCGCTTCTGTACTTAGGAATTCTGTAGACATGAAAGGGGATATAGGTGTGTTGAAAGGCACCTGGAGATATCATGAGGCCAAAGCCGCGGTAGACCGCCTTCATGACGTTGTCCGGCTGGTCGCCAAACACAGGGATGCCCACGATGGGAACGCCATGAAACGCTGCCTGCAAAAAAGCACACCAGCAGGTTGTCTCTGAAATCACAGCCTTTCCAAGCTCGCTGTGTCCGGGCTGTGAATGGTGCAGCCCTGCCGAGTGCATCTGCAAGCCAGGGGCCCGCTCTTTGTGCAGCGCTGCCTGCATGGGATGCACCGAGCAGTATTGACAGGTACTTCACAGAACGCCTGAGCTTGACCAGACCTCTAAGGCCTCCACCAGACATGAGGAGCCATCTGCAAGTCAGGGGCCACTCTGTATGCAGTCAAGGTGTGGCTTTAGCTGACATTTACTGTTTGTGGGCATATCGGGCAGGAGTGTGCCCACCTCGTAGATGCTGTTCAGGCCGCCATGAGTCACAAAGGCCTTCACTCTGCTGTCGCCCAGCAGGTCATTCTGAGGTGTCCACTCGACGACCTACACATTTGCTGCAGGGTCAGCTGTAGAAGGGCACATCCATGCCTACTGGGAATCTGGACAGGTCACATCCTCCGTGTTAACATTGCAGAAGGATCACGAGCCAGGTGCTTGCTCTAGTCTCATACTCAGCAGAAGGCAGACAAGGCTACTTGCAGAGAGAGTCTGCTGAAGTGGTTATATAGTAGTCTATGGAGACTCTCCTGCATTGGCCCAGAATATACCAAGTGTGCTGCAGAACCGCAAGGAGATGAACTTACCTTGACGTTGCTGCTCAGGTTAAGGGTCTCCACAGTGGCGTTGCCGGGCAGGTCTCCCGGGGCGAGCTTCCAGATGACCAGGTTAGGCAACGCGGACAGCGCCTGCCCGATAGCCACGAACTCCTCTGGCCCGAAGTTGCACAGCGTTCCCATCGAAGCATACACCGCTCCTTCCGGGCCCACTCCCTCTAGCAATGCCTGCATGCATCACATCACGTCAGTGAGCATCAAGCATGACCGCTGCAGACATGTAACAACGTCCTCTCCGCACAGAGGAGGTGTCCTACAGGCCAAAGTTGCACAGCGCGCCCATCGAAGCGCACACCGCTCCTTCCGGGCCCACTCCCTGCCGCATTGCCTGCATGCACGGCATGGGTGTCAGTATGCGTGTGACAGGATCTGCTGTGGATGGCAGCACATGCTCTCCCTGCACACGGCGGATATCCCTCAGAGCATTCTAACCAGTCATGCGCACTCATCCATTCAGGGCTCTTTCGGGCTGCGAGTCCTTCCAGGATGGCGCGCGAAGAATGAATTGCGCAGAACACACTCCTGTGACGGGATGCCCCCAGCTCTCACACAGCATCGTGGCATGGCTGCAGCAGGCAGCGCAAGTGTCGCCCAACCAAGCCGGTAAGGCTTCACGTTGACTTCAACTATCAACCCACTGCCCCGCATACTCCTCTTGATGTCTCATATGCTATAAGACATTGTTTCCTGCTATCATGGCCACTTACTCATACGATACGGTAAAAGTTGTCCTGAGCAACAGTCGTAGGCCGTGGCCGAAGGTATGGTAACTTTGCAGCTGCAAGGCGGCGATGCAGAGCCACGAGTGATGCTGCATGCGCACCTCAAATACTGGCGGGAGGGGCTTGGCCTGAGTAGGCAACAGGGCCCCCACGAGCTGCACGTTGGGGGGCAGCGGCCGAGGCCACTCCATGGCAAAGTCCATGTTGTACAGGAACATGGTGCTCCCATGTGACACCTGCATCAGTAATAGCGCTTTTCAGGCGGTTTTAGGGTTTAGGGTTCCTGCGTCTTGCGTCTTGCGTTTCTGACCTTTGGGCATTCTGGCTCCCAGGACAGGGGATCGTCCCCGAGAGAGTGCGCACTGTACGATCTCACAAAGGTCCTTCAACGACGACCCGCTTTTGGTCTGAGGACATGTAGATATTCATTCCTTTAAAAAAGATGATGGTGCTGACTGCTGGCACCTACAGCAATGTGAGGCTCCCACAGCTTCCTCAGTCCTGATGGACGCATGGTTGATCCTGTCAAATGCATCACAAGTACTGACCCATTTGGCAGCTGGTTTCAGATGTCTGTGTACAGCAACACCATTGGCAAGCTCTGCACGTTTGCTGTCCCCTCAGACGCTGCTTTGCTGCATCTCGGTCGTGCTTTGCTCATGACGCTCTATGGACATCACTCTACATTACACTCATGCTTCTCTACAGCATGGGTGGTTCATGACTCGAAACTCATGTTAGTGCTGAGGCAAATCGTTTTGTGCTCCTTGCCCAGGCTGATGAACAGCACCATATAGCCCTTGAGGTAGCCGGATCAGCAACAATTATGGAGGATTGAGAATTCACCTCGGTGCTGAGGCAGTCCACGTCGTGCTCCTTGCCCAGGCTGATGTACATGGGCAGCGCGCGCCACTGCTCGCCTACCAGGGTGCCGTAGTAGAACACCGCGTTCTTCAGCCGCTCCAGGAACGTCTGCAAGGGAGATTCACATTCATGCTTCCAATATATACATGTCTTCCATTCCTTCAGAGCTCTCATACGGATGCACTGCATGCTTCAGCCGCTCCTGCAAGACGCTACCACATGTGATCCTTCTGCTGTACACAATCTACCGTTCTTCCTGAGCTCCCGTAGTAGAACACTGCGTTCTTCATCCGCTCCAGGAACGTCTGCAAGACAGTATGAACTCTCAGATGATATAGACTCGCCAAACACTCTACTTCCACTGAAGTGGGGGTCAGATGTAGATGCGCTGCTCTTGGAAGGTCCTGCATCAGTCAACTGCTCGCCCACCAGGGTGCCGTAGTAGAACACCGCGTTCTTCAGCCGCTCCAGGAACGTCTGCAAGGCAGATTCACATTCATGCTTCCAATATGTACGTGTTTTCCCTTCCTTCAGAGCCCTCGCAGTGATGCACCGCACGCTTCAGCCGCTCCAGAAAATCTGCAAGACGCTACCATATGTGATCCTTCTACTGTACACAGTCTGCCCTTGTTCCTGAGCTACCGTAGAACGGCGCGTTCTTCATCCGCTCCAGGAACGTCTGCAAGACAGTATGAACTCTCAGTTCATATAGACTTGCCAAACACTCTACTTCCACTGAAGTGAGGGTCAGATGTAGATGCGCTGCTCTTGGAGGGTCCTGCTTCATTCCACTGCTTCTCCAGCAAGCTCCCGTAGTCTTACACTGCGTCCCTCAGCCGCTCCAGGAACGTCTGCAAGACACCGTCAGACCTGATACAATCTGCTCTACACCCGACCCTTGTTGCACAGCTCGCACAGAAAAAGCACCGCGACTTTGAGCCGCTCCAGGAACGTCTGCACAAGAAAAGGTACCCTGATTACATCTGCTGTATACCCAGACCCTTGTTGCACAGCTCTCACAGAAAAAGCACTGCGCTTTGCGGCTGCTCCAGTGTTCTCTGTAGGAGAAGCTATCGCCTTTGCCAACTTCAGCACGTAACTATGCTCCTCGTGCTCATTGCGGACCTTTCTAGCTTCTGATCTCAAGTGGCAGAACTGCTGAAAGTCCAGAAGAGAGTAGATGCCATGACGACACCGACCACTGCTGTTGGCTACAAGATCCTGCAAGGCGGCTGCGTGCGAGTACGCCTGCTGGCCTTGAGGGAAGACGTGCATGGGGTCTGCTGCATTTGAATGAGGCTGACTCACCATGCGGTTTGACAGGCTGGTGCCCATTTGGGGTATGTAGGCCAGGTTGTTGGGCATGTTCTCCATCCGGCCGGGCACCAGGGGGTCCAGAATAGGCAGCGCGCTGACCATGACTCGCGGCAGCCGCCCCCTGCCCTCACCCCGCCGCAGGATCTCGCTCTGCCCCAGCGCGCATGCGTACGCCACATCACCCACCAGCACATCCGGGTCAAACTCCTGCAAAGACACAAATGCCCTCTCTCAGAGCAGTCAATGATAGGCTGTAATATCCCCTGCCTTTGTCCTGCCGCCGAATTTTAAGCTATCCAGAGCGCACGCATACTTTAAATCACACACCAGCACATCCGGGTCAAAATCCTGCGGATGCGCACTGCACTCGTGAGACAGTCACTCGCGAGAATACCCTGACTGCTGCCCTACTCTATGCCCCCAGCACTGAGGTTAGGTCACCAATCAGCTTTAAGACATGCCATGCATGTGCATATCAGCATGGGTAGCAATTACGGTTCCTTCAAGCCGGTTAGAGTCGTACAGGTGCCGATACCTGTTCTGCATCTCCTTTCGCCAGACAGGGTATGCGCAGGTACAGGTGGAATTGAGCCCCAGCCTGGAAGGCGAGGGTTGTGCATACCTTCATGACATTTTCTGCGGCCTTGTCCGCCAGGAACAGCCTGCAGTAGCCCATTAGCGACTCCAGGTACACCAAGAAGCTCTCCAGGCTCCCCAGGAAGTTGGACCCGACAGCCTGGCGCGTACCCCTCACTAACTCCTTCACCTCCTGCAGCGATGGAACGACATGTGTCAGACTGCTGCACTTGACTACCCTTGCCATACAGCAGGGTCCCACCTTAGGGAGCTCCAGCTCAGGCTGACCATCTGTTGCAGATGAGGCACAGGGCAGGAAAGGTGTAAGGTGCACTGCACTGCAGTGCAGTGCAGTCTCACCAGCTTGGCCACTCTTGACATGCTGTGGGGTTGCACTGTCAATGGCATTTAGCTCAGAAAATCTCTTTCCAATGAGGCACAGGGCAGGAAAGGTGTGAGGCGCAGTGTAGAGCAGTGCCGTCTAACCTGTTTGGTGAAGGCCGCTTTGTAGGTTGTCACATTGAAGCTGCTAGCATCGACCTTGTCCAGCGTGGACAGGTCACTCTCAGGAATCACCATCTGCATTCACAGCACCAATGATCTGATCGATACTGTAGCACATGCAAAGCGCAGCCAGGCACTGCATCGCACACGTATGGCCCTGATGAGATCAATGTGCAGCCTCAAAAGCCATGCAGGTCCTGCACAGAGGTCTCGATGGCCTCCAATCATGCTTACATGTCATCATGAGAGAGGACTCACCAGGACTTGGTGGCCGCGTGCAGCCAACTCCTGAACTACCTTGACCATGACAAATGTGTGGGACTCCGCACTGGGCAGAGGCACAACCAGCACCTGCATGCATGCTTCTTTGATCCCTGCCCACCTGAGTCATTGAATTTGCAGCCAGGAAACCAGATGCTTGCATAGCACATTCGCCATGCACATGCAGCAGGTCTATATCACCGCTCGCCACCTGCTGCTTGCATGCCATGCCATGCATAGTTCTCTCTGTCCACAGTCTGCTGGGTGATGCACCGCATGCAACATTGACACTTGAGTAATGTCCACTAATGTGCAAGTAGTTCCTCCACGGGAAGCCAATGTACCTTGCCACACGATGCGGGGTTGCACATCAGCAACGCTGTGAAGAGCATTGCTTGGAGGGGTGCGTTCCATGACAGACGCATGGGCTGAGCTCTCCTCTTCATTGGAGAGACTGGGCATCGATGGCCAGTCAAGCCAGCCGATCGAGGCATCGGGGCGCTCTTTGTGTAAGGCGCGGCAATTCCATTAATCTGCTCGCTGCTGAACTTGGGCTGCATCTTTCTGGCCATGCTCTACCCTGTGACATGTCCTGCCCATCTCATGGCCTCTGATGCCGGACGCTAAGTGCTGCTTTGACTCTTGCTCCTGTTCACTCCTTTGAGTGTATCCAAAATTGAGCTCCTTCCAGGGACGCAGGCGCTTGCTTCTATGGAGTGCAATTTTGGAAAGGGCGCTCCAGCATTAAAATATCCGGGTGAATGCGCGGCTCGTCTGTTTCACGCGCTGTCCGGAATAGGTCACAGATACCACTGAATACGAAGCTGCTATTGGTTTTGTGTGTTCCTGTCGGAGAGCCACATGTTGTCCACCTGCTTGGAGCCATACTCAAATCTGTTGATTCGACACCCTTGCTTAGGGTCACAAAGTGTAGGGTCTGGTGTCGGAGAAGTAGTGCGATCTCTCACTATGGACAATGCCCTCATAAGGGACTGTCGTGAGCCCTCACAAGATTTAGAGCTTGAACACCGAAAAAGGGTGGCTCAGAGGCCATTACACAGCTCGCACTGCTGTTTACTGCTCGAGCACCTCACGCTTCCGTGATCGATTTCTGTGCAGCTCACGCGCCCCATTTGAGAGGTCTCAGCAGTCAACGCTTTCTAGAGCTGTGTTTCTTCAACTTTGCCAGAGATTGGGAGCAATGAGCCAAGTCTCTCCAGACGGTACGGTGCAAAGGCTACTGCCAAGTGGCCTGACCATTCATGCAGTGAGCACTTTGGACATAGACTTCCTGTACAGAGAGATATTCGAGCAACAGATTTACGAGCAGCATGGCATCAGCATCGCCGAAGGTAGCACTGTGTTGGACTGTGGCGCCAACATTGGCTTGTTCTCCGTCTATGCAGCAGAGGCTGCTGGACCCTCAGTGAGTGTCTCTCTGAGATGCTCGTGACATCCTACGATGCTATATCATGGACGTGTTCCGTGGGCTGGTGTGCCTGATAGCTCCCCTGGCTGAGGGTTGCATGATTGATGTGATATGCCATCTGCTGATGGCTGCTCCAGAATCTACGCGGTCTTTCTCTGACCGCACTGTGTGCTCTGAACAGGGAAGAATCCTTAGCGTGGAGCCCTTGGAACACATCCACGCAGCCCTAGAGGACAACATTGTGTCGCACTTGCAACATTGTCAGGGTCAAGGTAAGCCATCCATATGCACGGCAGTACATGCGTCCATGCCAGGAATGTCCATTGTATTCACTACCTGTCAGCATGCAGGCATCCAAGCAGTCTTTGGTGCATGCCAGTGACATGAACAGGCGCCTACAACAGCGCAAATGCCCCGAGCTAAGCATTAATCTCTCTGTTGACCCTGCAGGAGTGAGCTGTGCCCCCATCACAGCATGCAAAGCGGGCATCGGGGACGGCGCAAGGGCCGAGATGGACTTCACATTGTACCCCAGCTTTGCATGTGCGCTGCCTCTCTCTCCTCCGCTCACTGAGTCCCATTCTTTATTGGGCATTTCTGAAGTGCATGACCGGCATGAGAAGGCAGACCCTCTCTGCGCAGCACTCTTTCGTACCGCGTGCTCAACAAGCTGAAGCGCAGTACCCCATGACAAGCCTCACCACGCTCGAACTTGTCCTGGGACATTGACGCGTGCTGCGTGCTGCACGGGCAATGTGGTCTCACAATGCCTCCAGCCACTGGGAGCACATAGCAGAGCAGGAGCATAGGAGTACTCCAGGCAATCACCCTAGTACTGCAGCAGCCGAGAGACAATGGGAATGCTGTGCAGGCTGGAGCACGATGTATCCTCAAGACGAGGAGTTCCATCAGAAGCACATAGCGGAGTACGTGTACAATAACATCGCAGCGCTGGCGGGCATGCCGCCATCCCTTTACAACAGAGCAGCGCGCTTCTTCTTCTACATCACGCCGTCCTGGATCTTCAACTGGAGCATGCGGTGAGAGCCTTAATACAGAGAGCCCCTGACATTATCAATTGGTTGCAGCCGCTAGAATTTGCTTTGTGGCAGCATATTGTCATCTCCTCATAGAGTCCTTCTTCAGAGGATCATAGAGCCTAGCCTGCATATCTCTACAGCTGTTGAAGAATGGCCACGCCCTGTATCTTCTTTGTTTTGGCTGGTGAACACCCGTCAACATGCCTGAAGTTGACAGGACTGTGTCCAAGGAGAGAGTACCATGCTGGACTGCTGTGCAGGCGTTACGTGCGGAACAATCTGCTCAAGACAGACACGCAGCGTTGCGCTATGACAACTGTGTCCGCGCTGATGGCAGAGCACAATCTGGAGCGCATTGACCTCCTGAAGATTGACGTTGAGGGTGCTGAGCTGGACGTCTTGCGTGGCATCCGCCCGGAGGATTGGCCAAGAATACACCAGGCAAGTGCCGCTCTGTGTGCAGGCGCTGGTGTGTCAGGATGGCTCTGCATCTACACAAGACACTGCATGAGCTAAGCATCAGCAGTCTGCTATCCAGCTCATCATGTTTTATTGCTTCCTGGCACCTATCAGACCGCATGAAGGGCTGCACTATGTTCTCCTGTGGCTTGAAGAGTGTGCACATGTCCGACGTCACTTGCTAAGGCAGATTCCTGCATGCTCTGTGAGATATCTTAAGCAGTGTCTGCTCAGGCAGAGGTTCTAGATGTATGTGTGGTATAGCTCAAGAGTACTGTAAGTGCAGGTAGTCCTGGAGGTGGAGAGCTTTGGAGGAGAGGGATGCACAAAGGAGCTGGATGCAGTGCATGAAATTCTGGAGGGGGCGGGATTTGGCGACCTGCACACAGCTGAGCCTCTCAAGGGCAGTGGTGTATTTCAGGTCTATGCAAAGCGCAGCCGGCAAGACATGCCATGCTGACATGGGTGGTAGGCCTAGGGAGGCTAGCACATGCGAACATTACATTTTGATGGCAGCATACGGCCCGAGTATAGTGATCTCAATAGGCTTGTCAGTCAAAAAGCCTTACACTTTCTGTGTCATCCTGAACGAGCTCTACTCAGATATAGGTGTAGGATGCTGCAGAAGTCTAGCTGCAAAGGGGCCTTTGCAGACACCCCAGCATAGAATACCCAATAACCCTTCACCCTTAGCACAGCACCTGATTCCTCTTCTCATCATCTACACCTAACTTGAATACCCGGCAACCACTGTCTTGATAGCTGCATGTGTCTGCCTGCCAGACATAGCACTGAGGATGACCGCCCTGACTCAAGTCTGCGTACCTTACGTACTGCTCTCATTCTGCTCAATGTCTCATGTCGCAGGCCCTTCTCCGCTACTGTCTTGTTGCAGAATGCACTCAGCATGTGCCAACTCTTGAACACTTGCTAGGCCACAGGCCAATGCGCTTGTGCTCTCCACCAATTCACCCACTTTGTCTTGAGGGCGCGCAGAGCCACTCAACCGGATCTGCTCACAGGCGCCCCCAAAAAGGAACGCACTGCTTGCATTCCAGCAAGCATACTCTACGTACCAATGCTGCCATCACCTTGCGATGTTCACCATGTGGGTTATATCTGCTCTTGGAGGGTACCCCCCAAACTTCTCTCATACCAAAGGTCATCTACTCGAAGGCTAATGAGAAAGCATGCTGTACGTGTGTACATAATCGCAACACCCAGACCTGTCGCTATATAACCCTCTCCTTTTCGGTAGCTCTCAGAGCTGCTGTACTCTTGGTAAATACATACATATGCATCAGGCTGTCTTCCCAGTGTGTACGCCCTGCCAGGGACAGGAACGTCTGTACATGTTTGCACTATTGACCTCTCTACACTGGACCTCTTGAGCACTGTCTTGACACCATTGACTACATCCCTGCCCGCATGCTACTTAACGCTGCTGCCCAGAGGATAGGCCCTCATGCGCTGGCTGTCTGGGAGTTGGTGGAAGGCACAGGCCCGTGCCCGTTGATGCCATTGGGTAGGTGCAGTGGGTGGTTGGACGCGCCCTGTACTGATGCTGGCGGGTGTCTGAGGACCTGCACATGCGACAAACGCCTCAGCCCCTGTACTATACAGGACTACACGCATGCTGCCTGCACCATGCCCACGTCGTGTGTGATCAGCGGCAGGATGGCTGTGTTCCCTGCTCGTGAGCTGCTGCTCAGCAGATGCACTCTTTACAAAGTCTGTTGGCGCAGGCAACATACACCATGATGGATGTCAGACAGATGTGTGGATTACCAGATCAATACCAAATTTCAACTTTGTGGTATGCACCTGTCTCCTGAAGAGCTTCTGCGCTACGATGTCAGTGGGACCTCTCCAAAAGAATCCAGGTAAAGACACATCTTTCTCATCCAAAGAAACTTTAGAGGGACCTCTACTCCTAACATGCTTTCTGTGACGATGGCTCACCTCGTCCGAGTCTCTCTGGTGGTCCATGGAGGGCCTCAAGGGGCATTGGTAGTCCGTGGAACGCCTCAGGCCGCTGGGGCAGAGGCCCCGGCAGGCCACGCGCACAGCCCCGCAGACCCCCCTCTGCGCCACAATGTCCTTGCCGCTGGGTTCCCCCGGCACGATCTCGGGCTGACCTGGCGCCCGCTCAGCAGCCGCTGCAGCCTCGCAGGGCTTGGCCTTCTTAGTGATGTCCAGCTGCACCCCAACATAGAAGACCACCTGCAAAGCAGTGGCAACATTATATGTCTGATCAAGGACACATTATTGCGGCTTACACACCAGTGTCTTGCGGGTGTCTTGCAGGAATATGTTAAGCTAAGCGCTGCCCATTATCTACCCTTGAGTGAGGTTCAGTTGTCATCCGCCAAGCATGCCTCTACCTTGCCAACTCAGGCAAACTCAGGCAAAAGCATGCTCAAGAAGACGAAGCTCAGGACCTCTTTCAAGGCACTAAGACCAATATCTGTCACTGCACCCCAGATCACCTCAAGTCTCCTCATGCAAAACCTTAATGTAGAAGCAGACTGCCCACCTTGCCACGGGCATCCCGGACTGGCGAGACATGGAGGTGGTTCCAGAAGGGCGTCCCGTCATGCTTGTAGTTGAGCAGACGCACAGTTGTGGGCCGCTCAGCTGCAAGCCCATCCCGCAGCTTCTGCACCTCTGCGGGATCTGTCCCTGGGCCTTGCAGGAATCTGCAGTTCCTGCCCACCACCGCTTCCCTACAGTCAGTATTGAGAGATCAGGCATTTGCAGGTCAGCGGAAACCGCCTGCTCGGAGCTGATTGGTACATCACTCATCACATGCGCAAATGAATGTCCCAACATCTTTTGACAACATGTACCATGTTCAGCAAGCACCAGCATGGGGTGCAGTCTTCATTGAAAACCCTAGCTAGTGCCTTCCATGCTGGGTACATGTTGTCAATAACATCTAGAGGGGAGCTAGATCACGCCACAGGCATGACGATCTCGTATGGTGTTGAAAGCCCAGGCATCATATGTATATGACAGGTCTGTCAGGTCACAGCTGCGGTGAGACAATGACAGAGGAAAGCCATACCTGGGGTAGCCAGTGAGGTCCAGGAAGCGCTGACTGGCGTACACGATCGGGCAATCGGGCATGTCCGGGCGCGCCATGACGAAGCTCTGCGCCAGGCGCATCAGCGGCTGCAGCAGCGACGTTGGCAGCACATGCACTGCCCCGGGCCAGCTGTTGTGCCGCGGAGAGTTGCTGCAGCCTGCAAAGAACACCCAACTTACAGGAGGGGCGCAGGCGCTACTGCTGATATGCTATTGTCGATGCGTGATATTCAGTGTAGTGTGTTGTAAGCAGCATGGCCAACTCGGAACATGATCAACTCAACGCGGCACAAGTGTGCAAACGTCATCATGTGTCTGAGCCAGGCATTGCTGCTTGAAACACACCAGCAACCAAGTGCATGCACTGTATGCCAAGCGCAGTCAGCAGCAGGACTCTGTTTCATTGCAGGTGTGCACATGTGCATGCTGAAGTCAATACTTTGCAAAGAAAATCTTTGTAAAGGCAGACATAATCAGGGATTCCATGCATTGCTGATGAGGTACTGAAGATGATGCATGACATGCAGGTCATCAGCGCAGCTTTCACCATACCTTTCTGGATGATGTGCCACTGCGTCACCAGGTTGCGCAGCCCCACCGCTGCGCTCTCCTCGCTCCTGACCACCTCCGGACACTCCGCATCCTCCACACTCGCAACAAGCTCGTCACCTGCACAGCGCACAACGAGCACTCAGAAACAATGCCTCAGGCGAGAAGGCCTGTCTTGTGCCTTCAGCAGCTGCTCCTGGCTGATGGCACAGGCGTGCATCAGAAGTTTGCAAGGTGCATGCTGTGCACTTTCACAGCTTCCAAGTGCTGCATACTCAAGATGCTGATTTGCACATGCTATGGCTCTCACGGCTCATGCACTGTAAATATCAGATCTGCCTCACCTAAGCAGGCCACTGTGAGGACGGCGGTAGGAACTGCCTGACCCGAACAGACCACTGAGAAGGGAGGGTGGTTGGAGTCACACCTTCCAGGTGCGTCTGCGCAAGGCGGGCGCTCTCGACCTGCTCGGTGACATCTGACTGGATGCCCAAGTAGTACTCCACGACGCCAGAGTTGTCATGAATGGGCGCCAGGAAAAACTGGTTCCAGAAGGGGAATCCGCCCTTCTTGTAGTTCAGCAGGCACACCTGCAGCATGCGCGCAGTACACATCAGTCTGAAATAAGCTTCCAGAAGTAGACAAATGAGGCGCGCGCACCAGGACAGAGTCACAGATGCTGCAGAGAAGCTGGCTGCTCAAAAGAAAGCCAGAGGTGCATTTATGACGCCCTGGAGTCCGAGGTCAAGCTCCAGCATGAGAACTACAAGGCTGAGCTGGGCGCCCTCTCAATTAATCACAGAGAGCAGGTGCATACTCACCCTAGCCAGCTCCCCTAACATACATGCTCAGCACTGGAAGCTGCGCAGGTCTCTGGTGAAACAACGTCTGGCATGTTCTGGGGCCAGGAGATGCCAGTGCTAAACCCGTCTTGAGAGCCTGGGCACAACAACACCGCTCCAGTGCTGCGGCTCACAGCACAACCAGGGCCAGAACCACCATGGAGCAATTATTGCAGCTACTGAACAAGCCAGACACCATAGTGCTGGTGATGCTGCTGAGACAGTCCTAAAGACTGGCTCTGCATGGAGAATCCTACCTGCACAGGTCTGTCTTCCATGATGGCGCTGCGAATCTCCATCAGCTTCTGCCTTGAAGTCCCCGGGCCGTGCAGGAACCTGCATGCATGATAATGTTACAGTATCAACAATTGCCATGAATGCTGCGCTGCCCAGGCGCCTGCTTTAGTGCAGGGTCTGTGCCAGGTGCGGTTGGTCACTCCATCAATTGAAAGCCACATCACACCTGAGCATTCCAGACCAGCTGCTACACAGGTTTTGAGAAACTCTAGCACTGTACTGGGCTAGCACATATGAGCACTGCTCATCAGGCTCTTCTGATGCTACCTGATGACTATTGAGGAATCAGGCAAGCCAAGAAAGACATCCAAGCGCATCTTGCTTCGCATGCCTGAAGCCAGGGAGTCAAGAGGCAGCACAAGGAGGACCGGTGGCTTCTGCATAAGCTGTTCTATGCTCCAGCACTGTGAGCAATGGTGATAGCTGACAACAGAGGCGAGCAGTCAGCACTCTCACCTGCAGTTGTGGCCCAAGACTTCCTGTGGTGTGAACCCAGTGAGCTCATAGAAGCTCGGCGATGCGTATAGTATGGGCATGTCAGGGTCTCTGGCAGACGCCAAGACGAATGATACCTGCGCACACACACATGAGCCGATCAACAGACTTCATGTGTAAAAGTGCAAGGGACATCTGTGCTGCCCATAATACGTTGAAACGCAGCGCGCGATGCCGTTGCCGCCACCTTCAAATTGTCAGAAGCTTTCATAGAGATGTACCGAACATGTGAGTAACTTACATTGCCGAACGACGAGAGTTTGCGCTCGAGGTCGACGTCAACGGCGGGCTGCCGGGCAACCTGCCCGACCATCGTATCCTCTATCAACGTCACAGTGTCTATGAAGGAAACCCGGCTCCGCACTGGTTGCCTGCAGCCCTCCAGTCCAAGCTGTGAAAAGCCCGGCGTCGCACGTGAAGCTTGTTGGGCTCGCAGCCACACACCCCGGTCTTTGATGCTTCTGAGTGACCAGCTATCTGCTCTGATGTGACCTTCTTAGCCTCTATGCTAGCTGCAGAGGCAAGCCTCTTCGTTCTATGGGAGAGGCCACAATGGATCTCCACTTGGAGGGCTAGATTGTGATGAGTAACCGCCCTGTCAGCATGGAAGATCTCGACAGTACGAGGGCGTTCTTACGGGCTTACGAAACTGTCACCAAAGCAGCCCTTCTGCATTGGATGGCCCCTGAGGCTCTGTATGGAGCATGAATAGCATTCGTATGAATATGAGTGCCTTGGTAGCCTTCTGTATGGCTGCAAAGCTCCATCGCTACCATGTATGAGGCCGAAGGAGCCCGGCTGTCATGCCTCGGGCTGCGGTGATGTGAAGATCCCTCCTTGCGGGCAGTACGTCTCCGCAACAATCACAACTTGCATCAAGCAACTTGCATAGGGGGTAGACTTGGCTCACCTCGTAGAGATCTCAGCCTAGGACGGCATGCCCCACCAAATTCTCCTGAGGCAGCTGACGCGCAAGCTGCGCCCTGGCACCCTAGCAGGATTCTGGCAGGTATGATTCCTATCATCGACTGACTGTCGTGCCTATGTACGGTATAGTAGTACTTGAAGCACATTTGCCAAGCCATTTCATTACCATGCAGGGCAGGTACACCTTGCAGCCTTGGAATGAAGTCGCCAATTCGGCGTACTCGCAGCCACCCGTGCCACAGGTGAACAATTTTGATACACAGGTCTTTGGTATCCGTGTGCATGTTTTCTGGGGCATGTGATGGCAAATTTATTGTCAGCTGATACAGCACATGAGCGACACATCTGACTGATGCCCCTTTGTTGAGCTACACAGCTCCTGCATGTTACTACACTGCATTGACCCTTGCATAAGGGCTGGTTGTATCATGTGGCACTTTGGCAGGCTCATCATGACAGCTGGTGCTTTCAACAGTGCGATGTACACTCCCAGAGTGGTGCCGGATGATGACAATGTGAATGATAAAGTGCGCGTTCTGCAGGGTCAGAGTTGGGATGCTGGGGCTGACTTTGGCTTTGCAGCGCACCAGCACATCACGTAAGCGCTCCATCAGTCAGCTGGTCACTCCCTAGCTGCGCCATGATCTGCAAGTGTAGCATCACTGCCCCCAAGATGACTATGCAAGGATGTCTTGCCCATCTGAGACAACCTTATGTGAAAGCGCTTTTGCGTAGTGCGTAAAATATGACCAAACATGCTGATGGAGGGGGACGTGAGCCATCTCGGAGCCTAGCCAGTAGGACAAGCGCTCAACAAAGTGCTTACTGATCTGCAGGAACCCAACCACTGGCCTGGACAGCATCTACCAGAAGCATGTGTGGTCGCGGCTGGGCACTGTGGAGCCTCCCGAGAGCTCAGACACGGATGGGCAAGCCCAGGTGAGGTCCTGCTTGCTGCCCAATGGTGATCAGCCCAAGGCAAGACGGCAGTGGGCCATCTGCATGGCAGTGTGCATGGTGCTCTGGAAGTACTGCTGGATGTGCTCTGCTGTAGAAGGAAGTGTACTCTTGAGCACACCTAAAACTGCGGCCACAGGAGTCCTCCTTTCTAGAGGAGCTGCATCGAGCATAACTCGATGTCTGTAGATGCTTGCATCTCCGTCCAAAATGTGTGTGAGTCTCTAGACTGTCCTGGAGCGCTGCATTCACAGAGAGGAGGTGTTCCTGCAGGCAAAGGCGCTGGCAGCTGCGGCCGCCTTCGTGACTCTGCAGCCGGCAGCTGCCGCAGCAGCTGCGCTGGACGATGAGGAAGCTCACAAACACAAAATAGCCTCACTCAGCGTCCCAGCTTCCCTGAAGCCAGCTATGCCTGCTGCTGTCCTGCCCTTCATAGCAGAGGCGCCACTGGACAAAAAACAGGCAGCAGACACAGATGTTGTGTCAGCAAAGCTCAGGGGTGGCCTCAGCACCATCCAGGAAGAGCCGGAAGAGGCATCAGCCTCCGCCTCTGAAGCAGCACCTTCTCAGGTCGCACCTTCTGCAGCGGCCAAAGCCCAGGGTAGCCAGATATGTCAGACCTCCCCTGCAGCTGACGCAGAAGCTGACAGGGAGGAAGCCACAGGCTCAGAGGCTACAGGCACAGCAGCCTCCACATCTCAGGCTACCAAGCTTCCAGCATCTGTAGCTGCTGGCGGAGAGCGCCATTGCAGCTCAGCTGTAGTCTCGCATGAGGCTGGCCTCGCGTCTGCAGCCAACTTGTCAGCAGGGGCGAACAGCTTACAGCAGCATCCTGCAGCAGAGCCAGCTGGCTGCAGCTCAGAGGAGCTGCTGCAGCATGCAGAGAGAGCTGCAGCCAAGCAACTGATGCCACTCCCAGTCCTGACAGCCCTTGATACAGCTCACGTCAGCAGGAGAGACCCACAAGCTGTCTTGAGCGCAGCCATGCATGCTGCGCATGCTGTGCCCTTGGGGCAGGACCGGTTGCCCACAACAGCATTCGGCAATAAGCAGGCTGAGACAGCTGTGTCTACCCCAGTTCTGATGAGCATACCCACGAAAGCAGAGCGCAGCGCAAAAAAGGAGCCTCAACGTCAGTCGAGATCAGCTGTACCTCTACACAGCAGCTCCCACATCAGAAAGTTGCAGAGCCCTCCAAGCCAAATCAGCAGGGCAGTCCCAGCAGTAAGCTGCCCAGTCAAGCAGATCTTCTTCATGCCACCCTCGAGACCTGAGGTCTTTGCTAGTAACTTACTGACCAGCAGACCCATCACAGCAGCAGCAGCAGCAGCCGCAGCAATAGCAACCAGGAGTCCAGGCCATGAGGTGCAAGCAAAGACCGCAGCTGCAGGAGGGCAGCGCGCCATGCAGACAGCGCTGCCAAAACAGGCCCTGAAGAGCAAGCACATTGCTGCCTCAGCGCCAGCTGCGCATGCGCAGCGTCCCACAGCTAATGCTCTCAGGCCTGTGATGGCAGCCTTAGGGCTCCTACTGGATGCAGACAGCATCAACATCTCTGGCCACATTCCAGGTAGGCAAATGGTCCGACTGCCTAGATTTTGCACTGGCTGTGATAGAAGGATGCTATTGCTCACGTCCTCCTGCTTGTAGCGCATGACTCAGCGAAGTACTGTCTATTGATGCAAGAAGTTTCAAAGAAGAGGGAATCAGGAATTTTTCCGCAGCATTTACTGCGGCCGTCATCACCTGTAGAGTTGGAGATTCGCGCCTTAGGCATCATGGCCTTGTGCAGGGCTGGTGATTGCACGTGGAGAGGTCTGCGGGAGGCCTGTGTATGCGTGCTACCTCGACACAGACAGCATTGCTCCTTCCTCGCAGCCTGCAGCATGCAGGGCGCTGTGCGGCATGATGGATGCTGCTATCCTGGTAAGGGCCCTGTACTGCTTACGAGAACCCCTTTTCTGAACCCACTCACAGAGATAAAGCTTATGACACTGAGTTGACGGAGGTGTAGGAGCTCTATGGCTGTGACCAGTTGCACTATCATCCTTTGCTTTGGCTCTCAAGGTTGTCATCTGCCATGATCCTATCACACATCCGAAAGAATGTGCAAGGATGCGTGACAAAAGCAGTCATTGCAGCTCAAGACGACATCTGGCAAAAGGCGTGACTAGCAACAGGGCTATCTATAGGTCTGTATGGCTCGAGATATGGAGATGCATCCTGCAGGTTGGTACTCCAGTGGTGACTATCCATGGCAGCTGCCCCCGCAGCACCACACACAACTATTCCTCAGCAAGCGCCAGCCCTGCTGCTGACCTGGCAGCTTGGATGCCCGCCGTGCAGCGCCACATGGACGCCAGCGGAGTCGTGCCGCAATTGGCTGTCTCACAGGGCCACCTCTCACCCGTCAGCAGCCTCCTTGCCAGCACCTGCGACTACAACTTCACTCAGCATGGCAGCCGGAGCGGTTGCAGAGCTGCTGAAATCTGCATACAGGATTGCGGGAGCGCTCCTGAGTCTGGAAGCTGTAGTGGCTGCAGAGCGGCTGAGCACTCTGAGCAGCATGACAGCTGCAGCAGCAGCAACAGCAGCAGCTTGTGCTGCAAGCAGGAATTGTCACAGCAGGTCAGCGCTGCATCCCGCAGTATCTTGTAACATTCTTTGCCCCATCCAAGCAGTTGCTGTAGCCTGCACACGCGAGGCCTTGTATCTGGCTCAAGGCGTCAGGGATGTATGTTGGCGGATATCCTTCGTCCTCACAATGGGATGTCTGCCAACATACATATCTTGACCATGTTGAAGATGATGGAGCACGGCAGACAGCATTTGCTGCGCCTGCTGCAAGGCCAGTGTTCACTGAAACTCATGCAAGCTGTGTCGTGCAGGAGGGATCATCAAGCATTGCATGCACATCCATGGAGGAGGCGCTTCACCAGGCGCGGCAGCTTCTGGCGATGCTGCCCAGCAGCAATGCATCCCCGGCACCAAAGGTAGCTCCCACTGCTGAGCATCAACAGCCACTCTGTTGAAAATCTTCTTTCTATGCATAGGCTGGGGTGTGAGGCTGGCGCAAATGTCAAGGCGCTGTCCCTTAGCACAGCAAGTGATGTCTTGCAATCTAATGGCATGAGCTTTAGCTATCCCGGAATTCATGTGCTTGGCTACCTTATGCCTGAGCAAATGCCTTCTGTAAGCTCAGCGGACTTAGATCAGGCCTATGCTGCCTGCAGGTGCCATGTCATGACCCCCCTTGGCGGAGTTGCACTGGCCTGCAACACATCCAGAGCCCACTTAACCTCTGCAACCGGCTCGCAGATGCAGGTGGGTATGCAGTCTGTGCACGAAAAGCACCTGCAAAGCCAACCCTGGCATGCATTTCAGATACAACTCTGAGTTGTGGTTGAGGGTTTGTAATTGGCCTGTAATTGGCTTGCGGTCCGTGTATAGCCCTTGCTGTGGCACAGAGTAGCGATGGTCAGTCTCACATCCTTTTTGGCATGCCTGCAGGGCTTGTAGCCATCCAGCACAATATTAGAACATTGACAGGGCATCTATATGTTGTTCCACTCTGCCTGTAGCACTCTGCCTGCCAGCACACCAGCACACTGCATTCTTGCAATATGACCATGACATGACGCCTATATCCTTTATTTGCGCAGGGCTGGTAGCGGGCAGCTGGGCAGGAGCGGGCACAGCCGTGTGCTTTGGGCGCCTGGACTGCACGGCTGTGGGCTTTGTGGCCATGCCTTGCAGCGCCGTCATTCCTGGGGCACACTCCCGCAGCTCGCTTGCACAGGCAAGTCGCGTCTCAGCATGTTGGCTGCAGTACATAGCCCCAGTGAGAGTAGGGGTTGTTACCCTCTCCCGTGTTTGGCGTCAGGTCAACCGCAGCTGCCCCAGTGTACGTGCTTGCAAGCCGCAGCTGCCCCCGTCTTGCTGTGACTCTGGGCAGAAGCTTCTTCAGTGGTATGTCTGTGGGGGCTCAGCAAACTATCTTCACCAAGTCTCACGTCCCTGAGATAAGCCTTGCAGCTTTGGCGAGTGTGCAGCTGGGTGGATCCAGTGATTGTTACATGTCCTGAGAGAGCCGCAACCTGGTGCTAAAGCAAAAACGCTGTTCTGCAGGTCATCAAGACTGTGCGCTTCTGCAACGCGTTCAACCTGCCCATCATTTCCCTGCTGCTGCTCCATGACAAGGGAGCGGCCGCGTCAGAGACTGACACCCGCATGAGTGACCTGGCGAACTTGATCTTTGCCTACAGTGAAGCCGCTGTGCCAAAGCTGGCTGTAGTGTGTGGACCAGAGGCTTTACCTGCAGCAAAGGTATGTCATATTATACTCTGCTTCTATCTCAGTGGCTGATAGACGTCAATGCTGGTATCGACTTGGCCTTTCAGCTGTTTTATGGTACATATTAGGAAAGGAAGTTTGCCCAACGGGTGCAGAGCAGTTTGCCCTATATTTTAATTACGCTCTCGCCTGGTGCTGAGTCGTCTGATCTTGTCTGATGTCCCTTCATGTAGCTGCCCAGTCCATGATTAGCAGGCGACTCAGAGCAGATCGGGGAGCTGGAAGGGAATGACTTGGTCTGACCTTGCTATTTGCCTGCAGTGTCTGAAGAGCGACATTATGCTCCTGTGGACCAGCAACACTGAGTGGCAAAGAGACCAGGAGTCTTCTGGAGTGGGGAGATCACATGAAGCGTGGGAATCAGCGCCACATTGTGTTAGCATCAGGCAGGAAGAGACAAGATCTGAGCTGTGCAAGACTTTGGAGCCTCTCATGAAGAGCAGGCTGGTAGCCGTGCCCAGGAGGAAGCATGCACTGCTTCCCAAAGTGTGCTGAAAATTGAGGTC
Organism: Coccomyxa sp. LA000219; assembly: GCA_000812005.1. Taxonomy (NCBI): domain Eukaryota; kingdom Viridiplantae; phylum Chlorophyta; class Trebouxiophyceae; family Coccomyxaceae; genus Coccomyxa; species Coccomyxa sp. LA000219. The sequence continues at coordinate 6,715 of KN714615.1, read as the reverse complement.
AAATCTTGGTAGCAGCTTTAGACTTCCCCTAGACCTGTTGATGGATCACAATGTACACTACCATCCATGCATGCTTGGAACTGCGCTTGGGCAGGTGCTTCACATAAGTTTGTGTGTTATAACGACGCGGTCCTAGCTTGGGTGCGGTAACTTCTCGTTATTAGAGCTTGCAACACAGTCCTTACCAGCCGCTGATCAGCATCATGCTGACAACTCTGTAAGGGGGGATCTGCCTATCATAGGATGATCTTGTTCTCTTCAGTTGCATACTTCTATCACTAACTAACGACCTTGAAGGGTCCTGACATGTGGCATGAAATTGCGCTAGCACCAGGTCAGATGACTTCTTCAGAGATAATATGCAACATTGCGTATTGTGCGAGCTGCTGGGATTTTATCGCTGCGCCATCTGCAAAAAAACTCCTTGGGTCCTGGCACAAACTTCCCACGCAATGCACGGGCGCATTCCTCAGTGCTGCTTGGAGAGCCAGGTGCACTTATCCAGCTATTCGACTGTCTCCTCCTGCAATATTGACAGCGGCTTTCCTCCTCAAAGCTTGCCGCCATCGTTTCAAAGCCCATGGAAAGGCCTTCTGCAATGCGGAAGAAGCTGCTGAGGGGAAGCGCATCTCCAAGGCGCAATGCCACTGGATGGAATCTGTGAAGGGGGTCTGCAGCAATGTGGCACTCGCAGCACGCCAGAAGGTTGGCCATGCCAATTTGCGCTGCACTTTCTAGGATGTGCTTGAAGCCGTCAAAGCTCTGATCCTGGATGGCAGTCAATCCTCGTCATGGCTGCTGCAACTCACCTACTGTGCAAGCAGTGTGGGGTGTTTGAAGTTCCAGGGGCTGGATGTACCATCACACCAGTGGGCATAAGGTTGTCCAGAGAGTGTGCTTATAAGTGTTCACCTCCAGGAAGCTTGAGATTGCTGCAGGACTGGTGTCCATGCGGGACAGATTTGAAAGAATATCATCACACATGTCTACCACGTCCTGCATGTTGCAAGGGCTCTCAGACAAAAGGTTGTTGCTAGCACTGTGGCGCCTGGCCTGCAGGCTGCAGGGCTGCAAAGTAGATGGAACAAAGATGTATTCCACCATGAAATAGTCACTTGGGGCTATCCTGCATATACCTTGACACCACACTTGTCTGCGATTTGGGCGATGGACAAGCCGCTTGTCGCATTGATGTGCTTTTGAGGCCTCAGAGAGTACATGACGGACAGGAAGCTGGTCGCCTCCTCCTGGGAGCAGTCGGTGAAAGGCACGGTCACAGTGCTTCCTGCTGTGGCTCTTGACAGAGTACCTTCGTTTACCATTCCATTAAACAGCGGAGAGCAGCGTGCGAGGACTGACGAGTGTACTGGCACTTTGCTGCCGTCATCTAGGCTCAGCAAAATGTCACAATTCTGGCGTAGACCCTCTGGTCCCTCCTTGAGATAGCAGTATTCCTCCTCCATCATGATATACAGCAGCACTCCTAAGTTATCTCACAAGAGCAAGTACAAAGACTTCAGACGCCCTTCATGCACCTTATCTTGGAGTGGTCTATGATACCTTGGACACCGATTTTTGGATCTTCACCCTCTCCTCAGTGTGCCCCTGGCTGCTTCTATTCTTTCTCATGCTCAAAATGAGAGACACAGAGTGCTGAGACCTCCATAGAGAGGGACCTGTTCATGATAGATGATGTTTGGTAGATAAAGTTTGCATTAAGCATGGGGGCCAGCGATGAAATACATGAGCATCTGGCCAGAGAATACAAGGACTGCGTTGTACACTGCTCTGTTGCCTCTTTCTTGCCTATTTTATGAGAGGCTATACCTAGAGCAAGCATGCTTTGCTTCCGGGGAGTCACAACAGCACTGAGCAGTCGTGAGGCTTCTTTAAGCCAGTCCCTCAAAGTTTGCTGACGCACAGCGAGGGTTTTGTTCACACAGACATTGCCTTGATGCCCAAGTCCGCCTCTGGATTTCAAAGTCTGGACTGGTGCTCAGTCCAATGACAGCAACTTCTGTGGGCAGAAGAGCATTGTCCTGGCTACTTGTGGATCACGCAGATGCACAACCTTCATCTGCAGATGTCTCCCGCTCATGCAATATGTTGACAGCATGCCGGCTCCTACACCCTGATAGCGCTGTTGGGGTACCTCTAACAGACCTCCTGGAACATCACTTGTATAGGTTTCCACACCCACTGCTGGAGCCACAGCATCCACCTACCCTTCAGCAATACTTTCAGCCGTCAGCTCATAATCCTTTCCGAAAGTTGAAGTTCATTCATTGTTGACTATGTCATCGTCGGCCCGCTGCTGTGCGGGACAATGCGACAGGTTCACATACAATTCTGCAACCAGGGTACTTGCCTGTCACAGGCCAAGCATCATCATGATGCATCCCTGCAGCTTCCCACCTCTGATGAAGCTCCTACTTTCTTGAAAGGGACAGCAGTGGGTCACTTCACTACCACTGGCAGCTGCTCATTGTTGCGCTGCGCCATCTTGAAATTTCAGGTCCTGGTGTGAACCTGCTGGTGCCCGTGCTTTAGAAGGCTTCAAGGCTGTCTTCAACAAAACTTCTCAACTGATAGCTGCTCAGCTCCTGAGCTGGAGTCTGCTTTACTGACTGTAAGAGCTTCAGCCAGCTGCTGTGCAGGACCTTGCCACAGACTCAGAGACAAGTCTGCAAAAAGGGCATTTGCTTGTTGAGGCCAAGCAAGGGTCACAACTGCCTGACTCTCTTGTGGTAAAGCTGGTCTTCTTTTGCAACTACCACTTGACAGAGACAGCGCTGTCATTTCACTGACACTTTTGGCTGCTCATTGCTGCGCTGTGCCATCTTGAGGAATTCCTTGGGTCCTGGCATGTGTTTGCTGCTGGCGCTACGCTGGTAGGCTGCTTGCAGGCCCTCAGCAATGCGCAGCAAGCTGCTGACGGGGAGGTCCCTCAGGCGCAGCGAGATCGGCGAATACTCTTGGCGGAGGTCCACAGCAATGGTGTACTCACAGCACGCCAGAAGCTTGGGCATGTTGAAGCGCACAGCAGCGTCCATGATGTGCATAAGGCCCTTCAGGCCCTGTTCCTGCGCAGCATCATCAAACCTGAGTGTCTCATGTGGAGCCGCAAAGAGTGGGCGCGTCTGGCTACTGCCAGTCATTGAGTGGGTCGTCAGAATCTGTGCGTTTGGATATGCCGTCATGTAATGGGCAGCGCAGATGCTGGGACGTCTGCACAACTATGCAGTATCGTTTTGAAGTCCTGAGCATTTCCGCTGCTACAGAGAACAAAATGCACAGGTTGGCCAGTGGTTCACCCGCAGGTATGCTGACACGCTTCCAGGGACATTCATGCCAAAAAGGTCTGACATGGTGTTATCACACAATCTTACCACATCCTGCATAGCGAAAGGGCTCTTCAAGGACAGAGTACTGTCTTCTTTTGTATGTGTCCCCGGTATGGCTGCACATCAGTAGGGTTTAAGATATGTCAGGTAAAGACGTCTGTGAAAAAGCTGTTGAGGCTGTACTGCACGTACCTCCATGCCATATCTGTCCCCGAGGCAAGCGATGGACAAGCCAGATGCCTCACCGATGTGCATGTGGGGCTCCAAAGAGTAGAGGACGGACAGGAATTTTGTCGCCTCCTCGCGTGAGCACTCGACAAATGGCACTGTGACCGTATGTCCTGATGTAGGCTTTGTCACCGTGCCTCCGACCATCATTCCATGGAACACTGAGGAGCAGCGTGCAAGCACTTAGTGCAAGGCTTGCGAGTGCACTGGACTTTACTGCCGTCATCAAGGCACAGCAGGATGTCACAACTCTCGAGCAGATACCCTGGTGCCTCGTTGTGGTGACAGTACTCCCAATCCATCAAGCTATTGATCAAGGTCTGTAACTCTCATTTCCTCTCATGCGGGGGATCGACCGTATCTTGGTGTGCTCAAGAATGAAGACTTAGTAAGGACCTTGGACGATATATTCGGAATGTTCAAGCTGTGCTTTCATCTGTGACAGTAAATTTTCGGCTGCGTGGGACCTGTGTCACACCTCAATGGCACCTGTTCTCTATACCGCAACAGCTTTAGCCGAGCTTGTCTCTTGCTCTTCCAAGCTCTGCATGCAGGTCTCTTGCCTTCAAGATAAACTTATGGAAAGTTCGTGGTCATTATGACCAGCCTGCATCACCTCTCACAAGAAATAAGTGCAGGACAAGGTCAAGCTGTGTACTGCACAGTGGTGATGACGACACAGTCGTCACTTTGCCAGCAGTACCTTTGGAGTGCGCTACAAGCGCGCGCCTTCTGTCCTGTGGAGAATGTGTACGGTTGGAGATCTTTGCTAAAGAAGATGAGGGTTTCCAGCCCAAGACATGTGTCCAGCATCTACCTGCTGACTCATCGCTGGGTTACCTGAGCTCTGCAGAGCCTTCATCCTGCGTTAATCTTAACCGTTAAGAGCTTTGATCCCCAGCAAGTCAGTGATCGGAACGAAGGGGGCTTAGCTGGAGCCACGCAGCCCAGCAAGAGGATGTCAGAGGCCAAGGACATTATGGACGTCCTATATGCGACCGATCGAGTGGTGATCGGCGCGGACGGATCGCTGGAGTTTGCAAACGGGCAGCATCAGGACTCCAATACCTATGGTTTATGCACTGTGGCCTTGGGACTTGAGAGGAGCAGAGGCACCGATAATCCCTCCACCGTCTTGACGGTGGATAGGGAATCAGAAGTGGACTGGGCCACCCGGGTCAAGAATCAGCGGGTGCTTGTGTTCGTGCACGGGTTCAGCAACTCCTTCAAGGACGCAGTAAAGAAGGCCGCATGCGTGAAGAAGGACATGCCATGGGAAGGCCCCATCGTTGCCTTCTCGTGGCCCAGCTTTGGAGACGGCACCAAATACATTGCCGATGAGACCATATACCAGCTTTCACTGGACGCATTTACAAGTACTTTGGGAGTGCTGAAGGTCGGTGCCCTTGCTTCTTCGTCCCTGTCATCAGAGTGCACCTGCATCACAGGGTGTGCATTCTGACATATCAGCTGCGCTCACTATTGAAAACTTCATCGAATAAATTGTCCTAATGCAAAACGAGGTCATCCTAGGGTATTGCTGCTGTTGTGCATTTTAGGCGTCTTGTGCATCGCAGAGTGCAAGCGAGGTCCATGTACTTAGTCACAGCATGGGGAACCGGGTCAGCTCAGAGGCGCTTCTGCAGCCCCAAGCTCAGACCCCAAATCTTGGGCAGCTTATCTTCGCAGCTGCTGATGTGGATGCCAAAGTATTTGCCCAGAGGCTTATTGAGCTCTCTGGAGTTGGTGCGTTCTTCCCCACAGCTTACTAGTCCAGTCATAACACAGTTTGATTTTGTTTATTGTGTCACTAAATGTGTACTAGCTATGAAACACCATAGTGTGCGTATAACTCCAAGTGTACTTAGCGCACGTCTGGATCCGATCATCGAGTCGTGTACGCTCCACCTGTGCTGATATGTCTTCTTGAGACAATCATTGCGACAAGAGATGAGCATTGGCTTCAGCTCTAGACTGAGAGACTTCCAGGCAAGATCTTTAGATTGCAAGCGAATCCGTGCCTCTATTGCTTCTTCACAATGACAGCATGATGCAGGAAAGGGTCGAACCATGTACATGAGCAGCATGGATCAAGCCCTTGAGGCTTCTGCCTTGCTCCATGATGACGATCGGGCAGGCCAGGTCTGGCCGAGTTCGTTTGCTGTGGATTATACATTGCGCCGCCCTTTCGTTCTTGTTCCCGGGACGGACAGCATTGACTGCTCAGGTGTGATGCCGGCTGATTCTGCTGACCCACTTGAGCATGCATCCTGTGTGCTGCGTATGCCGTGATAGACAGCCAATTTGTTCATTGCTAGTCTGCTTTATAAGAGTCCATATGTCCGTACATCATGGAGCATCATGATGTCCCGCATGCACTATGCAGGTCTCAATGTGGGCATCAATGTCATGCATCTCAATTATGACAATCATGGCTACTACGCTCAGCCTCCTGCCCTTGATGACATCCGCAAGGTGTGTGAATGGGATCTCCCATCATGTGAATGGGATCTCCCATCAGCATGATGCTGCATGACATAATACAGCATTGAGGACTCCTACAAGTGGCAGCTGATGGCAGGTGGACATCTGCTGGATTATGAGATACCTTACAGATCTCCGCTTGCTGTCGGATACAAAAACACATCTGCTTGGTGCATTCCGTCCAAATTGAAAACTTGTTAGCTCAAGGGGTACGGTCTTCTTTGTTGGGTGTGAATCACTATGATCAGGTTTCGTGCAGGTGCTATCTGGGATGTACCCTGCGATGCACCGCGTATCCGCCAATGGCCGGGGTGGCCTAACAGCGGTGCATGCGCAGCCCAATCCCCTCCTGGGGGCCATTGAGGCATTGACAGGGACAGCGCCGCCACAGGTGGCACCCAATGCCACTTGGTACTGTCTGGACCCTCTAGCTGTTGATGAGCCGGAGCAAGCGCCAGACGCACCTGAGGCGCCCCCTCAATTGCCGGCGGTTGCCCAAGCGTAAGTAAGAAGAACATGTGCCGTTCCAGATCTTGAGGGAATCTTAAGGCGTTTAGAACTTTTTCAGCGTGCTTAAAGCTAGGTAGGCGGTACGTGGGACGTGGCGTGGCGCAACTGCGCATATACGCTAGCACTCCGTCGAATTCCAGTTTCGCCCC
>KN714614.1:57210-191490 GCA_000812005.1 Coccomyxa sp. LA000219 | reverse complement strand
AGTTAAGCTAGCTTGAGCTGGAGCAGTAGTGGGTTGAGGAATCACCTGCGAAGTCCCAGTGACCTCGTGTTTTTGCTTTCTCTTCATGTGACTCCTTCAGTGATGGCCCAGAGGGTCCATCATAGATGCTGCCCTTTGCATGATGGCCAAATGCAAGGCTTTGGTTTAGGGCTGCCCAAACTGTCCGATGGCTATCCAAAAGTAGGTCCCGCCCATAAGACTCTGAGAGTGCAAGTACTAGGTTTGCCCATTGCCTAGCAATTCAAGCAAGAGCTATGTCTGTGGTGAGCAAATGCAAGCGCTTGCCAGAGGGACTGGTGTAAGATCATCCGAATATCGGGCTTGGGGAGATGTGCGCGAAGAATTACAGATTTGCCAGCTGATGCACTCCGGTGCTTAGCGGGCATGATGTTGCGACAATTGATCTTCTGAATATGACTCAAACAGGACCTTTTCATCTTCTCTTTTCAAGTTTGGGAGCCTACATATTACTCACTGCATACAAGCACCTTCCTGCGGGTTTGCAATCAATCACTTGGTAAGAGCCGGCATCTACTTGGAGCTCATAATGCTGCACTTCTTGGGTATCCCGTGATGACCTATATGGCTTATCCAATACTGTGCTCTGGCCATCATTTCTTGGGCTACTTCAGGCCTGAGGGACAGCCGCTATGTGTCGACATCGAGACGGCACTCAATAGACTTTCACCAATCTGCAAGAGAAAGGCGGCGCGAACAGCTCTCTAGAAGTATACGCACTCTACTGGGGCGGAAAGGGGAGCTGCTCTGGCGGGCCATACACCCCATAGCCCTGAGAGTGTGGCCTGCCAAAGTCGGGACCGGGTGGAAGCCCAGATCCCATCCTATACTGCTCGCTGCGGCTCATACCCTCATCCCTCAAGAACTGCTGGGGGTACTGCCCCTGGCTGCTGTACAAGGGCTCGCCAAGGGGCATGTGCATGGGCATGGGTGGCAGCTGCGGCGGCAGGTGCATGTTCTGCATGCCCTGCTGGCGCTCCTCCTCACCAGGAGGTAACCTGCCATCGTGGGCACCATAGCGCTGCTGGGCCTGCAGCTCAGCTGGGTGGCCCCTGTGGCCGCTCATCTGCCGCTCATGCACATGCCAGGGCTGCGGCAGAGAGGCCATGCTCATAGGATCAGGATGGTACCACTCCATGTGGGGATCCTGACGGGACATGTAGCTAAAGACCTCAGGGCGCTCCGGCGAGAAGGGGCCACCCTGAGAGGGATCCTGAATGAGAGAGAAGTGCTCTGGCTGGGGGGCCCTTGGGTGCATGTGCACTGGCACGGGGGGCATCTGCAGGGGCATCCTCATCTCCCCTGGCTCTGGGACCTCAAAGTCAGACCTGGAGTTCTGCCCGGTCATACCATTGCCTGCATGACTCTCATGTGACACTGTCACTACGCGCTTGCTGCTCTGGACCTGCATGACACACTAGCATCATCAGGAGGTGCACGTGTTCTGGAAGGTCATCAGCATGTAAAAGACTTCAAGGACTCAAACAGTCTGCTCCTCTCTTCTTTCATGGCAGCTTTCAGTCTCACATGAGTATACGCAATTTCGAGTACATAACTTGGCTATCTGTCAGTCTGAACAGCAAGTCATGTTGTTGCCTACCTGTACAGGAGGTTGGCCACCAGCATGCTGTGGCCTATGCACTCCTCCTGCAGTTGTACCAGGAGCCCCCGGCCGAGATGTGTGCACCTTCTGAGCGGGTGGCGCTGGCTTGGAAGCCGGTGTTACAGACCTGTTTGCAGCCGCAAACCTGGATGGCTTCTGAGGCCTTGCAGCTGCGCTGTCCTCTTTCTGCGGGTACAGGAAGCTGTACTTGGCAGGAGCCTGCACTGCTTGTGCGCTGCTCGCAGGCGGCGCCTGCTTTGGCGCTGGTATGGGGACATACGACGGGGCTGAAGAACCCTTTGCCAGACTGGCAACATTTGCTGGGTTCTGGGCAGCCGGCGCAGATTTGCTGATGCCTGCAGGCGCTGTTTTAGCGGGTGCTTGGACAGGCTTCGGCAGTGCCTCCACAACTGATTGGCTTTGCTGACCTTGGCCCTCAGTAGTCTTGTGCTGAGCTGCAATGCCTGGCTTGGGCAATGCATCTGGTGGCTCCTTCTGTCGCAGAGAAGGAGCAGCCAGTTCAGGAGGCAACTGCGATGCCTTTGCCATCACACCCGCAGGAGCCTTCTGCTGAGCTGGTGCAGAGGCTGTCCTTGCTGGGGCGACAGAGGCCTGCGGAGACTCCCCTGCGCTTGCCTTCTCTTGCACAGTGAGGGGTGCTGCCCTGCCAGGAGGCTGCACTGCTTCACGCGCTCTGCTCTCAGGCTTCTGGGGCTGAGGGGCCAAGGCTGTTGGCTTGGCTGCAGCAGTTTTCAACATGCCTGCAGAAGCTGGAGCAGTCTTTGATGTAGCACTGGAGCCTGTGCCAAGCCCGGCCGACTGCGGGACAGCAGGGATTTGCTTCTGAGGCTGCGCGGCAGCGCTAGGAGAGCCCATCACTGCAGCGGCAAGCTGGGCGGTGGAGCCCACATCTGAGGCAGGCTGAGGCGGTGCTTTGGCTGGGGCCGGATGGGCAGCCGAGCCATTGCTGGGCTTTGGCACCCCCGCTGCTTGCATAGCACCCACTGAATCAATCTGCTCTGACGAAGGTGCTTGTTTGCCTGGCTGAATGCTTTCAGGACCTGCTGCAGCTGACCCTGCTGTCCCTTGCGACTGCTTCTCTGGCTTCTCAGGAGCTGCATCCACACCGCGCTGAGGCACCTGGCGGATACTGTTCCCTTGGGGGACTGTCATGATGCCAATGTCCATGTCTTCTGACTCTGCTGGACTGTCCTGAAACTGCCTAATGCCGCTACTCGGCCTCTCGGCTGAAAGCCCCTGCCTTGCTTTACTGAAATGTCCGGGCGCCTGTTCACCTGCTACAATGCCGTCCCTGCCTATGTTCATTGACACCCCTGCTAACCGAGCTGACCCCGTATCACTGACGCCTCCACGCCCACGCCCTTCTGCCGCGTCACGCCCTGCACATAGTCCGCAGGTATTCACAGTGCTGCCACCTTTCACAGAAGTCAATATAGACATCTGAGAACCATGAGTCCTGAGCACACTGGAAAATCTGTCAGGGAGAAGGCCAAGTCTAGCCATCAGGTACACAAGATGTCTCAAATGCTCTCAGCTCTCTCAGCTTTTTACATTCTGTCAACATTGTCAGCTAGTGGGCGCTACTGTGCTGTGGTTTGTCTACAGAAGCAGCCCAAGTGCATTAGCTTCATGTTGCTCATGCGCATATCAGTATGAGACAACAGCACAGTAGTACCACTCTGAGAGGAGGCGCCCAGGTCTGAGCCCGCATGCCCTGCTCTTCCCCCCAAGCGCTCCACAGACCCTGCATCTCCCCATAAGACTGCAGTCAATGGTGTCAAGGGTAGAGTATCCTCTCAACCTACCAAGACACTCGACCAGGCGCAGCAAAAGCACGAGGCACAGCCAGGCCCTCTCACAGTGCAGGTCACAGGCAGCTCTGCATTTGCACATGCTGCAGACCATTACCAGCTGAAGACCCTGAAGTGCTCTGACGCCTGGCACTGCTTCCTGCTTGTGCCTCCAACCGCTCACTTATTCCTCCTGCAAGCAAAAGAGCTACCCTTTACCAACTACAGGTGCCCGTCAGCTGCGCAGGCTTGAGCAACGTAATCAAGCAAGGGAAGCTGTGTATAGGAGCACGCTGCTGGGGTCATCCCTTGCGGGCGGAGCATGCAGAGCCCGGCTATATGCTTGGGTGCAAGCTGAGCACATACCGCTGCTAGTTGACTTGGTGCCAGCCACCGAGCTGGGTGGAGAAGGTTTCTGGGGGGTTGCTTGTACTGGCCTGCGCCCCGTCCTGCAGATGCTGACAGTGGTGAGGGACATATTGATGCAGCCTTGTAGTTCTCAGTAGAAAAGCAGTTACCACCAGTATGTGTGCACTTCCAAGATTTGCTACACTTGCCATCTGTAGAAGCTCATGAGCAGCTTAACATGAGATACAGAAAGCGGACTTACGTCATGACTCTGCCCCTGGCAGCTCTCTGCCCGCTGCTGGGTGGTGTTCTGCCCTGCAAGGCAGATGCCTGAGGCGTCTGGCTTGCTGCCCCTGCTCGCTGTGCAGCCATCACAGGCCCTGGCACTGATCTATGACTTGCAGTTGGTGCTGTCCTGGCGCTGTTGGGCCTACTCAGCCTGTCTGTGGTGGCTCTGAGCTGAAAACTCTCCCTCCGCTGACTCAGTATGGGCGCGGGCTGGCTGTCTGCCTTATCTGGAGCAGCTGCAGGCCATGCGGAGCCTGTGCCGAGCGGCGTCTGAGTCAGCATGGTATAGGCGGGCGTGCCGCTGCTGGAGGGCGAGCTCGCCCGTGTGTTGTCCTCCAGTGCCTGGACAGGCAAGGGGACAGCTTCCAAATGCCCTGTGGCAGGAAGACTGCCCAGCCTCTCTGTCCTTGCAGGCTTAGGAGTGTCCTTGTGAGCCTGCGAGCCTGGAGCGGCGGCTGAGTCTAGCCGAAGAGGTGCTTCTTTGCCCGAAGAACCTTCCAGCATGGGAGAGGGCGCATGCTCCCTCTGCTTTGCCACTGGCGCTGCAGGTCTGCCAGCCTGGACACTGCCATCAGTAGTTGGCATTGCTATGGCTGATGCGGCTCCAGCCTGTGCCTTTTCCACTGTGCTGTGGGTGTCAGGCTGAGTCGACTGCGAGGCAGCTGTTGGCCGTGCAGATCTCTCCTTAGGCTTGTCATCTGCTGGTAGGACATCAGACATGACAGGCTGAGCCTGGGAGGGCGCAGCCCTGTTGGCAGCGCCTGCTGCAGCACCATGCTGAGCAGTTGCCTGGTCCTTGCTTATGGCAAGCTGAACTGCCTCCTTCCCTGCTGAAGCCGGCGTGACAATTGGCTGTGCAGGGCCATGTTGAGATGTAGGCACCGATGTCGCCCTCTGAGACTGCTGCAGGGAACCTGCGGGTCCTTCCTGTGCATGTGTCGTTGGGGGCTTGGTGCCGCTGGTATCTGTCTGCTTCTGTGACAGTGATGCTGACATGCTGGGCTTCTGCGGGGGCTTGACTGGCGTAGACGCTGTGGCTGACTGCTTTGCTGCAGGATGCTTTGCATCTGGTGCTGCAGAGGGCTGGCTTCTCTGGATCTGAGGGACGGAGGTAGCATTTGCGGCTTGGCTGGGAGGAGCAGAGCCCAGGGCAGCTGGTCTGGAGCTGCTGGAAAGCTGGGTGCCTTCACCTATCGCTCCTTTGCTCACAGAAGAGCCCACTGACTGCTCGTGCGGAAGATTTCCTCCCTCAGCTGCGCTGCTGCCTTGCTTTGGAGCAGCTGGAGCATTTGCCTTTGCAGGTGCGACTCTGGCTTCCCCAGTGCTTGGTCCTGAAGCTGGCTTTGACATGTGCTCAGCGACCCTGTCGCCTGTGGGCACAGTGCTCTGCTTCTGTGAGGCCGCCAAAGGACTTGGCACTGGTGCTGCTGCTTGCGTAACCCGCTTGCTTGTGCTCAGACCTGCAGAGGCTGGCGTTGCAGTCAATCCTGTGGCCTTGTCGCCTTGGGCTGCTGCACTCTTCTCCCCATGCGCTGCCAAGGGACCTGGCACAGCTGCTGGTAATTGAAGAGTCTGCTTGCTAGGGGGGTCGGGTGCAAGGGAGGGGCCCTTTGAAGGCTGCTCGCTGGCCTTCGGTACCTGTGCCTTAGCCTTCGCTACAGCTGGCGGCATGCTGCCAGCTGCTGCCTGTGGTGCCTGATCAGGCCGCTTCTGTCCCTGTGGCACTGCTTTGCCAGCCTGTGCTTTCTTCTTGGCCTCACGCACTTTCAGATCAATATCTCGCTGCAGCTCTACAATCTCCTTGCGCAGCTTTTTGGCAGCTCTCATCTCAGCATCAGAAGGCACCCTTCCATGCTTGGCTGGAGCGCTCCTTGCAGCTGTGGCACCACCCGACTGCTGAGGCTGCCACGGAGGCGCCGAGACCCTCAAGGGCACTACATTTGCATGGCTGGCTGAGCGGCTGTCTGGCTGCTGCAAGGAGCCAGATGCCCTGGATGCAGCAGCGGTCGGGGCTGCTGGCTTTGGCTGGGGCTGGGCAGGTGCTGCATTAGGCAGCCTGTGAGCCATGTTGGAGAGCTCCTGCATGAGTGACTCCAGCCTCATCTCAGGCGAGGGCGGAGCGGGCGGGAGCTTGGGCAGACTCTGACCAGGCTGAGTCTGCAGAGCTGGGCCCGTCTTGCTGCCAGGCTGCCCTGCTGCAGGCCTACGAGGGCCTGAGGGTACCACCCCACGAGCCTCTGAGGGGGAGCTGCTAGAATTGCCCAGATCATTCAGGAAGGAGGTCGCTGCAGCAATGGCCTCAGGTGGCACAGCCACACTGGGAGTAGGTCGCGCGGCTGTCTCAGTGGCGCTGCCTGCTGGCTGCACATGGCCAGATGGAAAACTCCTGTTGACCGCGGCAGGGCGCACAGCAGGCTTCTGGCTCACCGAAGCACCCTTGGCAAGAGGTGCCAGCTGGCCTTTGCGGGCTCCCGCCGACATGGCTGCAACCATGGTGCTGCCTGCAATTGCGCTACCCTGGCCTGCAGCAGGAGTGCCTGGCTTTCTGCCGACTGAGCCTGAAAGGGCTTTCTGCTGAGCCGCAGGTCCCGCAGAAGCCCTGTGGCCCTCCTCTGCTGCCTTGCGGTGCGTGACAGCTGGTGCATCCGCAGCCCTGAAAGCCTGCTTGGCGGTGCTGGCCTGCCCAACATGAGCTGAGCTGCTTGGATGAGTGGCAGAGTTCTTTGTGGTGCCTGCTGGGGTTGGCTTGGGCGCATGCAAAATTTTGGCTCCACTTGCGCCATGGGCTGAAGCCTGCTGCGTGGCTGCGCTGGCTAGCATAGAGGGGGGCTGCTTTGCCGGCCCAGAAGCACTGTGTGCAGCTGCAGGAGCCTTTGCCTGATTACCAGTATGACTTTGCTGCTTCTGTGGCTGCAGCATTGTCTTCTCAGGTGCTTTACTGGCTGCAACTCCCGCAGAGGATGCTGGCTGAGATGGCCCGCTCTGGAGCGGTAGGCTTGCTTTGAGGCTTGGTGAGACCAAGCCCTTGAGGTGCGGAGGCAGAAATGAATCTTTCTCGACAGCTGCAGGTTTCTGCTGAGCTGGAACGCCTGGCCCTGCACACAGAGGTTCCCTCAGACTTGCATGATGCTTTGAAACACTGGTCTGCACAGGCACACCCCACAGGCCACTCTAATATGAAGCCTCAACAACCCAAGAATTTATGCGCCCTCAGCAGATTATCTATCAGTTTTGAGCAAAGCATTGGTGTCATTGATCACATTCAGCTCCATTGGAGGCAGATAGCGTACCAGGGGGAGTGGGAGTAGCGGCTGCAGCAGGGGCGGCCTTGTCAGAAGGCGCTGCGCTGTGCTTCTCAGTGGCGGTGGCGCTGGGCTGGGCGGCGGGCTGGGCAACAGGCTGGGCAGCGGGCTGGGCGGTCTGCGGCGCAACAGGCTTGCTCGCCGTCAGGGAGAAGTTGACAGGCACCCTGGGCAGCTCTCCGTCTTCCACTGAGCCCTCTCGCGACTGCTGCCTGCCGCCCTCACGCTGAGCTGCATGTTGAGGCGAGTCATACTGCCACCCCTCTCCGGTCCTGCCATCCCTGTCAACCTTTGCTGCTTGCCCTTCACGCAGAGAGGGAATGCTGTGAGCCTTGGAATAGTGGAGAAGCCTCTGCAGCCAGGGCATAGCGGGGCCCTGAGATGAGCAGGGAATGAGCAGACCATGCAGCTTGAGGGACACAAGAGGCTTCAAACGCAGGGCTGTTCAGATCTGATTAAAGTGATGCTCAGACTTCCATGCTCGTGAATTGCAATATGGAAGGCAGAAGACCACCTGTGACCTCCTGCTGGTCCTCATGTGTAGGCTTTGAGGCAGAGGGAAGACTCGAGTCCTCCAGCGCCCAACGATGCAAAGAGAGGCTGTCCCCCTGCCCGCTTGTGTCTGCAGCACTGCTGACCTGCTTGGCCCATGCCTCACGCAGTGCTCGGCCGGACAAGATAGGGGCAAACCCTGCCACCTCCCCATCCTCCCTAGCCTGCACAGGATCAACACCATGCCCTCAATCGACGTAACGCATAGGGGCATTGACCACACGACAGGCGAGGAGAAGTACATGGGAGGGCACTGACGGCATAAAGCTGCACCTGTGAGCTTTCTGTGCTGCCATGCACTGCAGTGGACTCACATGACATCAAGGGGAACGACATGCCCCGTCCAGCACAGCCCAAAGACAATGCAATTTTGGCCATCTGAGGCATCAGAGCTTGTACCTCATCCCTGTCTTTCCTCAGGGCTGCCTGCAGCAGTTCGGTGTGCTTGTCTGAGTAGCTGGAATGATCCGCGAGCTGGCGCATGAGGCCAAAGTCCCTGCTGCACACCTGGCACCTCCAGGGGAAGCTCTTCCGGAATGATTTTATCTCCGCAGAGCCGCCCTCTTCCCCCATTTTGCCTGCGCAGATGGCTGTGTTAATGCAAGCCTTGAGGGTGTGACCTGGTGCAATGATGGTGTGCCGGGAGTTGCCAGGCACATGGGCGAGCTGCGAGGAAAAGGATGTACACAGTCACGAGAATTCTCATGATTGTGTGTTCCTCAGAGCCGCACGGTTGCTTATGGGAATGTCATGTGACATCCAGAGCGCCCTTGAGTAGCACGCAAGTACGCGGTGTTGTGGAAATGGTTGTCAGGAGTGCAGAGATGCCTAGCCATCGGCCTGAGTACATATTGTCAGGTGACAGAGACAGTCAGTCTACCTTGTCTGGTCTTAGGGTGGCCCAGCTTGACCTGGTGCTCATTGCCTATCAGGTGGAGGTGAAGGGCCGCGCCATTGCTGTAGGCACGCTCGCAGATGCCGCAGATGAAGTCCACGTTCAGAGGCGGCATGGCTTGCACCTGTACAAGAACGCCAGCAAGCTCATCATCATTGTTGCTGGGCGCCACAGGCACGCATTTCACCTTCCTCAGACCAGGGTGCGAGGCATGAGTCATGTGGGATCACAGGAATGAAAGTGGCTATTGGCTAAAGCTCAGAGTGTCTATCATCACAGATTGTCGCAATTGGGATGGCTGACCACCTTGGGAGCTGCGGAAGCATGCTGAGCAGGGGATTGCTCATGATGGTTCTTGGCTCTCTTGCTCTGCACCTCAGGCGTCTGCTGTGAGCGGGGTGCCGGAGCAGCACCCGCTGCTTGCCTGGCCTCCTCCCTCTGCCGCCTCTTCCTCTGGTTTTTGGACTCTGGCTCAACTCTCCTGCTCTCACTGCCCCTCGCACCCTGAGAGCCCGTGCCAAAATTGTCCAGCGTCGCTGCAGAGCCTGTCAGGATAGCGGCATTTGGCTGGCTGGCTGGCTTCTGCTGAACAGGCTTGTCTGCAGTCGGCATCTTTGCAGGGGTCTGACTCATGCTTGTGCCTCCTGGGGCAGCGCTCTGCTTGGCTGGGGCCAAGGCCTGGCTGCTTGGTGCTCCTGACCCGGCAGGAGACTGCTGCAAGGCAACACGCTGTTGCAGGGCATCGGGATGGGCAGCTGCAGAGGCTGTTGTGCCCTTGTTGCCACTCTCGCTGGCCTTGCCTGACGCTGCTGCTGCTGATGGCTGCTGTGAGGAGTCTGAGCGAGGCTTGCTGGGCTGCGGAATGCCTGCAGCAGGCCTTGACAGGCCCCCTGCAGCTGCTGATGCCAGGCGCGCTGGCCTGGCTGGAGAACCCTGGGATGAAAGGGGCTGCCTGGCAGGGCTGCCCAAGGGATACGCTGATGTGTGACCAGGCACATGTGGCCTGACAGAAGAACCTGAAAGCGATGGGTGCTGCCTGGCAGGGTTCATCGGCAAGTAGGCTGGCGTGTAACTCGGTACATATGGCAAGCAGCCTGGAGGAGCCGAGTGAATTGGCAGGTATGGCTGGGCCGCAGATGCCCCTGTGCGTGAGTGCAGGGGGCCTGTCAGCAAGCCACCAGGCGCTTGAGAGGAAACTGGAGCGGCTTGGGAGTATGATGGGCTCTCTGATCTATATGGCTGACTTTGCGGCGCAGGCGCATCAGGCTTGAGAGAAGGCCCTACAACTCTTGCTGCTGCCTTCGGTGCTGGCAAAGATGCCACAGATGGGGCTGCTGACGGGGCAGACTGACTGGACTGAGGGGCTGCTGAGGCCTGCGTCAGCTGCCAACGGTCGGAGTAAGCCTGCGCTGTCAGCATGTCTGAGACGCGCTGAGCTTCCTGCACCCATGGCGGGGCGCCCTGCGACAGTGCCGGGCTTGCAGCTCCCTGCGTTGGGCCTGGACCCTTTGGCGGCCAACTTGACCCAAGCTGCTGCTTCGCTGATTGGGCAGCGCTGGCCCGTGAGGGAACAGTCGGCTGGATAGGGGCTATGGAAGCTTGAGCAGGCTGTCCTGGCGCCAAGCCTAGAGGCCTGGCACCCTGCATGAGGCCTGGCTGCTGTCTGTTCAGCTGGAGGCTGCCAGCGGGCATGGCTGGGACATACTGCAGAGCTGCTGAGACAGCGCGAGCTACGTCTGCTTGCATGATGCCTGCAGGCCTGGGAGGCCAATAGGCACCTGGAGTAGCAGGCTTGCATGAGATTTGCTCAACCGCCTGCTGCAGCCATGGCGGCAGCGCGGCCTTGGCGGTAGGGTTCCCTGGTCCCCAAACGCTAGCTGCAAAGTCTGCAAGCCCCTCTGGCTCCACAGGAGGCAAGTGCTGCATCCTGACAGTCCTCTCAAAACCTGGAGTTATTTGCCGATGGTTGATTCCTGCAATATGCAAGGCATATTTCAACAATGATAGTAGAACAGGAGCAGGTGCACAAGCAGTACAAAGCCTCACTCCCATTGGCGTAAGGCTATGCATGCTGCCACGGCCAGCACAAGATGTGCAGCACAGATATTCAGGGACATCCAATATCCAGTACCCCACTGATAATCTACCCTGCAACACCAGCCATGCAGCAATAACCTGGAGACATTGGTAACAAGGAGGTGTGCCCAGCCTGGTGATCTATGTGCACCCACCTGTTAGCTGATCCTGCCCGGCTGAGGATGCAGGCGCATCTGCGTTGGGCCTCATCTGCCCCGTCTCATCCTGCTGCGGCATGGCAGAGGCAGCAGGCGCAGAGGACGCAGCAGGCGACAGTCGCTGCTGCCGCTCTGCCTCAAGAAGCTCCACCTGTAGCCCACACATCACTCAGTTTGCCTCGCATGCAACATACTTGGTCTTCCTGAGAAGCATGCCTCGCAGCAGCAGGTGATATAACCAGGATACCCGGTGTATCTGCAACACCTAGTCATGTCTTGTTGCTCCTCACCTGCTTACGGAGCCTTGTCAGCTCTTCCTCAGTCTTGGGGTCCACGGCGGGTTTGCTGGGCATGTCTTCCACCTGCTTTCGCATTGATGCCAGAGCTTTGCCTGCCTGCACCTGCTGCTCATGCACTGTCTTGGAGGATGCTTCAGCTTTCCTGGCCCTCTCAGCAGCCGCGGCCTTCTCAGCCTCCAGACGGTCCTGAACTCCAGTGCAGTCAGGTCACATACATGAGTGTATGCACACAACATGGACATGCAAGGCATGGGCTTGACCGCCGCCTCAGCACAACACACACTTTGTTGGGTCTCAGGACGTTACAGAGAAAATCTGCAAGCATTCTTTTATGAGCATGCTACACAAGTGGTGCTTGTGGAGGTATGCCTGTCACCTTGAGCTTATCCACATCCCTGCTATTCTTGTCGATGATCTCTGACCCAGTCTTGATCTTCGCATTCACCTTGCTGAGCTCGTCCTGCATATTCATAAGTGCATTACACTGTCTGCGCACAGAAGGATGCCAGTCACAAGAGAGCAAGACTTCTTGGCATTCAACCATACAGAGCTGCACACCTGCAGCTCTTGGTTCTGCTTTGTTACATGCTGCAGCTCCTGCTGGTTACGGGCATCCCTTTCGCTCATCTCAACCTTCAGGCCGCTGATTGCAGCTGGCACAGCTTGCAGCATGGATACTATGCCTTGCAGCGCGGGGCCCAAGGCTGCCAAGGGTGCCACCATGCTCTGCAGCTGCTCTGCAAAGCCCGGATCAAGCGCAGTCATGGCCCTGCCGCTCTGGGCCTGGGCTGGCCCGGGCAGCGCCAAGACATCCTTGCCACGCTGCCGCGGCGGAGACTGGGAGGGCTGCGGTGAGGGCCTCTCAGATTGGCGCTGCGGCGAAGGGGGCGAGCGGCTGTAGCGCCGGCGCCCCTGATCAGTACGCTGGCCATGCTCGCGGCTGCTGTCCCGCTCGCTGCGCCGCCTGGGCTGCCTGTACCTGTCCCTGGATGGCTCAGCATCCCTGCCACGTGACCTGCAACACCCTGAAATCTTCAGCAGCAGAGGACAAGCGCATCAAACACTGTTCACTGTGTCTCTGGGCTGTCTACATGGGGCATGCATGGCCCCAATGTTGCATGCGCCCTGGACATTCTGAGAGAGAGCTTAGGAAAGGCATGCTGAAAGTGACCTGGGCCGCTGGCGGTCTCGACTGCGTGTGCGAGAACGTGAGCGGGGACTCCTGCGACGCTCCTTGCGGGGGGGCGTGGGGTCCCTTGCGCGCTGACCGCGCTCTGGCGACCTGGCCCGCTTGCGGAACCCGCTGGCTGCCAGCTCGCGCAGGCGGCGCTCTGCTATGGCCTTCTCACCGGCCGGATCCCTGTCCTTGTGCGTGGGAGCTGCCTCTGCAACCCTGCCCAATGGCTCCTTGTGCAAGGCAGCGCGCTCGGAGTCATGCCTTGTGCTCCCGCTGGCCTTGTCCCTGACAGTGGAGGGGCTGGGGGAGGCAGCTCTGCTGCGGGGTGCACTGGCAGCGCCATGCCCATCATGGCTTGCGAGGAGCTTTGCATTCTCTGCCTTGAGTCTGTCCCTCTCAGCCTGAATCCTCTCTGCAAGGAGAGAAAAGATCCCTGGACCCACGGCCTTCATGCACATGACATCCGCACACATGCTTCTTACTGTCCAACTTCAATATGACATGAATTGACTTTGGTATCAGTGGAGAAAAGCAATGGACATCAATGCAAGCAGGCTGCATCAAGGTACATGCCAACGCAGGGCCTGCCAGTGCGACCTGGTACTGCCAAGCTCCATGGTGCTGGCTGGGGCACAGATATTGAGGGCGGAGGCGCACCCATATCGTCTAAAAGGCTCTGAAAGTGGTCTTCATCGGCACGCTTGACCTGCTCGAGCTCAAACAGCAATTCCTCTGTTGTCCTGCGCTCCTCGGACATGCTGCAAGACGGGCTCTCTCGCTTGATAGTGGCACATAAAATAAGAGCGGACTTCTAGTAGAGATCACATGTGTCATGAGAGGCACGTTGTGAAAAATTTCACTGCAAAACGTTTGTCCTTCAGCATAAACGCCGGACCTCATCGGAAAAGCAAGCGACACCGGCTGTCCGCCCGGCTCATTGCGAAGAGACGCTCTTGCAAGCCCAGCTTGACCACTGCGGAGCCAGTAGTTTTAAGAGTGGCGAGAATCTGGGACTCCCTGAAGTGCATGTCCTGCTCAGACACACGGCATGGGCATCACTAAGTGGAGCAAGCTGGACGCTGTTGCCAAGATTTAATGCCAGGTGTATCCGACTATGTGGTATGGGTGAGATCGAGGCGAGGGTAGGCTCTAACGCAAGGTCGGCCCATCACGCATGCTCTGGGCAGGCTGCCCAATTCTAGGGCATCGAAGTGAGCTGGGTGCTGGGACATATGTATGGGAATTCCGACCGCTCTGTCACTGTCTACCCTAGCACGCTCTATAATGCCTCAAGTTCTGTCGCCCTGTCCTCTCTTGCCGGCGTAGGCCCTTCGTACATCCTCGAGCTGGCCATAGAGGTCAATGAGCACCACATTTTGTAGGGTGACCGTGCAAGAGACATACCCAATTGAGCCTCAGAGTGCAGCCGGAGCCATTGAGTCTTTTCTCAGCAGGGTGCGTCATCCTTGTCTCTATGTGGTGCCGTATAGGGACGTGAGGTGGTCCCGAAAGGAACATAGAATATGAATACTCTGTAGACAGCTCTTCCTCCCTCTGCAGGACCCAGATATTGGGCAGGAGATGAGTGACAATCTGAGGACTGCTGCTCACGAACTGAGGAATGTGACAGTCTTAAGTCCTACAGGTGACAAGACGGCCAAGGCTGCGAAGTGAACACATCATGCAAGGGACAGCCAGACAGCATCACAAGGTCCCTGTAGCAGGACATCTGACAACTGTAAAGGATTGCATAGAACTCTCACTCAGCTATGCAGAATCATGCTAGCGCTAGTTCCGCACTCATACATCAGGCAAGCTTGTCATGACAGCAGCCAGTGTCTAAGGCCAAGCACTGTATATATAGTTGCCGCTGCCTACTGAACTGGTCTGCGCTGCAATTGCATCAAGCCCAAGAGTATGTCTACAACAGCTTTTAGTACATCTGTAAGTCCCTGCCAGACATTCCTCTCACGCTGACTCCCTCTCAGTCCATTGCCACTCTGTGATTGCTACACAGTCACTGGGGTCTTGACCTTCTCTCCAGAGAATGCCACCTGTGGGAGACATGAGTCAGCTTGATGAGCAACCATGAGAATCCCAACCCCAGAGGTAGCCTACCCTGAGGGTGAATGCAGAGGAGGTGGCTGTGTTCTGCGATCCTTTCTTGGCCTTGTTATTGTTGCATTCTCAGCCAGCTCTGGTGCATTGAGACTCAAGGCTACTTGCATCCCACCAGCAACAGTATGCTTGTGCTGCAGCGGACTCTGTTGCAGGAAGGCCCACACTTCAGAGAGGGAAGCACAGAAGGGGACCTCATACCTGCCCTGGTGCCTTGCTCTCAACATGGGCTCCTTTGAAGAGCTCATCCAACACCTCTGACAGAGTGGGGTGTGCATGCACATTGAATTTGATGTCCTGCATAGCCAGAATCATTTACAGGCTATCGATTTGTGTATCAGTACATGTTCTGTTATGGGTGTACAAATTCATCACATGTCAAGGCAGACGGCGTGGTTTGCCGACAGTCAGGCTTCCCACATTGCAAGCTCACCTGTACAGACTGCTTGGTGGCCACAGCGTTGGAGGCCTCGTGGATGAGGTCAGCGGCGTGGAGTCCAATGATGTGCACCCCCAGGATCTCGCCAGTGTCCTTGCGGTAGATCATCTTGGCCATGCCCTCTCCCTCCTTCTCAGCCAGAGCCTGCAGGCAAAGTTGGTCAGCGTATGACCCTGCGCCTCTCGACATGCAGAAATTTACCGGGAAGGCGCATGTAATCTCAGCAAAAGCTCCAGCCTGTCCATCAGAAAGGAGTGATCAGGGCACATTTGGTCTTCAGACTCAACGCTGAGCAAGTTGGACTCTTGTGCTTCACAACATTGCCAATCGCAGATCAGGGGCAAGGCACACACCTTGGAGTTGGCCTTGAAAGACGTCTTTGTGACAGCAATCTTGTCCTTGTAGCCGTCCTTCTCAGCCTGTTCCCTGGCAGCCTCCTCGGTGAGACCCACAAAGCTAACCTCCGGGTGGGTGAAGCAGGCAGCTGGCACGCTGAGGTGGTTCAGGGTGTGCTTCCTGCCGCAGATGTTCTCCACAGCACTAATGCCCTGTGCGCTGGCTGCATGCGCCAGCATGTACTTGCCTGCACAGGTCATCAGAAGGATGAATTTCACCCTCGTTTGTCAGTACTGACTATAACAGGTCTGGCTATATCTGTCAAGTTGACATACAGGTGACGCATGCCGCTTTACAACAATCACAGTGCTGTCGACACCGCAATAGGAGCCTTGGTGCGTACCATTGGCATCGCCAATGCAGTACACATTGGACACAGGCTTGCCGCTCTTGTCTAGGACCTCCATCTGCTCGTTCACAGGCACAAAGCCTCGCCTGTCTGTCTCAGCACCAATGGCCGCCAAGTTCAATCCCTGCAAGCCAGTTCAGCTCTGAGGCACTGAATCGGGAGCGCACATCCAGTCTGCAATGCAGTCATGCTGCTAGACCCAAAGTTTAAATTGACACTTCTGCAGAGGCAGGCATGGCGGGTGATGCAGCAGTCCCTACGTTGTGGCATGAGGCAGTGCTGGGCCCTACCTGTGTGTATGGGGCACGCCCAGTGGCCACCAGCACAGCATCCACCTCCAGCTCATCCACCTTCTCCTTGGTCTTGAAGTCTGTCAGCTCCACAACGACTGGCTTCACACCCGGCACGCCTGCACAGCCGATGGATCCTCACTCACAAAAATTGCTGATGTTTCATGAGAACTGATCGTCCACCAAGCTCAGCTGTACCATGGGAGGTTCACATGCACCAGCCCCTGCTGGTGTTTGCAGCAGCTGTTCCTTTGAAAAGAAGGGACCATTGTGTTGGGGAGGGTACCATCTTCTGCAATGTATTCAGAAGTGTAGAGCAGTGACACTCGTGCGGGAGAGGTCAGCACAGGTTGCACACCTGGAGTGACCTTGGTGGCAAGGACGCCTGTGTGGTAGTCGATTCTGCGAGGGTTTATCAGGAGCCGCTGCGCCGTTCTAGCGATCTCCTTGTCAAAGCCAGGCATCAGACTATCCACCGCCTGCAAGCGATAAGAGTAGATGCAGCACGTGCCAGATGTTACCAGAGCATGCAGGCCTGCAGGGTATTCAAGATGGCACAATCTGAGGATGGAACAACATGATGCTCATGTTGGGCCATGCTTTGGATAGGCTTATCCCTGCCATGGTTTGCCATACCTCAATGAAGGTGACTTCAGATCCGAGGGCTGTGTACACATCAGAGAACTCCAGACCAATGTATCCAGAGCCAATGATGGCAATCCAGTCTGGGACCCACTCAAGCTTCAGTGCATGGTCACTTGTGAACACCTGCAGATGCGCACACAGTCAGTTTCTCCCGGAGGTCTTGCAGCGGGTTTTCCCAGGGCCATAGCATGGGGGAGCACCTTCCCTCATGATGCCCTACCACACAGCACAGCATCAGCGTGCTATGCACCGACACCACCCAAATTGATGAGAGACCACAGTAAAGACATGCAGCGACAGCGCACCGTCTTGCCATCAATGGGAATGCCTGGTGGCACAAATGGGACGGAGCCGGTGGCAATGATGATGTCCCGGGCTGTCACAGTCCCACCCACATCCACACGTCCTGCATGCCAGCTGCCCCGTCACGCAAAATGCTTGGCATTTTGCTGAGTAGTGCTCAGTGCACAAGGGACAGCACCTTCCGCCATGCAATGCGCAAGCTGACTCATGACAGGGGGTCATGCTGTGACGCCTATGGAGGCGTGGCTGCCCTACCTGGAAGACTGTACTTGACTGTGTGGTTGTCAACCAGCTTGCCAGAGCCCTTCAGGATATCCTGCACCAGAACAAAACATAATGACGACATTGCCTCAAACGCCTTTTGCAGACATTTGCTCGAGTCTTCCTCTGCAGTTGCCATGCAGCGACAGTGCAACCTACAGTATCTAGTGATGTCTCCACTGGTATTGGGAACGTGCTGTGGACCGCTCAAGTTCAGGCCAGCCAAGGGTTGCAAGGACGGATCGCACATACCACGCCCAGGGCTTCCAGGGACCTCTTCAAGTTCAGCTGGATGGTGCTGGCCAGGTTGATGGCATGGTCTGCGATTGGCTGCCTCTCATAGCTCACGCTCCCCACCTGTAGTGCAAATCTTGAGCTTGTCACTCACTTGCTCTTGAGCATGCTGCAGCACAGGACCCCTCATCAACTGTAGCAAAAGTTGGCAATACACAAGATCTAGTACATCTATGGAAAGACCAGATCTTGCAGGTAAGCCAAGGATGATCACCTGGATGCCCATGGCCTTGAGGTGCATGCTGTTCTGCAGCTCCCGTACGCGGCCTGAGGCGGCCAGGAGTGCCTTTGAGGGGACGCAGCCCCTGTTCACGCATGTGCCTCCTATGTCGTGGCCCTCTATGACAGCTGTCTTGAGGCCCTGCAGGCTTTGTGCAGTCAGCTCTGCTGATCTGTGGGTCAGCATGCATTGCAATGGGATTGGGCAAGCAGGTGTTGATGCGTCACACGCCAAAGCGAGGCAAGCTTGCAGCTACAGTAACAGCTGAAGAGGATCGGCCAGGTTGCCACTCACGCTCTCAACAGCATGCAGCGCTGCTCCATGGCCGCCGACCCCACAGCCAATGATAAGCAGGTCATAGTCGTAGCTGGCCTTTGCTTGTGCCAGTGTGACACTGCCTGCACATTTCCCTGCGCCTTTCCTGCGGTAAGACAAGCCCGGCTTACCTATCAAATTGCTTGTCATAGCACGACATCACACTGACGTGAATGTACTTTTGTAGGAGCCCATTTCTCAATTTTGAGCAGTGATCTTGCTCTGTAGTTGCAAGACGGAATGGGTTCTCGCCCATTCTGTCAGTCACACAATACACTTCCTACACATTATTATATATGGCTTTGTGATTGCTTCTGACGCTGCTGCTGACCTGTGTTTGGCTCTCATACACGGAGGTCTCGCAGACCGGTACTTTCGATTATGAGGTGAAGCTTGCCATACATGGGGCAGGATACAGAACCTCACCTGATTGCTTTTGAAGCCCTGATGTTACACAAGGGTGATGTGACATTCTGGGAGGTCAGGCAGTGACGGTGCAATCCTTGGAAATACCCAATGCGCAGGGCGCCTGGAGCTGCCTGGGCCGGTCTCTGACCATGTCCCAGCAGCGAACTGCTACTCGAAAAGGCGACGACAACCATGATTTCCCTGGCTACAATACTTGCTCGTGCAGGGGATTGAGCGATGGAGAGTGCTTTGCTCCATCAGCGCGAGCCTAGTCTGGCATGGGCATGTCGAACTCAATTTGCCCACAAGTTCCTTGTCAATGCGAGGGGAGCTCTGTGGATCTGACATTTGGTGGGGGCGAGTGCATGGGAGGCAGGAAGGCACGCTTGCTGTGGCTATAACCAATATAGGCCAGAAGCATCCCGCTTTGAGAGGAGACTGTACGGTGCATTCCACGCGTCTCGAGCTCAACAAAGCACACCACTGGCTACTAGGTGCCTAGACGATGCAGCCTTGACCGGCATGAACATGGTGGCCAGCACTGATCATGGTTCAGCGTACTCAGTGGGTTCATCTGTGAGGCTCGAGACGACTCTGGGAGAGGTGAGCTGGTGGTTCCTACCTACAACTTCCTATCCTCTGGAGCATGAGATGGGCTTCACCGAGTCAGCTTGATCTGGACCGTCCTGCAGGCTGTGGAGGGCGAGGTCTTCGCATGTGATGATGCTACTGAGTTGGTTGTCCTGAAGCAAAGCAATTCATCCTCAAAGCTGGTCTCTCTCAGGGTGTTGAAGGCAACGTGCATAGAGAAGGTAAGATGGCACCCTTACTGTTCGCATCCTAGCATCCATTCTCAGCTCTACACTCCTTTGTTATGGTATCTGTTTGTCTTCAGGTCCTTCACAGTGTCCCGCCCCGTGAGGCCTTGGAAGACAAGCTGCCGCCCATTGATGAGAGACGAAGTCTAGAGAGGAGATTCAAAGCTGTGGCGGTGAGACCACGGCATGCACTGCCTCCTGATCACGTGTAAAGATCCTCCTCGACTGCAGCCTCAGCGCGGATGGGCGTGCTTAAAATCATGAGCATGCCTGATGGGAGGCAACTATGGGTGCAGGCGGCTCAAGAAAGGTCAGAGCTTCAGGGCGTGGGTGTGTCGATGGAGGGGCAGCAGCTCTTTGACTGCTTTTACAAGACCATGCCCTGCAAATGGCAGGGGAAGACCATCCTCGTGCTGGGAGAGGTGCACCCCATCTCCTTGTCTGTGCATGGGACAGCTTGCGAATATGCCAACATGATGGCTAGGCTCATAACGTTGACACATAGTCACCCGACGCAGAGCATCTTTGCTATGCAGGTAAAGATTAAGGAGCCCTATAACATGAGCTGCGTGAACAAGGCGCACCCTGATGTACCGTCTGTCGTCCTTGATAGAGTCGTGAAGATGGTGAGGACACTACTGACATGCTTGTAGCAACACCGTAACCAGAACAAAAGCAACCTGCACAGACAGGTGTGCATTGCAGTACATTGCACACAGCTCAAGACATGTCGGACATAGTAGGACTTCCACTGCCCTACAGCTATGCCAGTGCACTGTTGGTAGCGCTCTTACATGGTATGCGTGCTTGGGTCTGCAAGAGGACAGGACTCTCTTTGATGGGTGCAGCTGAAGGCAGAGCGCGAGAGGCTTGCAATGGACTGAGGGCGCGAGAGGCTTGCGATTGACCGAGAGCGTGAGTGCACCAGCCTAAGATCCTGCTTCAAGCGGGCTCTACGGCTTCCACCAGATCCCTTGTAGTCCTTGTAGACGCTGCCACTGTGCGCAGTGTCAGAGTCGTTCAGTGAGCTCCTCAATGCTGCCAATGTGCGCAGAAGGCCTTGAAGTGTGTGCCAGGATTCAGTCATATGTGCGCTAAGTACATGTAAGGGCGCAGCAGCGCCCAGGCTGGGCATTGAGGAAGGACCTACATGAATGGCAGAAGGCTGACTAGCTTCCACAGCCATGACTTGTGAACGCCCTTTGGTGCCCCAAACCTGCCTTTAGACCTTGTTTCGGAGTGCGAATTCAGAGACGTGTGCTAGCAGAGCGGTATAGACCACCGCTTTCAGAGCCCTGAGGCATGGCACAATGTACACCAGATCTGAGCACAGTGGGCAGAAAGATAGAAAGGACAAGCTTGCTGTTAAAAGAAGGGCTTGTCATGCAATAGAAGATGTTGCATGGCGTGATCATGTGACTGAGGCCACTGCTCTCAGCTGTAAAGCGATTGCTATTACGAGCCACTGTCCTTACAATGGAGTGTGTACCACACTAGTGTACTCTCTCAGCCAAAGCATGCGGTATGTCTGACAATGCAGCCACCATGCACTTATACCTTATAAGTGATGTGCTACACTCGCTGCAATTCAGCCTCCTTCTGTTCACACATTGAGTCCACATCCTTGATGAACTCATCTGTCAGCTTCTGCACCTGCATGGGCATTGGTTTACTTGAGAGCGGCGCTGGCCAATGAAGCCCCACACTGCTGCTCAATTCTTTTTCCTGCATCCACGTCTTGCTTGCGTGCTGCAATGGGGCAACAATACTCCCTGTAGTACACCAGCCCTGCACTTGTAGTGAGTGTGCAGTACGAAGAGCAGGCATTGTGCATTGGCATGTTGATTGCAAGGCGCTTGTCTAGCAACAGCTGGGGCCTTGCTGCAGGGTGTTGACAGGACATGTGTCCACCTTCTTCTCTTCCTGCCGCTGGGCGTCCTTGCTGGGCATCCTCTTCACCTGCTCCAGGGCAGCTCTCCTGGCGGCTCTGATGGCCATCCGGGTGCCCTCGCCCTCGTGTTTGATCATCTTGCCCATAGCCTTCACAGTGTCCGCATCCGGCCTGCTCTGAACACACTCTGCACTTGCGCTGGGCACTGAGATTGCATGGGTCACCATGCCTGTGATAAGGTCTCTCGATAAAGATATGAGAAGTCAATCCCGTATCGAAACCAGGCTTGGAGAGTTTCCTCATGATAAAGCTGCATGTCACAGCGCTCATTCTGACAATGACTAGGTGGGATGCTCTGATAGGGCTTGCCTTGGCACCGGCACAAGGATCTCCTGGCCTTCCATACGGGGATTGAGCTTCATAGGTGAGTCCCTAATGGCCTTCTCAATCAGTGGCAGAGCCTGCGCAGATCACGCCATCATCTAGGATCCTGTGGCGCAAGGGCTCAGCCCTTCTGGTAGTGAGTCAGGATGTATGCTTTCATGGGAGCCATCGACGCTGCAGCTGACTTCCTAGCCTTTGATGACAGCCCCCTGAGCGCTTGTGGCTGTCATCTTGCTTTACCGTCTGTTCAATTGGTATGTCTCATCGATGTCAGTAGGTCAGTGGGATACCTGTGGATCGAAGGGTGACACAGACAGCATGTGCGTGTCTCTGACACTGACTGAGCCCACAGCCTTCATAGAGAGGCGCTCCCCATACAGGTCCACCTTCAGCGCATCCAGCAGCCCTGCATGCACCCATGTGCGCCCTTTCCAGCTCTGCAATTATAGCAGCATAACAGTGCCACCGACTGTGTTTGGCACAGTGGTCTTGACACAGACTGCCTCAGCACACCAGCCATAGCCATGCGTGAAGGGTTTGCTAGGTATCTGACAGCTTCAGCATGCCGCATTCAGCCCATGAGGCCGTTTCCAGCAAATGGTTCTGACCGATTCTGCCTTGCCGCGCTTGCTTTAACATATGCTACAAGGAAGTCTGATGCATGTTGCTTGAATGCGCAGCATGTGCTGTGTACCTGCTGATGCCCGGCCGACTCTGACGCCTGTCAGGATCTCCTGCAAATGGCTGATGGCCTTGTCCATAGACCTGCACATTGGAGGTCAACATGCTGCCGGTGAGCTGTGCTTGGTCCTAGCTGTGAGCTCCTTGGACAGCACCAAAAGGCTGACAAGGAGAAAGGCGTACTGCTTTGTTGCAGTGAGGTCGATGCCATCAGCTGGTGCCTCCAAGGATTCTGCAACAGCTCCTCTGCCTCCTTGTTTACCTGACACAACACCCCGGCATTGATCCCAGCCATGTGCACAGTCAGGTATGACTATACTAGCAGTGAAATGGGATGGAGAGCAATGGTGACTCACCTTTTTTGGCAAAGCCTGCCTGCTGGAAATAGTGTGTAGGTGGGCTTTGCCTCCCCTTGTTTCTTGCAGACCCGGCAGTTAAAGCTCTGCAAGAGTTACAGACACTTAGGATGAGATGCTCCTCATCATGCTGAGTTAAAGAAATTTGGGTGATGGATCCCTACCTCAACTGATCAGAACAAGCTCTGATTTGGGAGCGACCAATGAGCAACCAGACAGCTCTGCGCATGCTATTGATTCAAGCTTACACACTGTTCGATAGAGCCAGAAATGTTCTTTCTTTTTTAGCAGGCCCATTGCAATGGACGTCAGCTTCTACTGCTCATGAAGCTGCGTTCGGGGGATGCTTCTTCACAGTGCTCAATCCCCCTTCACTGTTGCACTCTGTCCATTCACCCTGCCTGGAACGAAAGCAGCATCATGTAATGCGTTAGCCACAGCTACGCCATGGCGAAGCTGCTCAGAGGAGGATCTGGCAGTGCGTCTTCGTTCAGCTCAGGAGGCAACCTCGCTGCGTTGGACGGCCATGGATGCAATGGGGGAGCTTTCGAGTCTTCCCTGTCATCAGACCATGCCGCCTATCATGACGATACCCATGACGACGACTTCGAAGAGGCTGCTGAGGTTCGTTGCAGGCCTTCATACTCACTCTGCACGAATACAATATTTTATTGGGCCTGCAACTGAGCGAGCGCAATCTGCTCTCTGCATAAGATATGATGGCCAACATGCAATGCCACAAATCCTATTGCTCTACCAGGTGTACCAAGCGAGGGTTCGACACGCTCCAAGCTCTTGAAGGTTTATATATTGTTATGGCCAGAACGACCATCAGAGGAATGCATCAAACTACGGTTCTAGATCGTTCATGATTGATAAAGCCCTTTGCGGCAAGGACTCTGACAGTGAAAAGGAGGCACTTCGCAAGCACAAGCATATGCTTCTCACCCAGATGGATAGGGCCAGAAACTTCTGCATGCCATATCCAACGTGCTGCCGGCCTTGATAAGGTTTTCTATCAGAATCAGATATCACAAGGCGTCACCTGCAAGCTGCCTCAGACCAGCCCTGACTCCACTGCTGCTGCTGAGTCAGGGTCCCCAGTCATGCCCGCATGGAGGACTGACACAATGTCAAATCTCTGGGGCGTGCATGCAATTCCTGAGTTCCTGCAGTTCTGCTATGCAGACTCTGCTTCATCCGGACGCTCATGAGGACGGAGGCATGGCGATGAACAACAGGGCGCTGCTGGAGCAGCAGCGAGCAGCCATCTTTGAGCTGGTCAGAGAGATGGGCAAGCAGCTGCTCACTGGAAAGATCAACCTGGTCAACATGAGCATGCCGGTCAAGATGTTTGAGCCGCGCTCCTATCTCCAGAAGCTGGCAGACGTGTGGGTGTACTCGCGGATGCTCAGCACAGCAGCAGCGCAGGAGGACCCTGTGCTGCGGATGAAGTGGGTGCTGACATGGTAAGACTTCAAAGTCCTCCTGGACCTTCCCATAGCAGACATCATACATAAGGCTCAAACTTACAGATGCCAATAGCAGCTGCCCAAGAAGCCAGATGGGTGCAGGTATGCCCATTTGCTGGGTGAGGCACAGGAGGCAGTGACATGAGAAGATCCTGTCTGAAGGAATTTCCGCAAGTGCCGGGTATTGACAATGCTGATCTGCTGCAGGTTTGTGGCGGGCTTGCAGCATGCATTCCAGTCCTGGCGGAAGCCATTCAACCCTATCCTCGGTACATCTGCCTCTCTACCTCAGTCCAGCCACATGCTGCTTCTGCCAGCTCAGTGCCCTTGGCACAGCACCTACAGCACAGCACAGAGCAGCTGAAGGCTCCTGCATGTGTGCAGGCGAGACGTGGCAGGCCACACTGGGTGACGGCAGCAATGTCTACTTCGAGCAGATCAGTCACCACCCTCCAGTTAGCGCCTTCCAGCTTATAGGCCCAGGTGCGTCTTGGCCTCGTTGTTCTTGCATGTCCACCGTGAAAGCCTTCCAGTGCATCAAAGCTCATGCAACAGGTGATGCTGTTTATGGGGCTCAACGAAAGTGCTCTGCTTTAATTTACGGGTTGTGGAGCAACGCTCTATCTGACAGGCTGGAGTGCCTGCAGATGGACAGTACCAGTATTCGGGGTACTCGCAGCCAGAGGTCCAGTACAAGGGCAATGCGGTGAAGACCACGGCTGCTGGCAAGCGCAAGATCACTTTCAGAGACGGCACAGTCATCGACATCACATACCCAAAGTACTATCTGCGAGGTGAGCCTCAACTCTTGATCATGCAAGGGTATGATGCCCCTGCCAAGACCTACCTGGGTCCTGTCGCCCAGCTCGTCCCCCCATAGAATCTTCTGGCAATGACACTTCAACCAACTTTGCAGAGGTCTTGTCGCTCAATAACTTACCTGCAGCTGCGTGCTTCATTGCCTACACCTGGAGCCAATGGATGCCTGAGAGACAAGGTGGCGCTCTCCATTACGACAAGGGCTCCGCTGCTCTCCTGCAGTTGTGACAGGTGTGCACTGCTGCACCTCACAGGCCTTCGACTTGCTTCGTATTGCTTTGCAGGCATCCTGTACACGGCCAGGCCGAGGGGGGACATCACGGGCAGCGCGCGCTTTGTGGACATGCGCAACCGTCTGTGCTGCGAGGTGGAGTTTGGCAAGCAGAGTGGCGTGGAGGACCGCCTGCTGCACCGCTCTGACGCCATCTCTGGCTCTCTGTTCTCCTTCATCTCTGAGCCCAAGAACGCCTCCAATGGCGGCCTGGTAAGCTCGTGCTGCTCGCTCAGACTGCTTTGATATTACAATGTATCTG
Organism: Coccomyxa sp. LA000219; assembly: GCA_000812005.1. Lineage (NCBI taxonomy): Eukaryota > Viridiplantae > Chlorophyta > Trebouxiophyceae > Coccomyxaceae > Coccomyxa > Coccomyxa sp. LA000219. The sequence goes on along the minus strand of KN714614.1, from coordinate 165,950 downwards.
AGACTGATCCCGGGACATCTGGCATGTTCCATGTCAGGCTGAGACGGTTGTCTGTCAAGTGTCGCCTTCCTTCCTGTGGCAATCAGAGCTGGCATGCAGGCCTTGGTAGAGGTGTCCAGAGTCTGCATAGGCATGCAGAGATTTCACAGTCGAGTCATATGCTTTGCTGAAGGGCGTCGTCTTCATATCTCGTGCTGAAGGGCTGTGGTGCTGCAGAAGGAGAGGAGGAGTCTGGGTGGCCTGACAAATGCCATCACAAACGCATTGTCAATCACATCTTCATCCTCCGATAAGAACCTGCCAGTGCTGAAGCGGCAGGCCACATTTGCCTCTTGCTCCGGGAACTGGCTTTCACACTTGGACTGGGATGGGCAGAGGTAGGCACTGCATAGTGCTCCCCACGCTTTTAGCATCAGTCTGAGCTTGCAATGCTGAGCAGTTCCTCAGAAAGCATTAAAGGCATAATTCCCTCAGACTGCACAATTCAAGTCTCTGCTGTGCAGCATCTTGAGGTCAGCTTATCCTTCCTGCTGCCTCAGTGATCATGCTTTGCCAGTATCCTGTAGAAGATCTGGCTGATGTGTCAGTATTTGCTGTGCAGGTGGTGGACGCGTGCAGAGGCCAACAGCGACGGCTGGCACACAAGCAGCAGGCCACTGCCATCAGACAGCAGCTTCAGGAGGGACCTGGCCTGCCTCCTGGAAGAGCCACCCAACTGGCAGCGCGCCCAGGTGACCCCAAAACCCATGATTTATGCTCATGCTGACCCTCCCTGTCCCTGCGACGCGTCAGCCTTCTTACATGAGATTATGCTTGCTGATTTGCTGGTCCTGCATACTGGCAGTGCAAGCGGTGCAGCATTGTCTTCATATTCTATTGCGAGCAGCAGTGCATAGCTTCAATTGAAAGGCCAGGGCTTCTATGTAGTTGGCATATCAACGAGTGAGAGTTGGGTGACAGAGCTGTATTGGTACAGGCAGCGAAGGAGGAACTGGAGCAGCGGCAGAGAGCGGATGCGAAGCTGCGCAAGGAGGCCTCGCGCAGCGCAGGCGCTTAACAAGCTCTGACAGCTTGATCTGTCCCTTTTTCTTGTAGCAATCCTAGCCTATAGTCCTGGTTTCGTCTCTGTACTTACTACAGTCCTGAGAGCCCTTGTCTGTTCGTAATGTGCAGCAGGTGAAGTATTGCTTTTATATGCTTGCGGCCCTTTCTGGGGTTCCCCGCCCACTCTGCACAGGGGGGGGAGAAGTGCTACAGGACCGAGAGACACCCGTGCGCTAATGATTCAATTCACATATGCCAGTGCTTGCCTACCTGAGTAGCATGATTAGTGAGGGCCGAGGTTTCCAGGGGTGTCACACATGCTTACTTGTACGGGTCAAGCGCATAGGGGGCAGCCACAGTGCTCAAGACAGCAAAGTAAAGATTGGGATCTGCAGCAAGACAACGTCATGTCAATAGCTATCAGCACGTAGCAGCAGTTGGCCAATCATGCTGAAGAAAAACGTATGATGGCATGACGAACATTGTAGCGCCCTTGCAATGATGGGAATCTGCTTGGTCTTTGCAAAATTCAATGGGACCCTGACTGATTAGAGATGTAAACATGTTGCTGGCTCCATTTTGGCAGCTGCAGCGGTGAGCCTGGAGCCAGCACCATAGCAATGAATCAGCTATAGCTAGCATACAGACAGATGATGCTATAGAATTGTGTACAGTGTGAAAATGTCTCCATACATAGCTGTAAAGGGTTTTACCATTACAATGTGACAATGCGAGGCACACTGCCCGCCTTCTCTACTGCCAACTTGGATTTGGATATTTGGAGTTGAATCACGAGTCGATCTGGATATCCAAATATCCCTCTCGACACACAGGAACGTTCATCACCTACATGTTTAGGATTGTGCTGTAATGGATTGACCGGATGCTCCTACTAGGTTCCTTATACTGTTGGAAGGCATTTATCTATCGCTAAGGCATTGGCTCGTGCGCTATAGCTACCTAGTCACAATCACATCACAGCGGAAACAGACAACATTGTCTTCCTGCCTCTTTGCAATACATTCCAAGTGTCTTGCCACAAGCTTGCTCTTAAGAGGCAAAACTTGAGATGGATATTCATCAATGCTATCTATCTAGACAGGGATGTCACATGAAGGGTAGCAGGCCCTCTAAGCTCTCAATGATGCGGAATTTCGAGGCAGCATCTGCAGGCAGCGGCTTGTTGCCAGGGCGTGACACCAGGACGGCGTTCCAGCCGGCCTCCTTTGCTGCCACAGCCTCTGCCAGAATGTCTGTGGCAAAGAGGACCTCATCGCCTGAGTCGACACCCAGGGACAGGCTGATCTCCTTGTAGCTGGCTGCCTCGACCTGAAGGATACAGGAAACGATGTCAGTACTGTATGAAATGCATTTGCGGGAACATGTGCTGCACAAGATCCAGGGATGCCAGTACATACAAAGTGGACCAATCCTATAGGGTGACGGATGTCCAGTGGTGAATACAGTCTAGTGGACAAGCCTTCCACATTGGGAGTGCCACCATGAAGAAGGTGAGGGCGGCTGTTTACCTTGGGACCCACACGGGTGTCAAAAAAGCCGTACAAATAGGGCCGGAGGTCTCCTGCCGTTGTGTGGCCAAAGAGGTTGTTCTGGGCCTCGCGGCTGCCGCTGGAGTAGATGTAGGACTTGATGCCCATGCTGCGCCAGTGCACCAGCATGTCTGGGACGTCCCTGAACAGCTCTGCTTCGATGCTCCCGCTCCTGAAGCCCTCGCGCCATATGTGACCCTGCATGAAACCCTCTTATCATGCGATGCCATTCTGCTGAGCTTGTGCCTTGCAGTCCAATTGCCCAAGAACTGGGTCATCATACGCTTTGCAAGTGGCGCCTCAAAGTAACAGATTAGGTAAATGGGGCACAGTGGCTTGAATCATAAAAACATGAAAATGCCCCAGAGTCTCACAGGAGGTATGACATCCTTCCTTCGCCATGATTACCCACCTGCAGGCTCTTCAGAGCGGTGGTCTTCCTGTCGGTGTCCATCTGCGCAAAGACGTTTTTTGTGGCAGCATCCACAATGGTATCCTTGCTCGCTGTGGTGTCAGGAATTGGCACTGCTGATGTCCCTGCCGCTGCATCATCCTTTGCCTGTGGCGATGCAGAAGGTGTCATGGTAGCACGTTGTCATGCATAAGCTGCGTCTCTGGGTTATATCCAGTCCATACTATCAGCCAGCAGCAGACTGCGCATTGGACTTCGTAGCATGACTCCCTGGGACGAACACAAAGACAGAAGCATAATGGCTGTGCAGCAGCAATTGACAGAAAGCAAAGATCTGTCTCTGACATTTCCACTTGCAGGTGACTGCATATATGGTAGGAGAAATGGCATTACCTGCTGGCGCAGCAGATCCAGGTCAGCCTGCGTCTCTTCAGACTCAAAGGTTCGTGTGAGGTGTTCGGTCACACGAGCACGGGCGTAAGGGAACAGTGTCTCTGTCACAAAGCTGATGGGTGCTACAGTGCCCTCTATATCCAGCACAATGGCCTTTGGCTGCTTGGCCCCTCTGTGCTGCAGCTTTGCCTTCTTGCTGGCATGGCCCCCATCTGCAGGGCAGGCCCACAATCATCGGACAAGGTTCACTGGCTCCAGTCTGCATTCCAACATGATGCTGGTGCATTACACAATGCTTATGCTGCTCTTACATGCCGTCTGCCAATGAAAGCCTTGAAGGCTTTGAGAACGCACTCTCTGTGGCATGCCCGTTGGCCAGGCCATTGTGCAGGGCCGCGGGCGCCTGCGGCAGGGATGCATTGATCCCCAGAGACTTCATGCGCAGCGCTGCCTCAAACAGGTAGTCGTAGCACTCCGCCTGCGTCTTGGCCTGGATCCAGTCCTTTCCCCAGACGTACACCCCGTGCCGCCTCACCAGCACAGCGTTGGACTCTGGGTACTGCTGAATGGCTTCGCGTAGGCGCCCTGCAGCACCATGCCAGTTATGTGCAGCCCTGGGCCAGAGTGCTCAGCACAGCAGACATGGCAAATACAGCCTGTATTTGCAATGAGCCCTTGGTAGGCGGAACAATCAGAGCCAGAAGGTGCAGAATACAGAAGACGGGACTCACTATGATCCAGACAGGCAGGGGTCAACGTGCGGAGCATTACCTGTCAATTCACATTCCCGTGCTGTGTTCTCAATGATGGGCACAGTGCAGTTGCCATAGTAGCCATGCCCAGCAATCCCCTGCAATGTGTTCCGGAGATCATGTCTGAGCCTCACCAAACTGGGTCAAGATCCCTTTGCATTCATCGGCAATTCATCATGCCTGGGGACATTGGCATGCATGCATGCACACAGGTCACCGTGCAGTAGGCAGGCAGAGCACCTTGATCATCTCCAGGTGGGTGACCTTGAATTCCTTTGCATCCTCATCAATCAGAGTTGCCATCACTGCATTCAGGGAATGGCTGTGCAGAACTGCACCAGCGCCTCTCAATTCATAGGCCTGCACCGGAACTATGCTGAAGCTACAGGTATAGGAGGCATGAGCTCCTGGAAAATGCTCAACTGTCTGCTCAGACGGTTTGGTGCTGTCACTGCAAGGACAGAGGCCTGGCATCGCACCGACATGAAGAGAGGCGAGCATTCGCTGAGCTTCGGAGGCTTGTAGGGTGCTGGTCTTGACCGTGGCGTCTCCAGCACCTCCCCAGCAGCGTCTAGTACAAACATATCTTCCGAGACCATACGCTCTTTCTGGACTCCTGATGGAGCCATGACAATTTTGTCACCAACCTTGATTGACATGCCTCCTCCTGTCCCAGATACCCACCCCTGATTGTAAAAGTTGCGGCACATCTCGCTGATCAGCGACTTTGCCTCATCCAGTGACGCCATGTTGCTTGCCTGCCGACTGCAGCGCCCCCTTGAATGAGTGCCGGATATGTGCACGCCCCTTGCAGAAGGATTTCGATGCATCAGCTTCGACTAAAGGGTCAGATTCCCGCACGAGGTGGCATGTGCAGGCATCATGTGTTCTACCTGCCTTTCACTGCCATGGCTTCCATAACCTTCTCGATACAATACAGAGTCAAAAGGCCACTCTCGACGCTCTCACACAATACAGGACGATTGGGCTATGCCTTTGTATCCACTCCCAGCCCAAGCAGCTGTCATCATATGAGCGATTTACAGGCATTGCACAAGTCTGCTAAGACTCTCATCCTGTCCTTACGTGACGGTATCGAGCAGCTTGAGAAGCTCGAGCAGGTGAGCAGCCGTTCGTCTCCTGACTTACGCCTGTACAGTGCTCATGTGCAGGGCTCATGTGTGGGGCGTCATGGGAAGGACACACTGCTGCCATCCTGCGACGTTAGCTTACATACAGCAAGCGACTTACATTGCGGTCTTCGCTTCAAGCACAGGTGCAGAACCATGGACAGTCGGCAGGCCTCTCAAGCCAGCTACAAAACAGACTGGGGGAGCTGCAGAGGCTTGCCCAGCAGATGGACAGCATGTGGCGAATGCAGTCTCTTCGGGACAGCAGCAGCAAGCGAGATATCTGGAAGCACAAGGTGGAGCAGGTGTCAGAGGAGTACGACGCTCTGAGTGCTGCTCTAGACAAGCACTCGCACAGGGAGCGCAGGTATAACACACCTTGTACTGTGCACTCAGGAGCTTGGTCTGGCTGTGGGCCCTCTGGGCCTCTGTGTTCACCTTCATCATGGCAAGCACTTCACAAGGCACTCAGAAGCTGTGTCTACAAACTGTGCCAGATTGTCCATGATGTGGACAAAAGCACAAGCACCAGCTTCCAAACACCATGGATGCATGAAGGTGCCATCTCACTGTCGAAGTATAGTTCACGAGCCGTCAGCTGCACAGTCCACAAGACCATAAGAGGCGCGCAGCAAGTATAGATCACTGGTCTGTGATGATCTCTGCTCCTGCTCAGGAAGCGTATAGAGGAGGCTGAGAGGGCGCAGCTCCTGGATCGCACGGGAGCAGGCGGGAACAGGTCCTGGCAGTCGGGCCTGGACGATGATGCCCAAGCCATGGGCCATGTGCGCAGGAGCAAGCAGGTGCTGGAGGAGACCTTCCAGACGGGCGCAGCCATCCTCACCAACATGGCAGGGCAGCGCGAGCGCCTCAAGGTATGGTGTCATCTCTTGTGGATTCCCAGGCACACAGCTATGTGGCAAAGAACATTCCCCACTTCAGCCTATCTTGGGTAAGCTCCAGGCGCACAGGATAGACATCCCTGCACATGGGCTGGAGCATCTCTCTGCTCGTCAGAGTTGGGAGGCATGATTGACGTCCTGCACGCTGGCGCGCCACACCTGCTGTGTGTATGCCAAGCTACAGATGCAAGGCATGCCGGGGTCTTGCAGCAGTGTATCAGAGAGAGCTCTGTTGCATGCAGTTGGCGCAGCGGAAGGCGCTGGATGTGCTCAACAGCCTGGGCCTCTCGGACTCCCTGCTGCGCGTCATCGACCGCCGGCAGCGCATGGACAAGTGGCTGACCTATGGCGGCATGGTCCTCGTCTGCCTGCTCATAGGGGGCCTCCTGTGGTGGAGGCTTGCATGAGATATCAATCACTTCAGGGTGCTCATGAGTGAACGTGGATAGATGAGACGCGCCAAAGGACAACATCACAGCATTTCTCCAACCACGCTTTGAATCGGCAGTGAACATCCGGAACCTAGATGTCTTTTAAAGAGCACCCCAAATCAAAGCATGAGTTACACCTCTCCTCACAGAGAATTTCGCCCTGAGCCTCCTGTACAGCGGAAACATGGTCCAGCACTTCTGGCCAAAACAAATTTTGTCAAAATAATGTAAATTGGTTGTCCAGCATTTCACTCCGACTGGGACCGAGGCCTGTGCATGCTTCGCACCTGCAAAATGAGCGCAAAGCGGGTTGCGCTCTGCCGTCTTGTGTGCACAGAGCTCAACATAGATATCATTGTTCCCAAATCCTTACACATGGGTATTCGTACAAGAGTGTCAGCACCCTGCAATGTCCACTAGTTTCAAGAAAGCACTGCAACATCCTCAGCTGCCTTAAGGTGCAAGTCCTGATGTTATACACTATGGTACTCTATGCAGTCGCCTATATACATGGATTTTGTCTTTCCTGTTGAGTGCCCCATTTCCTGCACTGGGATCCAAAAAAAGTACAAATGCAGATCAAGACTCAAACTCTGGCCAGTCTCCACTGCGACAGTCCTATGCTTGTTCCTTGTCAGATTTTGCTGTACACCCAGGGCCCTGCTGGCACACTCCTGAGCGTACAAAAATTTGTTTGGACGAGTCTACAGGGAAACAAGGCAACCTAAACATTCCCCTGCATCCAGCACCCCAAAAGGAGACCGGTGATTAGGTGGCAAGGACGATTGGAATGGCAACAATTTTGCTGATCACAAATAAGACCTGCTGCTTGTGCTGCGCTGTGCCTCACAGGGCATGCTGCACTTTCCGCAGCACACGCTGTCTGCGCTACAGGGCAGAGTTGCCCCGGTCTACTCCTCAATGCGCTTCAGCTGGGTTTTTCTTGCCTGGGCTTCCTCCAGGACAGACTTGGGGTCCTCTAGCATCTCTGTCTGGAAGCCATAGTTGCGGCGCTTCTCCCTCTCCCTCTGAAGCTCCTTGGTCTCCTCCGCCAGCTTCTCTATCTCCTCCCGAGCCAGGTAGCTATCTGCTCACGCAAATCATTGTCAGCTTTGCGTGCATCCACTGCGGCTTGGCAGTAAGCTTGTGATAAGGCTGGTTCAGGCTGTGCGGCAAGATGATGACATATAGCAGAGCGAGGATGCAGCCTGACATCACATCACATATGCCCCCACGCAGGTATGTGATTAGGTCTGTACAGCTGGGTTCACCAGCACGTGCATGAGCCTCTGCAAGACACGAGCAGATGAAGCATTACCTATGATTGCGCCGAAGCAAGCTCCAAATGACCCGAAAACGGCGGCGCCAATGACAACGGCTGGCATCCTGTCCTTCTTCTTTTTTATGGGCATAGTCTGAGATGACACAGAACTTGAGCAGCCGACATGCGGAAGCTCTGACATTGCAACGCGCAAAATAGCAAGAACACCTTATTCAAAACACTATAATCGTCCTTGAGAACGCTGTTCATCGCTTCGGGCTGAGGGCTCGCGTGTACCGTTGCGCCGGTACAAAGCAGTGCATTGCATGACAGACCTGGTGAACGACTAGATTGAATGCTACTCACCATACGTGACATGGTGTCCGCCTCTGACGCGGTTCCAGGGTGGGTTTTGTTCTTCTTGAAGAGACGCTTGAAGGGCGACATTTTGGACTGCTGGCCATCCTTCTCGAGGAGCTCCTTCGTCAATGTCGTCATACTTAATCCAAGTTACTGCCTCTTAAGAATGCAAAGTAATGGGCTATGCTGCTCGAGTGAAAACCGAGCAAGGTTTGCGATGGCATCCACGTGGGCAGATCGAAGCGGGCAGGTGGGCAGGCCGCTCGCTGCCCGCGCAGCTGCTGAGGCTGCGATAGGATACAGAAGGGCAGCGGATACAAAGGGCTACCTTTTACATCAGGATCTGCATTCAACCGCGCGGCAAGCAAGTCTGCAAGCACCGGTTCACGACCACGTCCGCAAGGATCTGACATCGTAAGTTGGGCAAGATTTGCCTTACAGTCCTCTATTAATCACAACTCCTCCTGCCACTTAGGCAGAGCCATTTATACTGCATCTCATGCGCTCTAAGCCACATGCACTGCACATGTGCATGATGTACAGTCAATATGCTAGCTGGCGCTCTTCATTTGTTCCACCAAGCTGATCAGCTTGGAGCGGACGCCCTGCAGAATGATGACAGCACAGGATATACGGCCCGCTCTTGGTACGATGCCTGCCCACAGCCCAGACAGTCCTTGCGTTCTCACCAGATGCCGCAGAGTGGACGTCAGAGTGGCATACTCTGGGTGCTCCTGCATGAGCAGGAAAGTTGTGTCGCGGAAATTGCTGCTTGAGCTTTGTCTTGCAGAACTGTACTGCACCTTTCCCAATCTTATCTCCTTGATCCCTGCAGCTGCTTTCTGCTCGCATCCGCATAATGTCGCGCCTGCCTGACACCTTGCATCCTTCTCTGCCATGGTGCTGCAGAGTCCCTTGGATGTCAAGCCCTACTGGAGTCGGTATAGTATATATTTATACAAGCCATGCCGAAGAGACAAGGTGTGGTGGTCTCTGGAAGGAGGACATCTGGTCGTCTGGAGATCGAGACTGGTGTGGCGAGATGAGCAGCAGAGGCATTGGCATCAATGGATGCCTCACCTTGGGGTCTATGAAGGCCTGCATGCGCGTCTTGGCTGTGTCTATGGGCTGGGTCACGAAGGACGCAAACATCCCAGTGCTGATCCCTGAGACCACCAGGGATGTGCCAGGTGGACCCTCCCTGGCAAGAGAGGTCTTGTCAATGTATGTCTGGAGCACCGGGCACAGCCCCAAGTAGCTGCCTGTGTAGATGGTCTCACGGATGGCTGTCCCAGTCTGCATCGGCACAGCATGCTCATGCTTACGATCCTGCTCCAAAGCTGGCTCATTGCCTGCTGCATATTGCAGATTGGCCAAGGTTCCCGACACAGTCTCCAGACGCTATACTCTCTGGAAGGTAGGGAGAGGTGTAGACTTTCAATAAGCCACAGTGATCATGGATGACGCAAGGTCAGGAGGCTGTGAAATCGCAAACGTTCAGCACAACACATGAGTTGAGGCAGGGATTCCTATGCAGATGTCATCCTATTTGCAGAGGTGAAATGATGAACAAAGCGCACCAGGCCACGGTAGAGACCTGTGGGCCCATACTTGGCCACGATTCTTTGGGCTTCTTGCATGAGTGGTCGCCCATGCTTCTGCTGCTGGATCATGAGGAGCTCGGCAGGGCATCCCACCAATGATGAAGCTGCTCCGGCACCAGTGGCAGCTCCTGCATGGGCATCACATGGTCATCATGCATCAGCAATTGCTTCCCTCCAAGGACCGTTGACGTAATGTGCCATGAAGCTCTGCTCCTTGGGAACCCCTACATGGTGGATGGAAGACACACCTATCTGGCCTAGCTGTGACAATTCCTCCCCCTGAGCAGCCTCCAAGATTCTGTGGACCCCAAACTACAATTGCAAGGGCAGTTCAGGACTCGCTCAGCTCATGTCGTATCATTTGCCACACAACCGCACGACGCTTTCAGTGCTGAAAAGGGAGGTATTGGGCACTCATTGGAAACCCTGAAGGGATGTTACTGACCTGAATTGCAGTGATGGGCGCTATGCTTCCCAGATTCACCTGTATTTCGCACATTCCCATCAGGGCAAGGCCTGGCTTCAGCGGGAGCTGCAACTGGTTGAAGCTGCAGACTCACCCCTAAACCTCTGTAGAGCAGTTTGGGCGACCACGGCACTGGTCTGCCTTCCTGGAGCGCGTTCTTGATGGCAATGGTGGGCTGCATCAGAAGCACTTCCATCGATCCGGCCACAGCGCCTATCGCTGTGTGCTCGATGGGGCTGAGGCTATCAGCCATGAAAAATTGCAACGCAGTATTACTCCAGAGAGGAGTGCATGTTGGTACAATGGACACGAATGTACCAGCAGTTGCGCTGTGCGCCCATCAGCGCACACCTTTCATCGCGCTTGAAGCGCTAAAGGCTTCATGAATGATCATAATCACGACACACTGCATGCGATGAGCATGCGGAGCTCCTGGCTCCTACTGCACCCTGCCCTCCTTTTCGGGAAGCGGCATGATGTCAGCGGTTTCGCACGTGGTCATGACGAAAGCGCTGACGAGTGCAGTGCCGAATCCAGGAACGTACGAAAAGCTTCATTGAAGTCCACCTAACGGGATGCTCTCAAACCATCAACCTTGAAAAGGAACCTCGAGTATGTTGTGAATGAGGAAGACCTTATAAGTGAGCGACAAAATGGCGACATCGGCCTGCCGTTCCGGGCTCCTGGCCCTTCTCGCAATGGCAGCAGTCGGCATGGTCGCAGGACAAACTACACAGATCGGTCAGTTTACGGGGATGATTAGCACCTACAACGAGGGCGAAATCGACCCGTGCATAGGCTCCGGGAAGGAGGACGATGTGAGTTTGGGTCGTTGGCTGTCTGAACTAGTTTCGGAACCTGACTTCAGCACAATGAGTTGAAGAAACTGTTGCATGCATGGCTGCATATGAATGGCTTGTGCTGCTAAAGTTCTAGGCTTAATTTGCATATAGGCATTGGGGTGAACCTTGCGGCAGGCTTCTTCTCCACCTCACCACTCTGTGTATTTGGGCAGGTATGCACAAAGCTTGCTCGGGGAGGACCGAACAATGCAACATACATCACAGGCTTCACCATTTTGGATAGAGAACACACCGTTGTCGTTGGCATCGAGGACTCGGGAACCCAGCTCAGCGGTAAGGGCCATGTCTGCTTACATCCTGCGCCCCAACTGCTTGCGCGCGCCAAGCAAATTGAACGAGCTTTGCACCAACCCTACTTAAAGCTCTTCTAGATGAACAGCAAGGCCATATATGCGTGCAAATATGAGAACTTGAATCACCTTGCAGTTCAAGCGGATGGCAAGAAACTGCTCCTGGATCCCACAGTGCACAGCGCTGCCTTGGTCCAGAACTGGCAGTTCCCTTCCAAGGATGGCAACTCCCTGAATGTGTCCTGGGAGCGCTACGATGCATACCATGCAGCTCCCCAAGTCAACTTCACAGCAAGTACGCCATCACCCACTGAGAGTTGGCAGTACTGTATCTTGCATGCTTCAATGCCCCCTTGTACAGTCAACACTGCTATAGTGTGCACTAGCGATGTACCGTAAGCTGTGCATGTGGCGTGCTGCCTTCAAGTGCATGCAGGACAAGCCTCTGCCATGATGATGCGCATTTCTGATCTGGACGGTGTCTTGCAGGGGCGGCAACCTACACCATCTGGCTGAACTATGAGCAGCAGGGCAGGCCAGCCAGGCTGACGCGCACAGACTCAAACCCTGTGATCAATGCTGGCCCCAGCGACCGCGTGGTGAGCACCCCATAAGACATTGCTGGACTTGTTTTAACCTTTTGGTTCCTGGCAGCAAAATCATAAAGTTTTGCTTGAGTAGCTGAGGATTGCGCAAAGGGATGAAGCCCTGCTTCAGCTGGGAATGCTCTGCAGTATTGTGATGTGTGTGTCTGAGGGCTGTGTGGTGCTGCAACAGAACCCCACAGCAGCAGGATTTGGTGGTCGCGCCTTCGAGGTCTCTGACCTGGACAGCGACAGTGTCTACTGCCTTCTGTCCTCGCCCTTCCACCAGGTGAGCCAATTCAAATGCTTGGCCGGGTGTTGATGGGCGTTTGAGATAGAGCGGCACTCAGTAGGCCTGTGGGGTCATGTGACAGCCAGCGCATGAGGGATTGTCAGCCCTCGCCTTTGCTCTGGTTTTCCCGATCTGAGCGCCATGCACCAGTAGAGCATGTGCAGCAGATGGAGGCATCATCAGGGTGCACAACACAGGAATCCTCCTACAGGGCGGGATATTGTCCAGCAGGCTGCCCCCGGCTGTGCAGGTGGGCGCAAGGATTGTGAAGGCGGGCCCGGACAATGCCACGGTCTACATGACTGGCATGGGTATCATGTACAAGGAGCACGAGATTCTGGTGGAAGTCAACAATGATGGCTCTGGAGTCATGCGTGAGTCCTTCTATCTGTGTGCACATGTCTAGCTGCAATTCCAGTCCAGCTACATCCTACATAAGCGATGCATGCTTAAAGCACCTCGGCAGCACTCTCATGCTTGCTGTACAAATCTAGGATCACGTCATGGGTGGTAAATGTGTACATTCACATATATCAAGGCTTGACGAAGCTTTTTGCATTGGCACCTGTCCCTTTGTCACCTGGAGAACCCATGAGCATCAGGATTGCAAGGCCTGTCTCTGAGGTGTGTCCTGCCCGTGCAGTGACAATTGACGGGGAGGACATGAAGCTGAGCAATGGCTGGTTTGAGGACAGCTGGACATACAACTGCTTGACGGGTGGCAGTGTGAGTGTGCTCTGGCAGCTGTACCGTCCCTTGCTGGGTAACACTGTGGAAATCACCACAGGTGCGACTTCAGTTTCTCTCATACAGTCCTAATGTCATCTATGGCTCTCTTGCCGCGTGATAAGCCATGGCTACCTCGCCAATCCAGGCAGAACACTACACTCCAGTGGTGCCTGTACAACACCTTTTGTGTCGCGAGATGTATGTGATAGACGTCTAAAAGCTCAAATGTGGATGAAGTTCGGATCTTATGATGCAGCAGGCTGCCCAACCATAGGTTCCTGTCAAATTGAACCCACGCTTTGCTGCATTACCTTGCTGACGCTTCATTGTCGGTGCAGATGTGCTGAGTGTGACGATCTGGCTTGTGCCAGCCCGCAAGGAAAACATTGCCGTCAACGTGCCTCCCTACCTCAATGCAGAGACCACCGTCCTGCAGGACATCAACGATACAGGCTACTTCCAGGCAAGTGCTCAAGCACTGGACGCCTCTAGCATGCTGCCTAGATGGGCTTTGCCCAGCTGTGCTCTATGCATGCACCCTGTGAGCTTTACACCGGCATCAGCAAATGGTCCTGCCTCAGACAACATCTACCTTCAAAAGGCAATGCTGAAGGAATAATACAGTTGCCGCCCAAGCTGATGGTAGGATTTGGACATGCAGGGAATGCTGGGGGAGACGTATGACAGGTTCATTGCCGGGGAGGCTGTGAAGACAAAGACCAGCCCGCTGTACCTGCCCGACGACAACAAGTTCCATGGCATCGGCAAGCGCGCACAGTACAAGATGGACAGCTACTGGGACACCAACCATGTGCGTCCTCTCATGCCCCCCTGTGACGAACACTCACATGCTCCATTGCATCCCGAGTGCATGGAGCTGCTCAGCAAGGATGTTCCAGCCATGCAGGGCACATGCGTCCGCTGCCCTGTACATGATGCAGGTACTTATGCGCTGCGGGCTCACGCAGCAATTCTCTCGTGCAGACTTTTGCGCTGTACAATGCGACCAGCTTTCCGGACGAGGCGCTGCGGCTGCGCGAGGCGAAGAACCTGCCGCAGCCGTCCGCAGCCATCTTCAACGACGCTCAGGCCTACACCAACTGGCAGCCCGCTCCAAAGTGCGCCCCCTGCATCCACCCCTCCTGATCCACCCCTGCTTGCGCAGAGTGGGCAGCAGTAGCATGACCTTGCTAACCTTCCCACAACGGGGCAGATGTTTACTGAGCATACCACCCTAGTGTCTTACGCTGAGTGCATATATGGGATGATGCCTGAGCTACAGACCTGAGCGTGTGCCTGGGCGCACCATGCAAATGGTGTGGAAAGTGGACCTCACCTTGGATGTCCGCCTGTGCAGGGCTGTGGACAAGAAGAGGCTGGCGATCGTGCTGTCGGTGCTGCTGTCGGCACTGGTGCTCTCATCCTGCCTCTGCTTCGTGGTGGGCTACCACCGGCACAACATCCGCAAGGCCTTCCGCCTGCCGCGCGCGCTCAGCGCCTCCCTCAAGCTCCCCCTGCACTACGAGCGCCACCAGGACGAGCACAAGACCTGACCTGGCCCCTCCAGGCTTGCTCTCATGGTGGCAGAGCCAGAGGGAGGGCAATTCGATGCGCATCTCGTTGTGATGGCATCGAGACGAGGCTGGCCTGTCACAGCGGGCATGTGCGAGTGGGGCCCTGGGAAGGGCTGCCAAAGCAGAGTGAGGGGCCCAAGATGGGTCATCACCAAAGGGAGGCAGCTAACGGCAAGTGCCAGGTGCCTTGTGCTGAGCTCTGCAGCAGTGCTTGGTAGGTGAGGGGTGTACAGGGACGAAGGACAGGCGTTGTCCTTCTATTTCGAGTCAGGAGGAAAGGGACTGCGGACGGCGGCCACAAGTCATGTGGCCCTGGAAAGAAGTTGTGTTGTCACAGCGCTGCCAGACCTGGTTGGTTGGTATGCAAAAATGCACAAGTTGTAAGGATGGGTGTCCCTAGCGTACTTTGCGATGTCGGGGCCAGCATCCGACCTGGCCAGGGTCCGCATCTGGTAGTCTTGCTGAATCTGATTCCGTATGACGTGATTTATAGCTAGAGGCGACTGCTTGCAGCAATCCGGTGATGTGAGTTTCCTGCTTTCTGCATGCAACGCATGAAGTTTTAAAATGGACTGCTCTTTTTGCCCAGGGGCTGGGTGCGTAAGAGCTCTCAGCTGCAGGGTTTTCCAAAATGCTGTGAACTGGATATGTGTGACAGGATCAACCGCAAGTCAGTTTGGGAACTATCAGGTGTGTGTGCATGAGGTCAGCACTTGCAAATGATGTTGCAACTTGGAAAACTTTAGCAGCTATGGCACTGGAAACCTCTACATTTGTGTACCCTGGCCGAGCAAGATCTGTAATTGGGCACTGCATGTGAATATGTTCCCATGGGTTGGCATGCGCATGGCTCCACGGACTATAATCACTCACAGTCTCATGAAGATGTGCAGACTCACATGAGAAAAGCTCAATTGATTGTGAGGATTGGCAGATGTATCACGCTTTGCTCTTGACAATCGTCAAACTTGGAACGCAAATTCAAAGCGTCAAGGTGAGTTCAGCTCTGACAGAAGCCTAGCCAGGTCAACCATGCACACATTCAACACAAACGCTAACAATTGTACTAGCGCCATCATTGTATGAGCCCATCTAATATTAAATCACTGCAGCTGCATGTGCTGTAAGCCAGGTGAGTAATGTCACCAGACAACCCCAGAGCCCAATACCTGCTCACATATACTTGTTATATAACAAGTGAGGTTACTACACGAGTTGACGACCCGGACTCCCCTAGGGGCCTGCCTAATTGGCACCTCCACTCAGTCAAGAACACATCAATAAGGCATTACTACACAGGATGAGTGGCTCATACTGATTCCGTTTCCATATACCACTGCTTTTTCTTAAAGAAGCAACTCTGGTGCCTGAAGATCCTAAAGCTCAGTGCATGTGTACTGCAGCCTGGGCTATGATTGTGTATTCCTGATTTGTCGGCGAGAGCCTGGGACAAGGCACATCTGGACACGCTGACATGTAGATCCTAGCATTAGCACACTCCTAAAGCTAACATAATTACGCCATGCCAGATACACCACTCAGTCCAGCACGCAAAGGCATCTGATGAGGCCGCATCAAGTCCTGAGCCCTTGCATCGGTGTGGTGCATGCTTCGGTATCACTGAAGGTATCAATGTGTGACACCGAGCCATCCGTCAGGCCTTGGGGCTCCTCCATGGAAAGCTTGCACCATGCCAGCTCATGGACATGCTCGCCGCCACTGCCTGCGACAGACAACAATCCCCGACTGGCACTCACAAGACACTAAGCGCAAAAATCTCAGTGCTTGCCCCAAAATGAACAGTCGCTACAAGTCCTAGCCTATAGAACTGTTGCGATCTGCCGCCAAAATTCTTACACAGAAAAAATTGCCACCTAAGGCCTAGGTAGTCGACAGCAGGACCAAAGACTGAGATTGCACTGCCATGCAACCAAGGTCTGCTCAGGCAGCCTACACAAGGAGCAGGCATGCGACCAAGCTCACATGCAGACATGCCCGCCACACCGGAAAGCCTAGAGCTTGCTGGTGGGCTTGTTCAGGCGCGGCTTGAGGACGCTGTCCCAGGCCGGGCCCTCCTCGGTCTCATTCAGGGGCGATGCCTGCGCGGCCGCCAGCAGCGCCCGGTACACGTCCCCGTCCTTGCGCCCCAGGGCGCTGTTCAGCTGGTAGTCGGTGAGGCCAAAAGCGTCCACCAGCGCGACCGCGTCCGGCCGCAGCACGGCCAGGCACTTGTAGTACTGCTTGCGCGCCCAGTCCACCTGCAGACAAAGGCCGGCTTTAGTCCTATTGAGAGGCCATGGGCCCACATGTACGAGCGCGGTCCAGGACGGCGCAGGGTTATGGCAATAAACCCAAATGCACCGAAGGAATCCTCACCATTGGCGCTTCTGCCTTCTTTCATACCTGACATACACCCCAAGGACAGCTACGAATGCTTTTGGCAACGACATGCAAAGGAGTCAGTCATAGATCTGTCCATAGCATACGATGGTGGCACACCTGCTGCCCAGACAGGTAGCCATCCTCCAGGAAGTCCCCAGCCTCCCGTGCAATGAAGCTCAGGCCAAACAGGCTCAGCAGCTTTGAGAGCGCTGCAATCGCCGGTGAGTCCACAGAGCCCTGCATGCATCATTTGTTGATGTCAAACACGCCCACATCAAATACAGGAATACTTGTGTCTCTAACATGCAGCTGCCTATCTAGGACTGCAGTGCAAATGACTTTCAGCCAGTGCATGGCTGCATAGCTTATGGTAGAGCATATGCCAAGTGGATGATTATCGCAACATCTCTGCTTGAGGACTCCGTGGTGCAGTTGGTATGTTACCTCAGCAGCCAATTGAGCGACGCTGTCGGCAAAGGTGCTATGCAGCACCAGGAGGCAGTGTGAGCGCGCGAGCCTGATCAGGTCCACAGTGTTGCTGTTCCAGGGGCGACCCTCAAACACGACATCTCCCCCAGACGCTTCGGCCAGTGCTTGCGTGGCTGCTACACACAGCCTTGTGGCTCTATGCCTGCACAGTCCCCACACAGGATGCTCAGTCTATGGAGCACCAGCTGAGGAGGTTCAGCAGTTGAGTACGCTGATTGGTCAGATAATTTGCTCAGCAGGCCATTGCAAGAGCCCAGCAGCAGGACATGGGCTTGCCCACTCCCAGCTCTTATCAACCTGAATGCCCAGATAGTAGAAGTCAGATGCAATGCATTGCAGCAACGTGAAGTGGGAGCAGTGCGGCACCTGAAGGCTGCAGATTGGACTGCAGGGTCGAGCCAGTCTCGAGGTGACCGCACAGAGCAGCGCTGCTTCAGCTCTGCAGCCACGTTGGCGGTGTAGCCGGCGCTGCCGCCCGGGCTGCCCTTGCCCGCCTGGGCAGCCAGCAGCCGCTTCACCAGATACCTTGCCGTCTGCAGCCATTACATATGCTCAGAAGGGTCCTTTTAGATATTTTGGATGTCTCGAGATAGTGCATGTGCCGAGCCTCATGGGCCAGATTCTATCGGGCAAGCACATCCAAGCGGGGGCAGGCTATACAAAAGGGACAAGTTGTGGTGTAGCTGTATGCTAGCAGTAGAGAGGAAGCTGGAAGTACGGCTGACCTGGAGCAGCATGACATTGTTGTCGCCCTCCCATGTGACATTTTGGACATAGTGGGTGAACAGGGTTGGTAGCCCAGACAGCAGACTGTAGCCGTGGCCCCCGCATGCACGCCTGGCTGCCTCCATGCCATCGCTTGCCAGAGTCGTACTCACAGACTGCAAACAGCTCAGACCTGATCAGACTGGCCAAGGCAACAACCCCAGCAGACACAGACTCTATGTTTGCAGGCACACATGATTGCTCTGAGGGCTGCTCTGTGCTGAAGTTCTAAGGCTCCTGAAATGTGCAACGGCATTACGACGACTGCAAAAAGGGAAAAGACAGCCATGCGCGGAATGTGGAGCTGTCCCTGGTAGGGACTGTCACTTCTCTAGCACGGGGCAGGACACAAGTGAGTCTACCCTCGGTTTTCAGGTGTGAGGTAAGGACAAAAGCAGGCCTTGAAAGTTGACTGACCTTCATGCCAGAGAGGACGGCGTGCAGCTCTGGCAGCTTGTCAAAGTTGCCTTGGTCTCTGTCCATCTCAAACTCCTTGTACATGTCCATCCCAGACTTGCCCTGCATTGCACACCCTGAATGAGTACAGATCACAACCCCCCTGAAATCTTCTTCTGTGTCTTCTGCTCCACTACCTTGGTGCTGCCCTCTTCCTGAGGGTGACCCTTGCTCCTCTGCATGCCACGTTTCAACAATCACAGGCACATGAAGAGCATCCCAGTGAGGGGGACAGCAGAGAGCGAGCGAGCAAACCCTCTCTCAGAGGGTGACCCTTGCTCCTCTGCATCCCAATTTTTCCCTAACCGCATGGCACATAAAGAGCCTTTCCAGCGACAGGGATGGCAGAGAGCGGGCGGGCGCACCATGAAGAGGAGGGCGTAGGCCTGCGCCAGCAGCGGCAGCAGGTCGGCGGCCGTGTTCTGGTAGTCCAGCACCTGCAGCTCCCGCTCCCCCGCATGCGCCGCCGTCTGCCTCCGCACCGCCGCATACCGCACCTGCAGCACATTCAGGGGGTCTTCAGCTATGATGTCAGCCATGATGCATGCATCTGCCGAGCACATGCAGGATGCCGCTGAGCTTTCAGTGGTGGCCGCAGAAGAGTGCAGACATGGGAAGCTGTCTGACTGCACAGCATAGGCTGCACTGCTCTCCCATGTTATCATTCATACTAGCTAGGAGGCTCAAAATGAGGACCCTTCATACTGCTGTGCTGTGTCCGCTTTGTAATGGCAGCCTCTGCAGTACAGATGTATGAAGCACTCATAGCGTGCAGTAGATGTGGAGCTTACTGCGATGGTAACGGAGCGAGCCAGGGCCCAGCCAGCGCCCTCCACAATTGTGGCCCTCACGTACACCATGGTCGCGTAGGAGGCCTTCGCATTGGATGGCGGCGGCGGCTTGTACTCTCCCTTGGGCGTCACCTGCACCGCAGGCAGGTCCATGAGGAAGCGAGCCAATCTGGTCGTGCCTTGGAAGCTCAGATACTGGAAAACTCAAAGGCAAGATCTGACACGAAATCATACGACGCTATCCTTAGATACAGTGCATCAACAACAGCAACCTTGTAACTTGACATACAGTATCCTTCCGCTGAGGGTGTGCTACCATGCTTGCTTTTCAAGTAGAAGGGAAGTACAGCTGTGACTGAGCAGCCAGTCAGGTGCTATTACCTTGGCAAAGCGCATGAGCATGTTGTCGCGGGGCACAGCCACATGGTTGAAGCTGAGGAAGCCGTTGTCGACCCCGTTGTAGCCAAACTTGGGCCCAATGTCCCCCACGCGGATGCCTGGCAAGGGCAGATGCGTGGCCATGTCCCGGATGGGCACCACAAATGCATGCGGGCCATAGTCTCTTCCCTTGATGAACAGCCTGGCCATCGCCACCTGCACAGCAGCATGCTGGCATGACATGATGCATTTACACTGCAATTGATGACATAATCTTCCCTAGCAGTGTGATTTGTTGCGCTAGGGTCCCTCCATTTGGCATCAATATGGGCTATCGTAGGGTGAGACTAGCAAGACGGTGCACTGATTAGTGCGCATCAATTGGCAATGACCAAAAGCATGCTGGTCAATTTGCACTTCACCAAGCTGAGCCGTCGCGCCAGGCTCACCCTGAAACAGCCTTGATGAGCAGTCTTGACACGTATGATGACAGCTCTGAGACTCCAAGTGCTACCCATGTCCTAAAGATACACGCAATACCCATTGTGGGGGCAAGAATCAGGCAGCTGTATGAATTCGGAGTTCTGCAAGCTCACCACGTGCGTGGAGGTCTTTCCGAGGCCGCCTGGCCACCACTTGGTGGCCGTGAGGGTGGGCGTGTGTACTATGAACTGCTGGGTGTCAGGGTCGTAGGTGGCGGTGGTCTGCAGGCCGCGCACAAAGGTGCCGTGCCCCAGCTCGGTCTGGGCGTAGGTGCCGATCAGCTTCAGGCCCAGGGCCTTGGGCAGCCACTCCGCCTGCTGGTCCGGGCTGGCTTGCGACAGCAGCGTCGGTATGAACATCTGCAGGCAGAGGATGCATGACTCAGTCCACACTGGCGCAGCTCTTTTGCACACTGCTGCACCATTTGGCTGCTGCCTGGGGATGCTGCCATTCCAGCATCATCCTGTGACAGAAATTCAAGGGAAGTATAGTTCTGCCAGCTCACGGCGGCATGTGCCTGTGAGCTGGCTCCTGTCCAGACAGGCTACCAGAGACTGTCAGGCAAGCTACAGTGGTGCCCTTTAACCTTACCCCTATGTGGAGCTCCAGGCCTCCGGGGAAGTCCACCAGCTTGCGTGCTTCCATGGCGTCCTCCATGGTGATGGTCTTGTTCCGTATGAGGTCCCTGCGGCAATATCTTCAGACCTTCAGACCTCAGGCAGGGTTGCTCGCGGGATGAACAAGATAGGCTGATCCTGCTAGGGAGTCTGCCACGGTGATTCCTGTAGGCAGCTCACCATATGCCCAAGGCAGCCTTGAGTGCATCCTCATAAGTCTCTTGCCGGCTCAGGTAGTAGCGCCTGCTCTTGTTGCCCCAGCTCTGGGCATGCAACAAATCCGCAAGCTCCTCTCTGCAGCATGCTCATAGCGTCAAACACGCTCAGGTAAACTTACTATAACTGACTGCTGCTCCATTCTGAACGGAGCAGGCAAGAGCGCACAGTCTCTGGAGCTTCTCTTTCCCTCCGTTGAGGTAGGCTGCCAATCTTGAGGAATCGAAAGACGCACGTCTGCGCTCCTCAAGCATGTCATCACGAGGCTCTATATGAGTTGCAAGCACAATCTCGGAGCTCTTCTTCACCAGATCCTGTATCCTATCATCGGCTTGGCTGCTGCTCAGGTACTGCACATCTCGCAAGCCTTCGCCTGCGGCCATGTTTGCCTTTGTCCAATAGTCTGACACCTTTCACATGCACCTCGTACCCACTGCACCTTGTGAAGAGCTGCGCAGTTGACAGAGGCTTATATATTCAACATTGCTTGAGACCTCCGTGCCTTCATGCGAGATCGTCTCAGGCTGCTCTCTCTGTCTTCGGGGAGAGTTTCGTGATTGCATAAGAGCGACGTGGACAACTTCCGCCAGCTCACCTCCAGCTTCCTTTCCTGCTCCGGGCATCTGCAACCGACGTCATCGCCACCAGAGCCCCGCGGAATATCCATCTCACAGTTGAGCAAGGTTTGGTAGCGTCTTCTTCATCAGTATTGCCTGACGCTGCTCCTCCCAGTCCGTCCGCTGTGTGAAAGTAGTGTTCCTTAGGCACAGTTGGGCGCGTGCATCAGTGATAGGCAGCACAGGCACCAGAAGCAAAGCTGTTGGTTGAGAAAGGCATATCATTCGATATTGGCAAGCACCACAAAAGTGCAATCTTTGGTCTCGGCTGGAGGGCTCTGTGGCCGAACCTCTGAGGGAGGGAATCGCCCCGCAGCGATCTCTGTCCTTTCTAGTGCGAAAGCATAGGGCTAACCAGCACTGCGCAAGGAGTTGAGGGCCACTATGGCCCTGCGGCTGCAGATGTCCTTACAGCAGCAGAGTCAGAAGACCTTGCCACAGAATGGTTCCCAAACGGCTCATAGGGTGAACCCGTCCCCAAAGATAGCTTCTGCTGCCGAAAAGATACCGGGAAAGGTGTGCAGCTTCCCTGCAAAGGAGCTGCAGGTGCTGGGAAAGGATGGCCCATTCCACAGAGAACGCACAGAGCCTCTTGGACAGACAAAGGTTAGCGGTCGGTCCCAGCCAGTTATGTCCTTGGCAGTCACTCCCTAATATGCACGACTCAATACCGTGGCCTGTGTTGCCGATCACTAGGCTTGTATCGTGTACAGATTGGACCTGAGAAGCTGGAACTGAACGACATGCCTGATGGCGCAAGCATGAGAGACTGCATCTTCCGTGCGCATGACGAGCGCTTCTTTGAGATTGTTGGGGAAAGCCCAGAGATAGTCCGTCTTGCCAAGAAGGAGCACCAGTTTGCGCATGAGGTGAGTATGAGCCACTCCCTTGCAGCTCCGGTCTCTGCAACAGTGTCTTGCCTGGCCAGCTGCTTTGCTGGACCGGCATGTTAAGCTCTTCTGAAGGCTCGAGCCCTTCTTTCATTTCAGGTTTTGAGCACTGTTGAAAGCATCCTCTTCCATTGTGCAACCAAGTCTAAAGTTATGCCAGATCCGTTCTCATTGCCACTGGGAAGCATTGCAGGGTCCAGTGTGGTTGCCAGAGCTGCAGAAGCTGTTCTTTGTGTCAAATCGGCTGGGCAACCATGAGACGACTGATCAGCATGTGGAGATGTGGACGCTGGACCCTGAGACCCTGGAGACCCAGGAGGTCACCCCCAGCATGCCCATCTTGATGGCCAACGGGGCCACCAACTGGGCACCTACCAAAATCCTGCTCGAGCAACAGGTGAGCCAGTGTATTAGCAACTGACAGCTTGCACACCCCAGAGGGCTCCTGGTCAATCATGGCACAAGAACCTCAAGTCGCCTCTGCCAACAGATCCGAGTAGCAGGGGCCCATGCAGCTGCTAAGGCAGATATCTGATGTTGCCAGAGGTGGGTGCAGGGCCACAAGCAGATAGGAGGTGCTCTGTACAGCTTGGACATCGCAACGGGTGAGGCAGAGCTGCTGCTGGACAACTGGAACGGCCTGCGCTTCAACAGCCCCAACGACCTGGTGGTGCGCCCAGCTCCCATTCCCCAGCCCAGCTTTGGGCTCTCAAGTGCACATTGCTCTGAGCCCACATCAACAGTGACACAAGTGCTCGCATGGCAGGAAGGCTGCTTGCCTTGCGTAAGTGTGTTGGTTTGCACTCTGAGCTGTGGGGAGGATCACGCCAAGCACGCCTCCCTTGGGGAAAGACGTACTGCTACAGGAGTGTGAGTGTGTGGACATGGTGTTGCAGGTGTGCAACTGTGTGGTGAACGGGCCCTCGGTGTTCTTCACAGACCCGTCATGCGGCCTGCAGCAGCACTTCCGGACAGATGCGCAGCTGGGAGAGTACGTGTGGCGGTGGGACATCAGGACTGGCAGCGTCCAAGTGGCAGCCGATGGCTTCGTGCAAGTGCGCTACCGCATGCGCCCCAGAAGCATACGGTGCTCTTTGGACCATGCATTTGTCGTGTGCAGGGGCATGCGGCATGCCCATAGAAGGCCAAGCATACAGCTGTGAAGTGCCTTGTCTGAGGGTGCCACGCTACACTTGATCTCATATGACTGATGAAGATTACCTCAACAAAGAGGTTTCTTAGGCATGGGAGCCTTCTTGGTTAGAGGCAAGCCTGAGAGTGGGAGGGTCAATGGTGGAGTGCTTCGTGCAGCCGAATGGGGTGGTGCTGTCGCCTGACGGGACGACAGCATACATCACGGACACCGGCTTGTTCCGGCCTGGAGTGCGCACTTCGCCCCACACGATCTACGCCTTTGATGTTGTCAGGACGGAGTGCGCTGCCTCCCTGACCTACACAACCAGTGCTCCTGTGCTCTCATGCCTGCAGAGTCACTCCTGATGGCACCAACAAAGCAGCCAGCGATAGCGTTTCCCAGCCGCCTAAGTGCGGAGTGGCCGGGGATGAGGGGTGTGGTCATGTTCTTACCTTGACCATACCCTTAGACTGGGTGCTGGCGTAATGAGAGGTGAACCAGCAAAAGGCTGTGAGGTATCTGCACGTGAGAGTGCTGCATGCTTGTGCAGGGACAGCAGCTTCCTCTGCAACCGCAGGGTGTTTGCAGCAGCAGACTGCGGCATCCCTGATGGGATCAAGGTGGACGAGGCCGGGAATGTGTACACAGGCACTGGCGAGGGTGTAGCCATCTACAGCCCAGGTGTGCAGGCACTGCTATGGCAGCCTATGCCCTGAATAAATGCTGCACTCATGATGCCCAGTACATGCATTATAGTTTCAGCCTTCACCACAAGCAGAGAGTTGACAGCGACCTCAGGAGAAGTGCTGAGGCTGCTGGCGTCTGCGCAGGAGGCAAGTTGCTGGGGAAGATTG
Source organism: Coccomyxa sp. LA000219 (assembly GCA_000812005.1). Taxonomy (NCBI): domain Eukaryota; kingdom Viridiplantae; phylum Chlorophyta; class Trebouxiophyceae; family Coccomyxaceae; genus Coccomyxa; species Coccomyxa sp. LA000219. The sequence goes on along the minus strand of KN714614.1, from coordinate 141,240 downwards.
CTGTGGGCGAGGTCTCCAACATTGTCTTTGCGGGGGATGTACTGATAATGCTGCAAGAGAAAGAGGTCACTGCAGCCAAGCTGGCTGTCAGAGGCCCGCCGCTCCCTGGCATGTTTGAGGCAGTCTCCTGAATTTTACCTGCCAGGACCCAGTGGGACACGTGGTCTGGTGCACACCATGGGCCTGCATTTAGTGTGCTGTTCTAGGTAACTAAGCTCTGGCCTGCAGCCATGAATAGAGGACAGCATATATGCACACTAGCTCTTGCTGCACCTGGCAGTAGGGCCTGAGCATGCTGTGCGGTTTGCACTGGCATTGTAATGTACACTCTTCGCAATTGGGTTGATCACGCGCTGGGCAAACGCCCAGCATGCACCAACTTCCAGCCGTTGCGATGCAAGGTGTGGCGGTGCAACCCGTTTCCGATCGCACAAACATCGTAAGTATTCCAGGCCTCATCAGATCGCTCGTTCTGGTGCGAGAGCGCCCTCGTGCGAAGCCTATTTTTGGCTCAGCGAGGAGCATCAAGACAGCTCACACATGTGTGCCAGGCCGTGCTGAAAGCCATCAATGCGAAGTTCACTTGATACAGCGCACTAGTACGCAGCACTTGACCAGCCTCGTCAAAGTGGGCATGTCTGCATTGAAGTAGCGATGAGGATGTTCAGCTCGGCAGCTTTCAGGAAAAGCCCTTTGTCTATATCAGTGCCTTTGGATGGTACAGAGACCGTTCCAGGGCTCACCAAGCTGCTCCAGCGTCGTCGGGTGGATGCCCTTGAAGAGAGACTTGGCCTCCCTCGGGGTATGATCTGCTTGTGCAAGGTCTGTGGCTTTAAGTCAAAGCTTATTGCTTACCCCATGCCTCTGATGCCTTGCGGGAACGGTGCAGGGGGGCCGCAGCCGACCAGGCGGTACAAGGGCCCTTATGTCAGTGAGATGACCATGGACAGCCTGAAACAGTCGCCCAAGCCTTGGCCAGCATTCTTCATGGGAGACAACAAGGGAACCAGCAGGGCGCCATACAACCTACCAGCTGATACAACCATGCTGCTTGATAGACTGGAGGAGAACCTTGTCTTCTTCTTGGTGAGACAAGGCCCCATCTTTGAGAGCAATGCGCAGTATGTCTGATGATGGTGTGACCACAGCGTAGTCCTTACAAGGCCTTGCGCATATTCTGAAGGCTGGTCTCTCCGGGATGACTGACAGTGTTGTGCTGCATTTCAGGTGAACTACCTGACCATCGCTGCTGCATTTGGGCTTCATATCATGTACGCTCCCCTGTCAACAAAATAATATTGTTGGTGGCATCGCAGCATCTCCTTTGTAGTTTGCAGCCAAGGAACCCTCGGTTAATGACTGCAACAGAGTCTTCAGAGCATGGACACATGTGCAAGAGGTTGATAATCAGGGATGAGGGAAACATGTTGGAGAGAGATACCGTTGCAGATGTCAAGCGCGCAAAATATGTGGTGTGCATGGTGCTCTATACTGGAGCTGAAGCCCAGCATCACAGTCAGCATGCGGGACTGGCTCTGTAGCTGAGTTCCATGTCTCTGCTGTCTAAATGCAGATTGCAGCATCCTTGGAGCATTGCAGCGCTGATATGCCTCGGGATTTCAAGGAGGCAGCCTTCTGCAGTCAGGGGAGCAGGCACTGACGTCTCGCAACAAGCGTCAGTGCAGGTAAGAGGGCATCTCATTGAGACACTCACAGATGCATTGACAATCTGCTGGAATGCCTCTAAGCGTAGTGACGAGGCGGTCAGCCGGGAGCTGAGGGTTGTGAAGGCATCCTATGCCTTTAACCCCTCTGCATCGGCCGCGCATGTCTAGCTTGTCTCTGGTTGCCAGAGTGGGCCATCAGTCTGTGTCCCCATAGCCTAGGCACATTACATGCTGGATTTTTTTTTGTGTCTGTCAAGCTGGGTTTTCCAAGAGGCCACATCAGATTGGGCAGTGAAGTTTTCAGCCAGGCAGACAAGCATGTGATAATCTCTCACTTTGCAGGGTGAAAACCCACAGCTGGAGCTGGGCATCCGCTCTCTGTGCAGCCTGGCAGGCTACGTGATCTTCCTCATGTCCGGGGCAAGCGGAGCGGTCCTGCGCTGCCTGCCTCTCATGCTGGGCGCCACGTTTGGGCACGCTGTGCTGAGGGTGGCTGCATCAGAGTACAAGGCGGGCGCAGCCCAGGGCGTGGACTTCAGGTGCGCAGATGGCACATCACAGGGGATGCTCTTCCATCTTCCCAAGCTGCAGATCAGTGCACTCTTAAACCCCTCACAGCCTACACCCTGACACTGCTCTGCTTCCTTACAACCACCAGGGTGTCTCCTGCTCCCTTCCCAACCTGAAATCGTCGCCATCTCATGCAAGGTCCAGCCATTTTTAGCATTGTCTCTGCGGCCGCCCTGGGTGCATAGTGTCCTATCTGCTGGATGCTCTGGCCAAGCTGAGGGTCTCCGCTGATGCAACATTTGCAGCTGGGCCTGCATGTCTGTGCTGACGAATGCAGCACTGCAGGGAGTTGTGGGGCGGGGGAGGCAATGGCGTCAGGCAGGGCGGGGATCCCTGGAGGCTCATGAAGGAGCTGTGGGTGGCGCTTGTGGAGGCAGGCACCAGCGCAGCAAGCCAGGTGGCAAACTACCTCAGGAGCACGATGGCATTGGCCAGGGAGTCCATTGGCTTCAGGCATGGCCCATTAGCATTTGGGAGGTCCTGAGGGGTGCAGTCCTATGCCGCATGCAGCAAGCCGCAATAGACCGGCCCGTGACATAAAGTGACGCAGAGAGATGCATGTGGCATGAGCAGGATGTGATGAGTCTGTACGGCTGTGTCTGCGGCCGGGCATGCCTCATAGAACAACAGAAACAGGCCTTTGGAGATCATTTCATGTATTCAGAGTGCACTCCTGTGGGTGAGGAATACAGCGATGCATGAGCACAGGCTTGCAACACCCTACCCTGTGCCAGACTTTAGAGTTTCTCTCATTTAGTAGCACACAATAGGATGCATGACTGGATTGACACGTGGGGAAAAATCTGCCCTCACCAGTGATGGGTGAACTTCATGAGTAGGATTTCTTTACAGGATGCATCATCACGCACCTCTCAACAAGAGGTCACATACACTGTGCTGCTTCACTCAACATCATGCTCTGAACAGGATTACGTAGACGACAGCTGAGCTCTGGGCTGCGGGAGCGCATCCATGTACATCCCCAAACATTGGGACTCTCACACAAAACTCTGCCACGTCTGAACATGGCCTGTGGTGGTCAAAAAGCTGCTCCCCTCCAGTAACTCCCAAAATTTGGCTACAGGTCCGGGTGTGAAGGCTGCTATGTTCATCCCTGGGGCACGAACTTGGTGGCTGCGGCGAAGCCGTTGTTCACGGCGGGGTCTGCACAGCGCAAACACTACGTCAGCAGGCTTTGTGCTCCCTGTGCAGTCTCTTCACCAAAAGCACATGCATGGAAATTGGTACAACTATAAAAACCACTGCACAGCATTTATGCTGACAACTAATGGCAGACAGGGCAGGACTTCTGCAGACCCAGTACAGGATCTTGAGGTGGTGACTCCAACTGTTCACATCTGCAGCTCAGAGCAGGAGATGGGGACGCACTGGCCAGGTGGTCATTGAGGTTCTCGATGGGGCCCTTGCCGGTGACGATGGCCTGCACGAAGAAGCCGAACATGGAGAACATGGCCAGGCGGCCGTTCTTGATCTCCTTCACGCGGAGCTCTGCGAAGCTGTCGGGGTCGTCAGCCAGGCCGAGGGGGTCGAAGGCCTCTCCTGGGTACAGGGGGTCCAGACCTGCGCAGCGCATCGCACCCCTTCGGCTGTGCTTCCCGTGCAGCCCACGATGCCATGGCGGTAAGCTGAATGGTCACAGAGCCTGGATGGCGCCATCATCTGGCAGCGCGCTGTGCAACTTGAATGCAAGCTTTCACAACTGGCAGAGCTTCAGATGCAGCCTTGCTTCGATCTGCAAAGTCATGGTGGGGCTGTCAAAATGCCAGCTGTCACCAAGCATGCAGGAGACAGCAGCAGTAGCGAAGGGGACCCAGGGGCTCACCCTCTCCGGCGGGTCCGCCGTTGACACGGTAGCCCTCAATGAGGCCCATGAGGATGACCTGGGAGAAGACGACTGCAATGATGGACTGGGCGTGGATGAGGCTGGGGTTGCCCAGGTAGTCCAGGCCTCCCCTCTGGAAGATCTGTGCGCCTGCCTTCCACCTGCAGCACCCACTCCCTCCTCAGCTTCCGGATGGACATCAGATGAAGCGCTGCATCCAAGCCTTGCGGCTGCACAGCTCTCATTGCACAGTCGAAGTCACAGTTGCTGGTTAACAGCTCACTGAAAGAGGTCTTACGAATGCAATGTGAGAGGGGGCTGGTCACTTTAGGTAAGGGGGGCCTCAAGCATACACACTACAGAGGTTTTTGTGAATCAGGGGCCATTGCCCATGCAAGAATGTGGGCGAGAGGGCGCACCAGACGGCCTCGCCGAACTTGACGCCATTCTTTGCGAGCAGCTCGGGGGTGATGCAGCCCAGAGCTCCGAGCATGGCCCACCTGGCGTGGATCACCTCGATCTCGCGATACCTGCACCACGCCAACTCCTATCAGTGCGCACCCATCAGAGCATGCCTGGAGTTGCATGTACCTTGCAATGCAGCCAGATGGTGTCACAAGCATTCAGAAGAATCACCTGGCGAAGGTCTCAGGGTCAGCTGAGAGTCCTGCTGTGTCCCAGCCATAGTCACCGGGGTACTCACCTGCAGACCAGTATTGCATGCTCTGGGACTTGCTCATGCAGTGCATGCTGCACCAGCTGCTGCCCTTCTCAAGGTTGCACGGTGCACACCCAGCATATAAAACTCTCAAGTACCGTCATTTGCTACAGGCTGGATCCACATGCACCAGGGTGAGGTACAGGCATGACATGTATTGTCAGATCACCCCGTACCGTTGAGGTAAGATGGGACTGAGCCCTCGGACAGGGGGCCGAGCCACTTTGCGCGGTCGGGACCTGCGCAGAGGAACAGAAGGTGGTTAGCAATTCAAGTACTATCTGGGCACGAGCCCTCATGTCGGCTGCGCTGCCCGCATATCTTATCTAGGGCGGATATGTCGCGGCCAGGAGCGAGACACAGCTCCCACAAAGGCTTTGCACAGCAAGGGTCACTAGAATGAGCGGTGGAATGGCAGAGGAAAGACAAAGGTGGCTCACCGTAGAACTCAACAGCGGCGCGGGTGACCTGCTTGTTGCCCTGCGCCACTCACGAGCCCCGGTCAGTCTAGAACTGCTGCGTTCCCTAAGCACCTCCAGGATGATGAGACGCGTTAAAAGCCTGCTATGCTCAAAGAAATCAACTTTGCCCTCTTTACACCACCAAGCGCGCGTGCAGCAGTTCAGGCCAATGTAAGCTGGGCCATCAGCAGAGGGTGCCCGGGTTTCATTGCCTGGTGCGCTATGGCATTGATTGCTAAGATAAACCTAAAGGGGAGGCCGAAATCCAGACTGCATTCAATGATGTACGCACGCCGCTTTTTTGAAGACTTTGGCTGGGAAGACTGCCTCACCTTGCCAGCTGTGGGCACAGCCTGCCTGAGGGAGGTGCCTGCAAAGGCCTTAGACATCATGGTGGCTGCCATTTCAATTCGCTACTCGGTCTTCCGGGATCCGTGGGTCTTTCAGACGCAGAATGGAGAGTTTCTCATCCAGGCAGAGCTCGACATCCAGGGAGGGTAAGAAAAGATTTGGTAGCCTGATTAGACCGCCTCCACCTTCAAAGTGTGCCAAATTCTAGCCGTTGGGCCCAACTGACAGCCATCTTGATGGCGACAAATATCGTTCATAACGCTTGTCCATATCTCTCTTGCATTCAGGGTCAGACTCACAACCTTACAGATGTACTTAAATTAATTCCGTAATTACCAGGCTGATCATAGCGCAGCGGTAAAAGTCATGTCAAGACGCATGTCGCTATGCTGTACCAGGTCTCCACAGCTCTCTATGAGACCACTTTAGGATACTGTGCATATAATGTACACCGCAGGTCACAGGCAGGCAGGCTGTAATACAACTGAAGTATTCTGTGTATGTACAGTCACAGCAGCACTACACGCCTCTGAGCTGGAATCAATGCTGCTCCCAATTACAGGCAGCAAAGATCTGGCAATTGCAGCTAAGGACCGCCTGCACCTCAAGATGCCTACCAAGGCTGCCAGCCACTGTTGCGTCATGTTAGCATTTGAAGCTGGCACGGCATTCCTTGCACCCGCGATGGCAGGATGGGTGGCCTTGAGGACTGTGATGTCTTGCATGGGGTGGGCTTCACCCGCCGGGCTGGGGACTGAGAGCATTGGCCTGCGCTTCAGTCAGAAGGCTCTTGCCAATGGCGAGGCCGTCGTAGGGCTGCGCCATGGACCGCATGAACTCCCGCGCTATGTGCATGAGCATGTCTGTAGACAGGTTCAGGTGTGCATCCTTGAGGTGTGATGTGATCCACCCTGGCAGCTTGTCCCGCTTGTCATGCCGCTGGTATCGCTTGTCAGCAAACACCTGCACCAAGAAAGCATGGCTCTCTTCTATATGCGTCGAACTTTAAGCATGGTGATATGGACAGTAACACACCCAGCATGCCCACACTCAGACCTTGTCCCTTGACTGCAGATGGACATTTTCTACACGAGCTTACACGAGTCCTGCGCACAACACCAGGGACACTGTGCAGGGGCCTGGGCAGCTCTGCAGCATCTTATACCCGTTGATGCATAGTAGCATCAAAAAGATGTAGACTAAGCCTCACCATCATTCCATAGTCTGCTTTGGAGCGGATGACGCGGCCCACGCACTGAGCCGCCTGCCTCACCGCATCAAAGGCCAGGTAGTCGCTCTCCTTGATCTGGAAGGTCTCCCTCAGGTACTCCAGCCTGGCCCTGCATGTCATTGCAGACGCTCAGGTTATGTTTCTATAACACTAACCTTCACAGTAGGACGATAGCGGCAAATCATCTGGGCCTGACACTCTTTGCTAGTGTTGAGCGGAAAGGAGGCAGTACCTGAGGATGCGGCTCAGCGTGTACTGGTAGGGCACCCCGAACATGACCACACAGCGCCCATAGTGCCTGTCAAAGTCAATCCCCTCTGCGACCTGCACCCCAGCCTGACACCTCAGCACATATGAGAGAGCCACGTCTGGCAAACCTCTCCATGGATGATACAGAAGACTCATGGCATGCCAGCGCTTCCTGAATTTTGGCAGCGCAACCTCCTGGGGAGGTCTGAGAACTTTACCAAGCAGGCATGGCGGCTGAGTGCCCGCTCACGAGTGCTGCCAAAGCAGGCGGGGCCGCACCTTGCCGCGGGCGACGCTGAAGAAGATGGCGCCCCGGCCGCAGTCGCAGGCGCGCCGGAAGTTGTCCAGCGCCAGTGTGGTCTCCACCACATCCACCGTCTCGATGAATACCAGCTTGTGCGCCATCAGGTCCTGCATCCAGTAGAGTCATGTCAGTCACCTGCTCTGCATATCACTCAGAATGGCTCACATGGCGTCACTGCTGGACCACCTCTGACTCAGCTGGATCCTTCTGCCGCTGTAGTTGTGGCATACCATCAGCCTCTACTCTGATTTACAAGGCTGGCACCCTTTCACAGACAAGCATGAATAACAGCTATTGAGGAGAAAGAGTGCTGGCTTGCATTCGGCAGCGCAGCCTAAAGTTCCTGACGTCTCTGCAACACAACCTTCCTGACCTGCCTGTGAGCATATGCAAAGCATAGGTGCGTGGAAGCAAAAGGGGGCGAGCGTACCGTGAGGACACCCATGTCGTGCCACTTGGACACGATCTTGTCCATATAGGAGTAGGACACAAAGAAGCACACGACGCCGTCCGGGATGGCTGCTGACAGCTCAATCAGCATGCGGCCGTAGTTCCTGATCACATTGTCGTCGTCGCGCATCTCGAACTTGGTGCTGACTGGCATCTGGTCAGACCCGCGGGTCAACACCACTGGACACATGCAGTCCCTACGGCAGGAACAGCATCTCAGTTGCATAGCTTGAGGCAGCATCCCAGTTATGGCACCAGATATTGACAGCCAATAGGGCTGTTTTGTCTGAAACCTGTCTGGACGGGCGCATGTCTTTACAGGAAGGGGTATAGCCCCCAGGCAGCAGGTTGAGCATTCCATTGGTCTTACAGAGCAAATTGTAAGGGCAATGTGAGCACCTGGTGAGTGTCATGGCCAAGGATAGGATGGCCACTGGGTTGAAGTTGAGGATGCGCGGGTACAAGTCTATGGGGGAGAGCGTCCCACTGGTGATGACCACCGTCTGGAACTTCTGGAACACTGGCCGCACTGCCAAGCTGGCATCCAGGCAGCTCAACTGCAGTAGAACGTCAGACGTCATCCTGGTCCAAACAGGAGCAACAGGAGCTGGTGCTTAGGTACTCAAGAAGCACCTTTGTGAGCTATCTCAAGAGGTATCTGGCTTCATGACCTATCAGTAAGGTCTCGCAACCTGTTTCGGGCAGCTCAATGCGCGCTTACAGGAGTGCAAGCTTGCGTGAGATCAGCGGGCACTCTATATCAGGGGTGCTTTACCTGGATGACAGGGTCTGGCACAGAGGGCAGGCGGTCATCGTAGGGCTCGATGATAATCGCAAAGCCCTTGGCATAGGTGCCTACTAGGGTGGCAAAGTCCGCCACCATGTGGATGGGCACGAAGTCATCCATGTCAGTGATCTCCAGAGTCTTCAGCAGCGATGACAGCCGGTCGTAGCAGAAGCGCAGCGTCTTGCCTGCACAGCGCATCCTCTCTCACATGACACTCACAAACTCTGAAGAGGAGGTACAGGCAACACATTTTTCTGTTTACTGGCAAGCCCGGGATGGCCTGCCATGCTCTGTTCAATGCATGAGTGCCAGTAAGAGTCTGTCAGCCAAAATGGGCTCGGGGAAGACCCCTTGAAAGGTGTTGCAAAAGCGATTGCGCAGCATCGCAGCACATTCTGCAGCTAAGACATGGTATGACCAGGTTGGCCCCACCCATGGACAGTGCCAGGATGAGGAGGGTGGATCGCGGGGGCGCACCGTCCACAGACATCTGCTCCTGCAGGGCGGCCAGGAAGGCGGTGCAGCTCTCCTGCTCCACAGCCTGCACGCTGATGCGCTCGCGCATGTAGGTCACCAGCTGCCGCAGGAACGAGCAGAAGTGCTCCGCCCGCCGGATGTTGCCCGGCACCTGCGCACAGTGTAGCAGGCCTCGGATCGCGGACAGGGAAAACATGATCACAGTCTGCAATTGTTTGGCTACTCTGCCTTGTTCCACCTAGTTGGGGAGGCTTGACTGCAGGCAGTCTCTGTAGAGATGAGGTATCCGACAGCACAGGGACACATATGCATGTATGGGACGCATGAAAGCTCGTGGTGGCTATAGCTCCTGCAGGTGGGATGCGCTCAGACAAAGATTGGCAAAAAGGGGAGCTGGGCATGGGACTCACTGCTTCTCGAAGGATGTCCTCAGGCAGGACAGGGTTGGCCAGCCAATCTTCCCCGCCCGGTGTGGGCCTGCCCCTGGGCAAAGCTCCTCGCTCCTGTACATCAATGGTCCCACATCTGACCTCCCCAGGGATAGATGAAATGTACAAGGAAATCTGCCAGAGGCGGCGCTGTGCTAAATTTACCTCTGCTAACACAATGGAGCATCTGTGTGCAGCACTGGGCTAAGCCTTAGCTGCGTGATTAGGGACGCATCAAAGTGGGTCGGGGGTTACCTGGAGGCCGCCAACAAGGCGCTTGTATTCATTGGTGAGGCGCTGCGCGTCTGTCTCCTTGCACTTGTCAACCGCAGCCTTCAGCTTGCCCACATTGCGCATGGCTCCATCCAGTGTCTGCTTTCTTAGCGTCACGCTCAGCGCCTGCAATCGCACACCCCTAAAGACCTGCTGCTTTTATCGTCCTGCTTGCAAGAGCGCTTGATCGGCTGGAAGTTACTATCACTTTTAGGGATGCAATGCCCCTGAAGTCCTGCACTAACCCAATCATGCACAACATATACAGACTCCAACAAGCACGCAGGACCGAGCAAGGAGCTGCAATCAGATCATCACGTGATCAAGGATGGTAAGGGGCTGACCTCTATGCAGACGTTGTCGATGTTGTGAGCCTCGTCAAAGACCACCACGCACTCCTTCTCCAGCTCCCGCGACACCATATTGGACACCTGCAGTGCACAGTGCCATCCGTCAAGAGATGTCTGGTGACATTACCGCAGAAAGACTAGGTGCTGCCGTCCACAGGGCACAGGCATTGAAGTATGCCACTCCCTGCAACCATGTCAGAGATGAGGATGTAAAATCATCTTGGTGGCAGTTTCTATCACTTGTTGAGATGAAGCAGAAGGGCTGACCTTGGGGTCCAGCATGTACTGGTAGTTGTAGACCATGACATTGGCGAAGGCCAGCATGTGGCGCGCCAGGAAGTAGGGGCACCAGCCCTTCTTGCGCCCGTACTCCCTCATGTCCTGCAGCGTGTACCTGCACCCCAGCATCCCCATCACGCCCACTGCGGCTGATTGGTGGGCGTTGGTCTGTCACGGCTGTCCAGACTGTCCTCCATACTTTGGAGGTGATGCAAATTCTGGCAAATCCACAAACGTTGCAGTGGTACCATGCCTCACTGAGGCTAATGGACGTGGCTTAGACTGCTCAGGAGCAAGCATCCCTGAAAGGCCAACAGGACTTGGCAAGTCCTGAGCCGATTTGGGGCCAGACATTGTTGATCCTGAAGCCATGCCAGCAGCAGAGGTGGATGCTCACACGCCGGCATCCATGACGCCCTCAGCGCCGGCCGACTCCAGGCCCTCGTAGAACTGGCAGGTCTCGATGTCCGGGTTGTTGGCCTTGGCCTCGCGCACCCAGGAGGCCGTCAGCTTGCGGCACTGCGAGTCGCAGCTCTCCCGGGACCCCTCCTCTGCAGTACACACAAACATCACACATGTGTGTGCCTTGCATGAAGCTACATGGTCATCTTCAGGCGCAACCCACCCTGCTACAGGGCATCCCTAGCTTCCAAACTGGTTCTAGAAATTGCAGGGTGGCAGTATTTAGAGCCCCAGAAAGCTGTTGAGTCGCTGACTGTCGCAAGAATATGTTGCAGGGTGATCACCTGCTACTCTGGGGTGTATGCACAGGTTCTTCCGGGACGACAGGCCAAGTGCCAGAATCTTGGGGCCCTCTTGGCCAGGACCTTGGAGGTATCTGCACCGAGATGTCAGCAAAATAACACACTGCACTCTGTCAGACCTCATAGATGTGGCTTGGAACCTTTCCATGAAGACAGGTGCTGCCGGGGTGCACATAAAAGGTCACCTATCTCTGTAGTCTACCAAGTCCTTTAGCTCCTGAAGGACCTTCTCCATCTCTGGGACCGTGCGCGTGCAGTATATGAGCTTGCCCACCTCAGGATGAGCCAGCTGATACGAGGTGATGAGCGACAACAGGGTGATGGTCTTGCCAGTCCCTGTTGGCATCTGCACAGCCAGGGGCTCTCGAGTTGTATTGCCAAGTGACCCACCATTTGCATTATTCTAACAAGATTGCACGCTGTGATAGGACGCCGGACATAGCAAAGTCACCTCCAGAAGGCAATGTCCCTTGGCATCGAGGGCGTGCTTGAGCTCTCGCATGTACTGGTACTGCTCGGGGTATATGTATTCATAAGGGAAGTACACCGTCAATCCCTCAATCTGAAACTTCATACTGCTGTGTCTACGTCATCGACCAAGCACCTTCAACGTGTTGCACATGGCTGGTGTTGTGGAGCATAGCCTTATCTGGCTGCACGGGATCGCTACACACTGGTAGTGACGTAGAATCACATCACATCACATCAAATCTGGGCAGCTGTTTTGTGTAGCAGCAACCACAAGAATGCCCTTCCCGCTGCACGTAGCCTGCAGAAGTTATTTTACAAAGCTTAGCTCCGACAGCTCAAGGGCAGCCAAGGCAAGTTTCCTTATATCTTTGCAAGGGAACCGGTGTGTCTGTCCTGAGTCCTTCCTTTCTGCCAAGCAAGCTGTGTACATCTCGGAATGGCTTTCGGAGCGTTAGACAGCTTCATTGATGACGGAAGCTGTCCAGCTGGCCTGTACGCGGGTGTGTTCCCAGTCACACAAGCTGAAAGGACCTGGACTGCAAACGTCTCTGAAGCTCTCTGAGTGTGGGGTGATGGAGGGAGTTTTGCAAGCACAATTGCCGTGTCGACCGTGCCGGCAGACACTTCGGCTGCCCAGAAGACAGAGGTCGCAACACAGCAACAGCCCAGGTCTGTTCTAACGAGAAATGTCGCACAGTTGCTTGGCTGACGCTTGGGGATGAAAGTTTGGTCCTAAATGGCTTGATTTTCCGAAGGGGGTTGTTCAATGCAGGAGGGCTTCCGAGTACTAGACTACAGCCGACTGAACATTCCTTACGCAAAAGACAGTGCGCGAGGCGGTGTTGCGCCGTCCTTTCGGTGTGTAACACTTCTCCATAGCCCATGAGGGCGCAGCCTTCCGTTCTTGGTTCTGAGAGAGTGTCATCAAATCACCACACAAGCTTTATTGCAATCAATCTTCCTGCCACAGGTTGCCACAGATGCATCAGTTGGCACGAGGACCTCAGGACAACCCCTAAAGATCATGATAGCCGGGGCTCCCGCGGCAGGCAAAGGAACACAGTGTCAGAAGATTGTGGACAAGGTGAGACATTCTTTGTCACCCTTCTATATTCCTGATTGTGTCTGTATCCTCTTTTGCAAAGCTTGATCGCAGCATGGAGAGGTCTCATTGCTTTGGACTGAATGAGAGCTCATGCCAGCAAAGTTGCAGCTCATCACATGTGCCCCTGCAGTTTAATCTGGTGCACATCTCTGCGGGAGACCTCTTGAGAGCGGAGGTGGCGTCAGGATCTGAGAACGGGAAGAAAGCAGAGTCCTTTATGAGCCAGGGCTTTCTTGTGCCTAATGAGCTGGTGAGCTGCTTCTGTACCAGAAAGGGCCTTGCACTCCTCTTTCTTGTTGCACAACATTTCCGCTGTGCCCATGCCGCTGTTTGCAAGCAGAGATTAAAGTCTGCAACATCTTCCCAGGACATCAGGCGAGGACATCAGGAGCTTTCGAACCATGCAGTCTGGCACATGAGAGAACCTTTGTATGACTAGAGCATGTCTGTCATTCAATCATGTGCAAATTATCCCCAATGATCTGCAGGTTGTGGAAATGGTAAAGGACCGCTTGTCCCAGGATGATGCACAGCAGACAGGCTGGCTGCTGGATGGCTACCCCAGAAGCGCAGACCAGGCGGAAGCCATTGAGGAAGCCGGCATCCGGCCAGATGTCTTCATCCTGATAGATGTGAGGCCACTGCAGCTGACCAGCGCTTGTGTACTTTGGCTCCAAGATGCACACCTGCTACACGTGCAAAGTTCAACTTTGACTATTTTGGGTGCATTTGCCACTTGGACATCACTTGAAATTGGCTCAGAGCCGCCCTATGCATATGCGATCAGAATGCAACCCTTTCCCACCGAGTGTTCACCCTGTGCCAAGTCATGCGGCACCTTGCAGGTGCCAGATGAGGAGCTGGTTGAGAGGGTCACTGGCAGGCGGTTAGACCCAGTCACCAACACAATCTACCACATGAAGTTCAAGCCCCCGCCAGACAGCGTGGTGGACCGGCTGATACAGCGCAGCGACGACACAGAGGACAAGCTGCGGAATCGGCTCGACACACACCACAAGAATGTTGAGGCTGTCATTGGATACTACAAGGACATCCTAGTAGAGGTGAGCTGCCCGTGCACTGTAAGGTCATTGTGAAAGCTGAAAGGCAGAGGTGGCCTGTTCCAGGATCCCAGTCAGAGTTTCTCGGCCACAATATGTAGTACATGTGTAAATGTGTGCTTCCCTTGAGCTACCAGAAGACATCAATCCTGCATCGAGTGGGTCTCAAATGTGGCTCTGCATGAAAATAACATGCACATGCAGGTCAATGGGCAGAGGGGCATGGATGAAGTGTTTGCAGAGATAGATGGGGTACTTAGCGCCTTTTCAGAGGACGATACACCGAAGGCAGCAGCCGTATGATCCTCAGCATGCGAGGACACTTACAGCATCCATGTGTATGGGACCTCATAGGCAGCTGTATCTTGCATGTGCTTCACAGCCGGGACTGAAGTAGTCTTTCTGTGACAGACCAGACAACAATCCCACTCCTGTTGAGGAGTGAGCTCGGCTGAGGCCTTGACTAATTCCTGTGACCATTCTTGAGAGAGAGAGAAACTTTACATCTTTTCCAGCCACCTAGGGCTGATCAGATGCCTGACCCCCGTCAGGGACAGTGCCATAATATACTCCCAAGCATTCCTTGATAAACATTGCAACACCACGAATATCATCTTGCCACATAAACTGAATCATGGTAGCTGCATGCTCTCCAAACAGCCCTACATGCCTGTCACGAATAGCTTGAAGCCCTGGGCATTCAAATACAACATGTTGCTCATCACCCAGGTGTTCACCCGCACACAAAGTGCATATTCTATGCAACCTAGGGACACCTTGCCTACGGCCAAGATCCCATGGAAGATTGTGGCAGCCCAACCTGAACCTGAGCAAGCTTTGCACACACCCAGCAGACAGTGGTAGCCTGAATATTGTTTTGGGATGGATGTGTGATGGCCGTGCAAACCATGCATCATATGTACAGAGGCTGGCACCCTGAGAGGGGCATGTCCTAGGGCTGAATGGGAGATCTTGCCAGACTGCATCGTACTTGGCCTGTAGTTTGATGTCGAATGTGAGAGTCTTCTGACCATGACAAGGTACCCGCTGGTCTTTTGAGGGCTATTATTAATAATATTTGCAAGTGTGTTTAAGATTCCCTTCACAGCAATTCTCCAGGGTGTCGTATACACTCCCAGGCACTTGCTGACACTTTTCACAGGCAGTTGCAATGTGACTGCACATCTCCCACTCAGCAGACAGAAACATGAGCAAGAAAATGGTGTCTAGACTCCACACTCCTTGGGCGCAAAAGCAGGCAGCGCTCAGTAGGCTGTCTGGATGAGTGCTCCCAGCTGTGCCATGTCAATCCTGCAACAACAGAAGAAAGCCCATCATGCAACTGTAACAGCTCCTGTACCCAAGCTCTGATCACTCACGGAGTAGAGGGCTGCACATTTACTGCATAACACATTGGCACACCCTGTGTGTATGCATCTTTGCTTCACTTTGTTTCCAATTCTTCATACTGTGGAGCACCTGTGACAATGCAGGTCCTGCTTGTACGGGACGCCATGACAGCATGAGGATAGGCAGGAGAGTGACCCTGTACCTGAAGCCGCCGGAGTTGTTTCCCTGCGCCCTCTGCGAGCTGGCCTCACTGCATGCAACGATACACAGATGATGAGTGCCCCCAGCAGACAGGTGAGCAGCTTTTCCATTTTGACATGTGGGAACGCATGAGCTGGCCCGGCAAGGTGAGAACAGAATCTTCACAATGCAAGCACCGCCTGCATTTGAGAGTACGAGGCGGAGCAGGGGCGCACATCTTTGGGAATGTGATGATGCTCTGCCCGCTCTTTGCCGATGACACTGACCATGCTGAGGACCCGCTGCTGTGCTCCTGGATCTGCACAGCAGTCACATGATGAATTTTCTGTACTATCCCATCTGCCTACAGGCCTGCAGCCTGACTTGAATACAACACTGACAGCTGAGCTGGCGCCAAAGCCTCCTTACATTAAGAGCTGGAAGCTGGTAATATGACCCCAGGTGAGAAGGTTAGTGAGATGTCGCACCAAAGCATCTACTTTGGCCTCGTCTAGGCGCAGGCTGTCTGCCAGAAGGGTCTTGGTGACCTTCTGGCAGGTGTCGCTGATGACATACAGGATGTACTTCCGGATGGCGTCATAGTAGCCGGGCACAGAGCCCAGGATGCTTTTGCAGCTGTTGGCCGTCTGCCAGAACTCTGTGAATCTGGCGCCCTCCAGGTGTTGCGTCAGTGCTATTAATGCAGACAGTGGCTGCTCATCCTGCGCACGATCGGCGAAATCTGAGCATCACAGCTGCGGCATGGCCATTGCGTCAATTCACTAGTTGACTCTGCAACTCTCACTGAGTGACTCCAGACCAGCTGCTTCTGCTGTAACATGTCCTTCCCAGACTTGTGCACGAGAATAGCCCCAAGGGAGACCGCATGTTCTGATGATGTAGATAATGCCTATTGTAGTGTGAATCAGACTCACTTGCAGGCGCTCAGGGATCAGCTGGAGTAGCTGTGTGAAGTCGTGGGCAGGCAGCTGCATCTGCGCCTTGATGAGCATGGTGGCGATGCAGTTGATGTTGCTCTTGTCAGGTGCGAACTGGTAGTGTCTGAGCAGAGCCAAGTTGGCCTCGGAGTCGTACGTCTCATTCTTCACCTGGCAGCATCACACAGCAAGATCAATGTCTCACTCTCACTCGTGTGCACTGTAACGACTTGTTTTGTGCGTATGCTAAGAGTCTTAGCCCCTTGATGATGTATGAGACTCACCTGCTCGTTCACATGGCTCTCCAGCTTTGGAACCAAAGTTGGATTGTACCTGCTTGGCAGAAACTATCAGCAATCGTGCGGTCTGACCTCTCTTGTTCACACTCGAGGAGAGTACTTATGTAGTACTGATGATAAATATACTACCAGAAGGTCCCCCACCTGTCTGCTCCCGCTACTTGCATGTTGGAGGCGGCGATGGCACGGTCTATGAATCTGCAGTCGTAATCGGCGAGGAATATACGAGCGCTTTACCAACTACTAAGCCTATTGATGGGTGGTATGAGTGTTTGACCCACACATTCGAGTGGCATTCTCAAGCTTTCGGAGATCCTGCAGTATCAATCATGGCCTGCCCAACGTGGTCCCAATGCTGGGTGCAGGATAGAGAGGAATGTGGCATCCGTTCCCTACACACTGATTGTAAACGACATTTCTCACAGACAGGAATCCAAATAATTTCCATCGGATCCATAGGACGGGGAGGGTGAGCTGCAAACATGGGGAGCTTCGCCTGGGCTCCCGTTCAGAACAAAGTCTTGGGCTGCCGTGGGTATAAAGAGCGCCATGTCTATAGAGTCGCTGGATCACCGCAATATCAATTCCATCGCGCACACGACTGGCGGCCCAACCCCGTAAGAGTGAAAGCTATATCAGAGGAGCTCGCTGCCAAGGCAGAGGAAGACAATTTCCGCTTCAACGGAGTGCAGATAGACAGCACGCAAGTGTACGGGGATATACCAGTCAGCCAGGAAACGCTCAGTGTACATGGCGGCGAACGAGAAGGGAGACCAAGAGTATCAGACTCATTGACGACGCCCATCGTCCAGACAGCCACATACACCTTCAAGAACACAGCAGAGCTCATAGCATATCAAGAAGGACGCTACGGGTCGTACGAGTATGGGCGTTATGGCAATCCCACAACCAGGACCTGTGAAGAGAAGCTCAGAATCCTGGAGGGGGCAGAGGACTGTCTTGTCTCAGGTAATGGCCTCTTTCAATTGCCTGATGCACCGGCACATATCCTCTAGCCCTCAGCTCGCCCCAAAAGACGCTGCTTATCAGCTCCACCACTGTCAGGCTCTCTCAACAACTTTCATCTGCTGTAGCCCATCCACTGCTTGGCGCCTCATTCCTGAGAGGTTGCGGTCCACACCTACTGTGAGCTGGGACGTATTGCCCCAGGCTGACAATAAATCTGCTGCATGCAGCCACGGGCATGAACTCAGCGACCACCATGCTGCTGGCGCTGGTCCCGGCAGGAGGCCACATTGTGACTACCACAGACTGCTACAGGTGGCAATCTGAACCCACTGAGAGTAATGACCCACTTCTATACCCGAGTACATTCCCATGAGGGGCCATCATTACCCTGACGACAGGGTACAAATCTTAAATGCCACGCTGCTGTGAGTGGGAGCGCACTGCATGGCTAGCCCAAGTGCTGCAGATCTTGCTTGGTCACATGCGGAACCTAGACGGGTGCGCATGTGCAGGCGGACGCGGCAGTTCATCCAGACGGTGCTGCCCAAGATGGGCATCAGCGCCACCGTCATCGACCCCGCTGACATGGACGGCCTGGAGCAGGCCCTCAAGACGCAGCGGGTCTCCCTCTTCTTCTCAGGTGACCTGCCTCCCTGCACATGCATCTTCCTCCCTTGCTTTGGGGCTGTTATGGACTCACGCTGAGCTGTGAAGCCAAGTTCTGTGCAGGTACATTGCTGCCAATCCCTAGGCACCGCTTTCTTTAGATGCATAGCACCAGGCTCTGACTACTGCTATAGAATCTTGTTCTGAGTGCGGACACAGCTGGCAGCAGATGCGATGCCACCAGCATGCTGTATGCAATAAGGGGAGTGCAGGAGTCCTCTGAGATGTCCTGTGCGCCCTGCAGAGTCACCCACCAACCCCTACCTGCGGTGTGTGGACGTCCCAAGGATTGCTGAGCTGTGCCATGCGCACGGTGCCCTGGTGTGCATAGACTCCACCTTTGCGACGCCCATCAACCAGAAGGCCATTGCACTGGGGGCAGACCTGGTCATCCACTCAGCCACCAAGTACCTGGCAGGTCACAACGATGTCATGGCAGGTCAGCACCAGACATTGTTCTTGACTAGGGATCTGCTTGCTCACACGTGCTGCTTCGTTCCAGTATATGCAGCTCACTGTGAGGGTCACATGGGACTGGCAATGATGCCTTCTGTGCAATCTTGGGGCCTCTTGCAGCAGTACTCCTGAGCGAGCACTCTGGGCACGAAGACCTCTCTACTGTGCAACAGTCAGTAGGGGAGCCTGCTCAGCTGAAGATGCAGGCATGTGAAGGGCATCTGCTGTGTGCAGGTGCTTTGGCAGGCAAAGCAGAACCTGTGGCAGCAGTACGCTCCATGCACAACGTCCTTGGGGGCACCATTGACCCGCATGCAGCCTTCCTGATGTTGAGAGGCATGAAGACGCTTGATGTCAGAGTACAGCGGCAGAACCAGGTACGTCACCTCACTTCCGTCATCAGTTGAGCCGCTTTGAAAGGCCCTTCCTGATCAGGGGATGCTCCTCTGCAGAGATGGACTCCAGCATGGCTAGCCGGCCATCATCTGCTGCCAGTGGGGAGCCTGAGGCTTCCACAACCTCTATCTATCAGAGAATATTGTGCTTTGCCACTTCATTGTGTATTGCTGCCTTGGCATTGTGGCTGAGGTGTAAACTTGTGGTTGCAGACCGCTATGGAGCTGGCAAAGCGATTGGAAGAGCATCCCAGAATAGCGCGCGTGCACTACCCAGGGCTGCCATCGCACTCAGACCACCATATCGCAAAGGCCCAGATGTTTGGCGGCTTTGGTGGTGTGATCAGCTTTGAGGTAAGCCCAGAGCACCTTTGTCTCCTCTCATCTCCAATATGTCCTGAGGGTTGCTAGCATCAGAGATGACACCATGGATTAAAGCCTTAGTCTGCACTGTGCGTACAGGTGGATGCAGACTTGTGGGGTACAGCCAAGTTTGTAGACTCGGTGCGCCTGCCATACATAGCGCCCTCCCTGGGCGGCGTAGACTCCCTCATAGAGCAGCCCACAGTCATCTCCTACTGGGATCAGGTATTGCAGCCATCTCCAACTGCTTCTGTCATCATGCTGGATCTTCAGGGCTGGGCTCCTGCCGCTTGCTTCATGCTGAAAGTGCAGAGCGAAGGCACCCATGCTTGCTGTCTGTGGGCCAAGACAAATCAGTGTTAACAGTGCACTCCAGGCCCAATAGCACATTTGCATTGCATCACTTGGTGCCTGATGTTTTGCGTGTTGTAAGCAGGGGCCTGAGAAGAGGGCAGAGTATGGCATCAAGGACAATCTCATCAGGTTCAGCTGCGGGCTGGAGGGTGTGGAGGACATCTGGCGGGATCTGGTGCAGGCGCTGGAAGCTGTGGGATGACATGGCAGAGCTGGAGAGCTGCTTGCCGGCCAGTTTCGGCTTCAGTCGTAGTTGTAGCAAGCACGGTGACCCTTATATCAATGGGGCGCGCTTTTTTGAGCAGTTTTGGGGTGTCCTCCTCGAGCCCGGAGTATAGCTTGTTCCTGAACCCAGCTGTGCTTCATTTAGAGTTGATAGAAGACTATAAGGGATCCCTCTGTTGTCAAGACAGTGCAGAGCAGTATGCGACCAGCTATGGTGAGCCAGTCTTGAGGCAATGCCTCCACGATCCAGAACCCAATTTAGGCTTTGCAAGCAATTCACTGAACTCAATCCAAGAACTTCTACAATAAGTGCTACTTGACACGCCAAGTGGTAGTGCTATCAATGAACAGTGAAGATGTTGTGACCCTGTCTGACAGACACTCAATGGACAGTCTATTGAGTGTGTGCCTGGTAGTCTTTGGTCCGTGGGGTTGTAGTAGCAGCGTGGCTGCGCAATGTTCAGTACAGCGGACAGAATGATGCTCAGAGCGAGCAGATTCCAGGAAAAGGAATGCCCGCTTATGTACTGCATAGTCCCGGCAACTCTCTGAGCCAATCTTTGCCCAACAGCTACATATTGTCCCATGATACAGCAGTCCAGAGCTCTGAAGAGATAAAAGCTTAGTTTCCCATGCCAAAAACGCCCTTCCAGCGCTCGCTATTCTTCTGCTTGGGCTTGCTCCAGCCGTCCTTGCCGCTTAGATCCACAACTACCACTGACACATTGTCCTCCGTTCTACGCTGCAGAGCTACCTTGGTTAGCCTGTCTGCAATGTACTCTGCACTCTTCCGCTTCTTGAAATCGCTTCTGGCCATTGTGACAGCCTCATGGCTGGTCACAACGTCCCTGCATAGGACATATGCATGGCATCAGCTCTCTGCAGAATGCTCTACTGGCGCACAGTTGTGATGCAAGCGAGAGCACCTTGCTGTTGCTAGAAGCCTTGCTGCAGAGACATTGCATAAGCT
Source organism: Coccomyxa sp. LA000219 (assembly GCA_000812005.1). Lineage (NCBI taxonomy): Eukaryota > Viridiplantae > Chlorophyta > Trebouxiophyceae > Coccomyxaceae > Coccomyxa > Coccomyxa sp. LA000219. Next base: position 120,236 of record KN714614.1, on the reverse strand, counting down.
GTTACGTCAGTACACTTCTATTCAGTGAAGACAGCAATGTGTTGTTCGACTGATACTGAGTCCTTCAAGTCTGAGCATAGAGCGCAACACTGTGAGTGCCTCACCAGAGGCCGTCTGTGGCAAGTATGAGGAACTCATCATCCTCCCGCACAGGCGCCTCTACCACATCAGGTGTAGCCTCCAGGAGATTCCCTGTTATGTCCTTGGAGTCTGCAAACTCCTGATCCCACCACTCCTCACTGCACAGCGCTCACTCGGTAAGAGAGATGCTCAGCATCCAGGTGCAGAAATCAAGAGCCGTCATCATTTGCAGTCAGTGCCACCACTCAAAGCGAGCTGCTCCTGGAATAGTTCATAGAGTGCCAGCAGGTCATAACTCAGCAAAGGCAGCCTTGCATCTACTTTGAGCAGGGTCGCACCTCACTCCTCGCTGCAACATGCTCTTCGCTCCGTCGCCTTTGAACTCTCTGTCCCCAAATGCTCTCGAGACTGCTATGACGTCACACACACGGCCATCTTCTATCCAGCCCCCCACTTCCTCTACTCTGTGCACCTCAGCCTCCACTGTAGGCCCGCTGCCCGTCACTCTATGCTCTGTTGTCAGGTCCACTGCCTGGCCCCTGTAGCGCAGGTTTATGCTGAAGTCCAGTATACTGGCATGTAGCACCTGCTGCCTGCCATATGATGCCGAGATGCAAATTTCGCATGCAAAGCCCTGACAGCTTGAGCACACCAAAGCATGCTGGAAGGAGCTGCAGGCAGGATGCAGGGCGGCAGGACCTTACTTCCGGGACAGGACTGCGCGGGAGTCGCCAACATTGGCAATCACAAGCTTGTCCCGCCTGACCAACGCAATGGTGGCTGTCGCTCCAGCATTCTTCTCATCATCTGGTGCAGAGCCTGCAGGCATGGCAATCCTCACGCCCATGTACCTGTCATTACGCACCGCCTGAGATGCACCAGAGCCAGCAACGTCATCGTCTGCATGACCTGTGTTGCAGTCCTCATAAGAGTGCAAGCATGAAGGCGCAAGCAGAGCAGAGGCAGTATACACAAGACAAGCTGGTGCTGGTCAGGCAGGCCAGGGTAGCTCACTTTGCAACCAGGAGAGAAGCTTCTGGTCCGTCTCCCTGAAGCTGTCTCTGAGCAGGCCGCTGAGCTCCACAGGGCAGCAGATACCACCTGTCTCCCTCTCTGCACCCGCGCAGGCTCTATGAGGAGAGGAAGGAGCTATTGAGACATGAAAAGCGTGCACATACTCTACCAACAGCAGGCTTAGAGGTGTCCCTCACACTGGTCTCATCAGCATGTAAGCATGTGGTAGCTATGGTAGGGGGATTGGCAGGGGAAGACAGAGTTCCACACCATCAATTGAGCACTCAGGGCCGTAGGCCCCTTCATCGATGGCATCCGAGAAGCAGTCGTAGAGGTGCTCGCTCAAGTACTGCGCAGCCGCAAAGCCGCTGTGCCCATCAAACACGGCTGCACAGCATGGAGAGCGTGAGACAGACATGCCTCCAGGCAATGTGCAGACAATGTGCACTTGTAGCACTTCGTTGCCAGACCCATTTCAACAGCCCGCCATGCAATACTTTGGCAGCAACTCAGAACATGTGGAGTGGTGCACCTGCAAACAGAAACCCGCATCTGGCTCTGGGAATCACATATGCGCAATCCTCCATTGACTCCCGAGGTCCCTGTGAATGCACAACTCTGATTTCGTGAGAACATGCAAAGCACGAACCTTCATAAAACCAGAGGCACTGAAGACATTTGGACAGTCTCAATGGGCCAGGTAGCCTCATACCTGGGCAGAGCTTGCCCCAAAGTCGAGCGTGCCGTACAGGTCTTCATACTTGGTCTCCCACACACCATCGTCCACTGTCGCAAAGGCAAGGTCCTGCAGCAAAGCAGATGTCCTCAGACTGTACCAGGCGTGTACCTGCTGTCAGCTAACACACACAGCGATGGAAAAGCTAGGTGACCGATTTGGTGCCTTACCCGCTCTTGTGGAGCCTCTTTGACCGCTCTAAGCTCGAGTCGTCGCTTCATGGGCGTCTTTGATGGTGTGAAAGTGTGCACTTGCCATCTGGTCGTTCGCCCGGTGTCCACTACGAGCCTTGGCACACCCATACACGACTGAATACATGTCATTGGACCTGCTACCAGTCAAAGAACGCTGCAGGTAGCAATGTGCACAATTGCAAGCCAAGTCATCAGTCAGCTCAGAGAGCCAAAGGAATCACGTTCCCCCTTTCGTGCATCCAGGCCTCACTGCTTGCCACTGTCAGTAGACCTGATGCCAGTCTAGTGCACCTCTATAATTCAGACCTGGGCTCCCGATAGCCTTGAGGATTTCAGCGATGTGGCATCCAGAAGTGGGCGACTTTCTGAAGCTCCGTGAGGTCACATGGCTCGGAAGCATCACTGCCGCATGGTCCTTATGGCATTGCCCAATGCCCCTGCACTCAATGCGCTAGACACTGGGAAGTCAAAGTCTCTCTTCTCAGATCTGTAGGTCCAGGTGGCAGAAGCTTGCGGGCTACTTTGCCGAGACTAGCTCGCAGGCGAGAGCCCTTCACTTCAGCAGGCGTCCCAACGCTGGTCCTGTCAAGCAAAATAGGGAGAGTGCCAGTAGTTCTATAATTTTAATTGTAAGACAAGTGTAGAGTGCGCTCTCTCCATCCAAAGCGTTGCAGCCGGCTTAGCAGCAACAACAGAAGTCCACTTCTCTTTCTTGGTTCAATCTCAGGGCCAAAATGGGTGGGGGGAACGCCCAAAAGGTTAGTGGTAAAGACTTGGCGTGGCTTGGTCCCTCTCATACTCTGCCTTCCACTCAGCCACTAAAATTCAAGCTGCTGCCCTGCAGACGGCCATGGCTCGGCAAAAAGCTCAGGCAAGCACATATTCAATTCATCAGTGTTATTGGGCACACTCAATGCCTGCTCTGTGTGACCAGGAGCAACTGCAGTGACAGGCACAGACAGGGCCAGCAGAGCAAAGCATGCGCTGAGCACAGTGGCATACATGCAGGAGAAAGCAGCTAAGATCAAGAAGGGAGGTGAGGGCTGCACAGAGGAAATCCTGCCGTACATCTCTTGCTGCAGTGTGCTTGCATGCAGCGCTGACATCAAGACAGTATGTGTGATAATGTGCCTGCCTCACAGGTACCAGTCAGCTCAAGCAGAATGCGAAAGCACACTCATACATCTGCAACATCTGCCGCACAGCCTTCCTTTGCACCACAAACGAACAGATGCTGCGCGATCATGTGGCGGCGAAGCATGACAAGTCCACATTTGAGGTGTGTGCAGGGAGCCATCTGCTGAGGCACATCAATGCCAGATGCCGGGATGCACTGTGTCGAGCAGAATCTGTACAAGTTGTCAGGGGATGTGTGCCCGGCGGCAGATATGGCATGATACGGCTGCTGCTCACTGGAGACTCTGTGTGCTTGCAGGTCTGCTTCCCAGGCTATGGTAAGGCATAAGATCGTGGCCCAGCCAGGCATAGCCCTCGGGATGCTGCACAGTCTCTACTTTCCACGCATTGCTGCAGCCGGTCGCAGCTTGAATGCGGAGCGCGCGAGCGGCTGCTAGCTGAGGCTAGTACAGATGGGCATGAGATCAGAAAAGTGGCAACTGCAGCCCAGAGACATAGGCAAAGTGTGACAGGCTCTGGCAGCAGAAGCTGTGGACGTGTGATGCGCACACGCTGGTACCTGGCGGACAGAATTGAAGACTGCACTCATTCAGTATCATTGTATAAGGTGTAAAACTTTGAGAAGGTACTACCACTAGTAGACTGACAGATGAGTATCATTGCAGGCAAGACATGTGATTCCAAATTGAGGTTGATAGACATGACATCGCATATCGTTGATGCCAGACTCTTCATCTGCCTTACTAAAGTGGTACCGGGATCCACATCTGAACATGCTTCATCTAAGCTCATGATCCCCGGGGATGGGCCCATGGGCCCATCACATTACAAGTCCGGGATCCCTCAGATTTGTCTGCTGTGAAGAGACCTCAATCACATCATATCCAAACAGTATGCTGCTTTCTACTATAGAGAACCTCAGCAGCTGCAGATGCATTGTGCAACCAACACGTGTGCACTTATCATGCGCTTGGACATCTATCGGGTGCCAACTTGACTCTCTCGAGAGCCAACCAACATCAAGCTGTTCCTCTGTCCACCACACCGCATTACAACAGCTGTGTGCAATCAGGCCCGCCAGAATACTTCTGAAGCCCTATGCTAGCAGCACGATAGAGTATGTGCGCTCGTGCCACTGTTTTATGAGCTTGGAAGCATCTCAAGGCATGATGAGCCCTCGAGGGCTGCACCCTTCTACACTGGCTTCTCCAGAACATCTCTATAGTGTATGCCCAGTACAGCGCTAGTACATGCCCTTCCAGTGACTACCCAGTGCTTACAAGCGCCTTTCCAAGCGGCTCTCTTGCTCAATACTAGCCATGCTACAATGTTCACCCGGGAAAGTCCTCATCAGCAGCCTCTGTACAAAAGCAGACCTGCTTGTGCTCAACCTGCACCTACAGCCCAACGAGTGTGGTAATCAATTGGACGGTACTGCCTGGGCCTGTACTTATTCCAATGCATCTGAAGCGGCTCTCAAAAGTGCACAGAGAATGCTGCTGCGCCATAACAGCTCATTTTTGAACATGCCTAGCAAAGTGCGGGCAAATGGACTATTGCAGCTACTTCTCAGCCCAGCGTTTTCGCTCCGTCTCATGTTGTGCTGTTGGCATGACCCTGACTGCGCCACCCCTTGCCATGGTGCACAGCAGGGTTGGCTTTGGCCTGGACCCACGTGAGACCATTTCCCAGGGCAATCTTCTGGAAGCAGCCGTTCTCACAACCTATGCAACAGCAGTCTCGCGAGGGCACATCTGAGTAGAACGGGGCCTGGAATGATTTGATTCCCCGAGCAAGTCACGAGCAAAACGACGGCTCACTCTCCATGGCTTATGCAGGCCTAATCTGCCAGCCCTTGCTTCTCTACTTCAGAGCGCCCGCCCACCAGCAGAGTTCAGCCTCGGGTGGGGCCGTCCCCGAACACAAAATCCTGGTGCGTGAGGCCCTGGGGGACGAAGTCAAAGGGGTCGGAGCCAAACTTGCGCTCCTTGCCGCCCTGCTTGACCTTCTTGCCGGATCTAGCGTCCCGGATCAGCTCCTCCAGCTTGGCCTGCCCCTGCGCCTTGAACTGCCGGTGCTTCGCTATTCGCTCCGCCTCCTCAGCCCTGTTTGCACAGACACAGAGCAGTTCAGACCGATGCAAATGCAAACTCATCCACTTGGGCACAGCGCCTCTATAGAACAAGAATAATCAGCACCTCGATCGGAATCATGATGACCATCAAGAATTTCGCTCCTTTCATGCTATCATCAAACCGGGACAGTCACCACACCAGCATTCATGTGCAGCGGTGACCGGCTCAGCGCGCTCTGTCTTGTGTCAGTGCTCGACAGGGCACAACACAGAAGCCAGAGGCGGACGGGACTTGCCTGCGCTTGTCCTGCTTGGCAGCAGCCTTCTGCTGCTCGAGCTCCAGCTCCTTGGCCATGGCTCTGTCCATTCTGCTCACGCTCAGGGCGAAGATGGCGAGGAGCAGGATGGCAATGGTCACGAGGCCTAGCACCACGCAAGAGCGCCCGCCCGCACCAAAAGAGCGCCAGTAGCGCGTGATGCTGATGGTGTTGTCCTTCGGTTTCCTGGCCACCTTCTTCTGCGTCACCTCTGCAGTAAAGATACACTCCGTGATAAGTCAACGCTGGCATCATGCTTGCTCTGTTTCTCCTCCCCCTCCTCCAGGCAACCCCAACAGACGCCCTACTTCCTTCAAGGCTTAGGAGGAAGGTCCAGCAGCCTTTCTTCTTGACTTGATGGCAGACGTGCAGAGACACATGATGCATCGACTGGGCACATCTAACAAGTGGGTGTGAGATGCCCCACTGCTCTGCAGCGCATGTACATTGACAGTAAGCTTGCAAGCTTTGGCTGCTCACTTCGTTTGGGGTCTGCCTGCTGGAGCTCCCTGTCGTGGGCAGCCTTCTTGCGCCGCCGCTTGGGCGCCTCAGACGTTTCGCTGGCGGTGGATGCTGGCGGCGGCGGCGGATGCTCCAGGTGGCCGGACACTGTGACGGCCACCGGCTTACTCCAGGGGCTGTGGCCTGCCCCGTTGACGCCCACGCTGCGGACCTTCACCTGCAATTGCGTGACTGTATGTGAAGCGACAAGTGCATCCGAATGGGCATGGACTCGCCAGCCAGCTTGCATGTATGGAGGGGGTTCTTCACACCTTATGCTGGCAAAGATAACAACATCCCAGTCAACCTGCATGCATGGCATGGCACAAAGCCATGTGGTTCCGGTGCAAAGCGTTGACACACACCTCATATGTCAGCCCAGGCTGCACATCTGTGACCTCCTGCTCTGCTGCCTTGCCGGGCGCTTTGCTGTGGATGCTGTGCGCCGTGCCAGACTCGGGGAGGGCAGTGGCCTCAATCTCATGGCAGGCCGCCTCTGCATGGGCGCTGTCTGCTTCTGGCAATGTCCAACGCAGGCTCAGAGATGGCGGCCTGCAGACAGATGCCGCATCGGTCATGATAGAGACTCTCTGGCAGGTTTGCAGCAGTTGCCCTGCAACCCTCTCCTTCAGGCCTATACAGGAAACCTCTGACAGCGCTCTGTTCATGCACGTTACATGGATCATTTCATCACGTGCTGATATAGTCCCTGACAGCTGGTGCCTTGAGAAACAAGCATGGAGAGGACAGAGTTGCAGGGCGCACTCTTTGGAGGCATCAGCCTGCAGGTGCAGGGGTGCAGGCGGAGCGAGCAGCAGGGTGGAGAAGGCGGCCGCTTTGCTGAAGGCGCCCTCACCGACGGCGTTGCTGGCGGCCACGCGCACCTGGTGCGGACGCCCGGGCGTCAGGCCGCCAATCTTGGCGCTGGTGCCCAGGCCCCGCCAGGCCTCCTTCCACTCATGCCCCTCCTCCGATACCTCCAACCTGCGTGCATGCCTCCCCTCTTCATTGCCAGCCTGAGGCTTTGTCACAGGGCAAGAAGCCTTGCCAGTGTGCCTGAACGGCCGCCTCCCTTGGAGGTAAAGAGATCCTGTCTGACAGCCTTCCAAACACATAGCACAGCTTCATGTAAGGCAGTGCAGCTCCGCTTCTGCCACACTTGTATGAGGGAAAAGCAATGCGGTCACTACCTTGCAGGAAGCTCATCAGGTGAGGTGGCACTACTTGAACGGCCATGGGAAACATCTCTCTGCACACAGTACAGGATGACACGCTACCTGTAGCGCAGCACAGCTGCGCCGTGGTCCTCAACAGGCACGTCCCATTTGCAGCGCGCAGAGGTGGAGGTACGCTGGCTGATAGAGGGCGCGGCGGGCGCCTCTGGGGGCGCCGCCTGCGTCTCGGCGCCCGCGATGCTGCTCCAGGGGCCCTGCCCCTTGGCGTTGCTGGCCCTGACGCGAAACAGGTAGCCCTTCCCAGGCCGCAGGCCCTCCACCTGTTCAAGGAAGCAGCATGTTTGGATCTCATGCCCATGTGACACAAGCACGGCCTGGTTGGCACAAGGTTGTCTCATGGGGACATGCCGTACTGCCCATGGAGGACCGCCCAGGGAGCCTGTGCGACAAGAGGTGTAGAGTCCTGCATGTACTGCCACAAAGAAGGGACTTTCCTGCCACTTTCTCAGCTATTGGGAGAGATGAAGACAGGGGGAGAAGGAGGCTGACCTCGCAGGTGGTGGCAATGCCGCTGTAGGCGCGCTGCCAGGAGGGCGCTGACTTCTGCCGGGGCGGCACCGGGCTGACCTCCAGGTGGTAGGCTGTGATGGGCGCCCCGTAGTCATTGGCCGGCATGCCCCAGCACGTCAGTATGCTGGTGCTGGAGGAGCCTGCGTGCGCGAGAGAAAGGTTGACATCAAATTTGTTCGCGGTCCAAAAACCTTGCCGAAGCTCTGTCTGGCATGGTGCAGTTTGTTCTGCAAGCGTGGTGATTTCGTAATGCTGTTATTGGTCACGGGGCAAAGGCAGCAAAGGAAGCACACCATCTGCATGAAGACCAGTGGGAGCGGTAGGGGGTCCTGAGGCCGTCCTGAGGCACCCTATGCTGCTCCAAGGGCTGTGCCCTGCTGCGTTTGTTGCCCGGATCTTGAAGCCGTACTCTGTGAAGGGGTCCAGTCCTGCAGCAACAACATATTTGGGCAGATGGCTAAGCAATGGCAAGCCCCATCGTTCTTGCAGCCTGAAGAGTTGTGCATACGTTTGACCCCCGTCCCTATTTCTGATGGTTCTTCCCTGCTCTACCTTATGCCCCTTTTGTGTGCAGAAGCTGGCAGCAAGCAGGTAATCTGGAGCTGTCCCAGGCAAGGCCAATTTCCATTATTGATGGATTCTCAATGTGTAAAGGCAAGCTCACCATCCACCCTGCAGGTACGCTCAGATCCAGAGTACACAGAGACCCAGGGGCCCTTCCGCTTGCTGCCCCGGCGCCCGGTCCGAGAAGGCCGCGGCCGGCCCTGCTCCGAGACGGAGGCCGCATCTCCGGCTGCGGACGCGCACACAGAAGCGCACTCCTCCGCGTCCATCGACGAGGCCACCGAGGGCGCCAGCTGCTGCAGCGGCTCCGAGATGCTTGTGAGGCTGCTGGTCAGCGCATCGCCCGCGCCCTCCTGCAACCACCCCTCCACGTCAACACCCCTTTCAAGATTGACCCTACCAACTCTCACGGGCACTCCCACACCATGCCTCAGGCTGCAGAGTGAGAGATTCTTGCAGACGACTGCATGCATCCATGGCTGCTGACTGTGCTGCTGTACCCTGTGGCAGCAGGAGGCAGACTCAGCGAGCTCAAAACGCCTTGCCAGACTGTTTCAGGTGGCCTGGAACAGGGCCTGGCCTGGAAATGCATGCAGGGCTGCACCTGGGGAGGAGTGGGCGGGCCCTGCACGGTGAGCACTGTGTCTGCACGCGCCATGTCCACAAGATACCCTGTAACAGGTGCTCCGCAGCCCCAGGGCTCCGGCCACTCCAGCTGCAAGGAGTTGGCTGCCGCAGGTACTGACACGTATGGCGCCTCTGGGGCAACTGGCGGGGACGCCTTGGTGGTGATGCAAGCTGCACACATCAAAAGTGTCTCATGCATGTCCGCTCCCTCGAAGGTTAAGTAGAGGCATGGCCATGTAATGAACAACATGTGCTATTCATATGGTAGGGGGCGGTAAGAGTGAGAGGGATGGCGCACCTGGCTCAGAGGGCGGAGACGGGCCCTGAGCGTTCACAGCTGATACCCGCACCAGGTAGTCCAGGCCAGGCTCCAGGTCTGGTATGTCTGCTCGGCAGTCCATGCCCTCGTTCTCCAGTGGCACTGCTTCGTACTGCAACTCTGCTTGCTTTGCTCCGCTGGCAGAGTTCTGCGGGACATCTGCAATCCGCACCAGCCCGCTCAACATGTGCCCACTAGTTGACTACTGCATTGCTAAGATGAGCATTACAGCTTCAGCATCAGAAAGCAGTGCCCTGGGACAGCCAAAGACAGACAAATCAATAATGGAAGAGAACAACACAGCAAACATGCTTACCTCTGCACAGCTCCAGCCGATAGGACAGAATCTCCGAGCCCCCATCGTGCCGAGGCTTATCCCAGGACACAGATATGCTGCTGGCAGAGCGCGCAGTTGCTTCGGGCGGCTTTGGCGCAAGGGGCCGGTCCGGTGACGTCTGCGCATCCGCCGCGCCGGAGTAGGAGCTGTAGCCGGAGGCATTGCGCGCTCTTGCGCGCACCCGGTAGGTGCACCCGGGCCGGAGGCACTGAATTGTGCACGCTGCTCTCTCCCCCTGCACATTGCCAATAACAAAACTATCTTGAGTGCCAGATCTTCACCTTAGGGCTAAGCCCTGCAACCCTGCTTGCACCAGTGCTTTCTCTGCGGCTTGCTGAGAGGACCCTTCAGCTGCTGTTTATGAGGCTTCGTGTCCAAAGGACAATTTGGATACCCAGAGGCTGTGCAGCATGCTGGTTGCAGGGCAGTATACCATGATGGCAAGGGAGAGTACCTGGTACACCAGCATCCAGTCATCTGCTTTGCCGCCCTCCATGGCAGCCTTGCTCTTCGGCTGCACCTCAGCCTCGTAGTCCTGCACCTGGCTGCCGCCATTGTCCTCTGGCGCCGGCCAGACCAGGGTGACAGTGGTCTTCGTGGCGCCCGTTACCCTGGGCGGCCCCGGGCACTTGGGCACTGTGAACCCTGTCCTCAGCATTGCCATGGGGCTGGGCTGGCTCTGGCCCACCTGGAGGAGGAAGGTGTGACTTTCAGAGCTGCCGCTCAAAATTGAACATGACCTCACAGCATGCACTGCATCATCCATTCTTATATGCTGGGAGCATGAGACTATGTGATGAGTGCTGCAGCATGGTGTGCAGAAATACCTCATTGAACGCCTGGACGCGGAACTTGTACAGGCAGCCACTCCGCAACCCTGTGACCTCTGCCAGGGGCATCGTGCACTTGAGCTCGTGCTCCAGCAGCCCTCCGTCCCTGTCACGCACCTCAGGGATTCAGGCCCTGCGCAGATTCTTGTAGTGCAACACGTAGGAACCAATCTGGCTCAGTTATGCAAGCAGGCATGTTGAGCTCTCAGGGACCTCAGTGTATGTTCAAAGCAGCACTATATTCCCATAGACAACGTGTGGCACATGCCAGCTCGCAAAACAAGAAGGCTAGAAGTCATGAATGTGTGACTCTGTGAAGACAGCCTCACCCGTCGTCTCTCTGCAGGATGTAGTGCGTGATCTCTGAGCCGCCATCGGGGGGCGTTGGCCAGTGCAGCTGCAGCGCTGTGGCCCCCGCTGAGATCAGGGCAGGCGCCTGAGGGTCTGCTGGCACGGTCGCCCGTGTGCTGTAGGCCACCACATCACTCCACCCGGACTCGCCAATCTCATTCCTGGCCTGCAAGGTCCAACAAACATCAGCTGCCCTTCAGAGCATGTGAGCTGCGCTGGTTCAGACGATGTTTTGCAAAAGTTGTTTGACTGCCCTTGGCTGCTGCAATGTTATGTACTGTGTCCCTCAGATTCGCCTTCAAGTCCGCATGTCGCCATCTTGTGCGTCTGCGTGCGGGCGCCATGGCCGCCACCTCAGCCAGCGTGCGCTGGGGGCAACAACCAGGCGCCCCACTGCACGGCTTCCCTTGGTTTACCGAATCTATCATCACTGGGATCCCGCACAAATCGCTCATGACCCTGCTGCGGCAGAGCAGGCCCAAGCCTAGCGCTGCTTTGTACAGGGTGACTGCATAACAGAAGGCCTGGCTATTTGACATGCTTCTGCCTACCTTGAGCCTGAACTCATACTCAGTCGCATGCGCCAGACTCTTGGCTCTGTGCCTGGTTTCCCTGCCCTTGTAGATGTCCACAAACCCCTGCAGGCATCAGGAGACTTGGGTAAGAAGCAGCCGCATTCACATCATTGGGGCGGCTGATGACTCTTTCTCTCAGCGTAAGGGAGGTCTGCATTGCAGAAATCATTGAATTTCCTGAGACCATCTGGCTGTGTCAAAGGCTCACCTCTGAGGCCGCCTGCTTTGGGTCTATCCCACCAGGCTCCCGCATCTGTGCTGTGTATTCCAGGATGGGCCTTCCCCCTGTCTCAGGTGGCTCCTGCCACCGCAGCTGCAGCAAAGCACCACCACCATCAGTAACATGGCAACACCAGTGCCTGTGTGCAGTGCACGCCTGAGAGCAAGCAGGGCGGAAGGCCATGCTGGGTTGCCAGTGCGGAAAGACTGGTCAGGAGCTGCACGGGTAGCAGGGGAGTACCTCAAATGCAGCTCGCTCCCTCCGGGTGCACCTCAGGGGCTTTGGGGGCATGGGCACTGTGGCGGGCGTCTCATACACCTCGGGTGCGGAAGGCGCCTGCTCCGGTGGCTCAGCCCAAGGTGGCACCGCATGAGGCTTGACCACAATCCTGTACGCGTATCTCCTGCCTGGCCGCAAATTTCTCACCTGCAGATGGCAGTCTGGTTTGCACCTCTGTTCTTACATCTTTGAGCCCAGCATGCTAAGGCCGCCAATGGATGCAAACAGATGACCTTCCATGGACAGGCTGCATCACTCGGTACACGGAGGCAATGAGAAGTGACAGGGAGGACTGCAGGTCTAAGACTCTTGCATGGCCCTACCTGTGTGAAGGTCTCCTTGCCCCTATAGCAGTTCTGCCAGGTGACATTGGGAGTGCTCAGGTCTGCCTTTGACTCCCTGGCTCCAATCTGCACATCGTGAGTGGGCAGTCACACAGACAGCAATGCATCGCCAGTGTGACTGTCCAGTCTTTATAGGATCGCAGATCGCAAGGCTCTTCTCTGCAATTCTCAATGCTTTAGAGAGGACTCCTTAGTCAGAGGGGTGAAGTACCAGGCGCGTCTGAAGGCAGTACTCGACATCGCAGTTAGGCAGCTCCTCCCCAAGATCCTGGCTCTTTGCATACGCCTGGGCCTGATCGCTAGGGGCCAGCTGAGCCACGGACTGCCATTGCAAGCTTATGGACGTTGTATCTACTGCTATGAGCTTGGGCGCCTGAGCTGCCTCGAAGCATGGGACGGGCTTTGGAAGCTCTTCACTTTTCTTCTCGACCTCAGATCCATCGCCATTGGCTGCAGGTGCCTCCTTCTGCTCTGCCTCAAGTTGATCGCTCGATGCAGCCTCGTCAGAGCTGCTGGCAGCTATAGGCTCCGCAACATGCGAGGATGCGGTGATATTCTGCTTTTTCTCCAGATCCTTCCTGATGAGAAAGCCCGACTTCAGGGTACCGTTAGGGCGAGACCTCCTAACAGAGTCATTTGAGTAGGGGCCTGCAGCAATGCTGCTGATCCGCCCATTCATGGCGCCGGCCGCAGCGCAATCAATGCCCACAGGCACTATGTTAATGCAGAGAGCATTTTGGCCCTCCGAGGTCTTGCTACGAGCCCCAGTGCTGCCAGCACTTCCTCGTTTCGTTCGCGCCTGAAGCCAGCACCGAGTGGTCCACCCCATCCAGCTGACAGGTGCTCACTTCCGAGCTCAATGCTGGCCAATTCGTACCTTGTCCAGCCAGCATCAGTTACTCTTTCAACGCCAAACACATACACAAAGCTTCGTGGGAGTCGAGAGCTATTCACATCGAGCATCCCTGTGGCCTAGTAAAAGAAGCCATGATATTCACAGCGGCTGCCAGCTGAGATCGGGGCGCGTTACGGAAAGCGGCTGCTAAGGAAAATGCAAGGGAAGCTTTGTGCGACTCATTCCGCCTGCCCCTTGACGCCTCCGCGGTGGCAGTCTTTAAGGTGAGGCCTGCCTCAAATCGCCTTTGCAGCACATTCTTAGCTGTGCGTACATTAATGAACGTTAAGATCTGTTGCAGGAGTTCTCCATCTGTGCGACTGGGCGAACAGCAGCGGCAGCGCTACACAGGTCATAGATACAGGCAGAAAGTTACAGTATCTGCTGCAGCCTCAGAGCGGTTGAAGCCAGCCTACAATAAGTACAGGTATATCAAGACTTCCTTCTTCTACGTGTGAGAGCGTGCTGCAATGGGCCAGCCTTTGTCATTGCGTCTAGACAGCATGAATTGCTTGCCCATCGATGGAATGCCATGCATAAGGAAGATGCAGACGTGAAGAAGGACCTGCACAGGCTCGAGACAGACAGGACATAACCAACACTTCTGTCTTGCTCAGGAGTCGGAATGACATACAGCAGAGCTACATTCGAGAGTGGCAGAAGACCACTGCACGGGATGGCAACATCAAGCCGCAGACTGTATTGTCTACCTTGTGGTTTGTGCCAATCTGGCTCAAGTACCATGCGGTGCCCGACATCTTGCGATATGCCTGGTACATGGTCTGGGTCAAGATTGTGGCAGCATACCGGAGATATCACGCCTGGGCGGTCCTGCAAGGTGTGGCTGCTTCCCATGAGTGGATTGCGAGGATTCTTGCGCCGCTCCATGACGTTGCACAAGGATAGAATGTACCTGCGATATCTGCAGCTGTGCGTTCAGCAGCCCCTGAAAAGTACCACACACTGCAGGGGCGCAGCTTGATGTGTACTTGGCACAGCGGAGCAAGCTTCCGATGACAACCTTCTCGCGGAGCCTAGTCATGCAGCGCTACCATCATGATGTGAGCCTGCGGGAGAACCTGCTGTACCGGTGGAAGCTTTACAAGGTGAGGATTTACTATTGCTTCCCTCTGGCACATCCGGTGGCCACTCTGAGCAGCCTCGTCGTTGTCTCTTCGAGCCTGTGTACTGGAGTCCGGTACAACGTTTCATTGCTCAGCTTTGCTGTGTGGACCTGCCTATCTGAGTGTTCTACAAGCTGCCTCTGGTAGAGCAGAGGCTGCTTTATGCCCGGTCAGCTATCGGTGCTGAGCAGACCTGGTAAGCATCGCATTGAGTCATCTGCTGCTTACACAGGGAAGGAGTCATGACGCTGCAGTCCAGCCAAGTGAGCTGGCCACAGCCTGAACCAAGCAAGCTTCAGCAGGAGCAAGATTGTGAGGCTTACATCAGCACAGAACACCCAGGCATGCTGGAGATAAGAGCTCAGTCGTTGCTCTTAGCCATGGGACCACAGGACAGAGCTGGCGGGATGCAAATGGTCAATGCTTGATAAACATGACAGCTTGCCAAGTTGGACACACTCAGTCCAGCGTCCAGGAGATGTCATGGACAGGAAAGAGTGTAGCACGGTACAAAGGCAGAGCCCGTTGGCATGACTCTTGCATGTGTGCCACTCCTCCCCTTGCATGAATGGGACTTCTCAAATTGCAATGGTGAAACGTTGAACCTGCCTCGTCTTTTTGGTAGCGTCACGAATGTTTGGATGCGCATTCTCAAATCTCAAGCGGCGAGAATGTACAGAGGCTGGCTGCAGCTGCTGGCGACCCAGCCATGCAGCGGCGCTGCAGCATGGTCAGTATGGCGGTGCTTGATGTGGCTATGGCTAGCTTGTATCCGCTGGTGTTATTGGCAGGCACAGCGCTCTCAGCAGGCATCCAGGACCTGCCGTCTGGTGCTCTTTTCACTGGCCCGTATGTGTAGTCAGAAGTGGCCCGGACAAGGGTGTATGGCACTCCCGCTGTCCCTGCAAGCACCAAGCTGGGGCATGAAACAACATCCAAGTCTGCTGATGACGGCCCTACAGCCATGAATGGCCAGCAGCACTTGCATACTGTCCCATCACAGGTTCGGTGTCAGTTGTACAAGCTGGCGCATGTAAAGCGCCTCTCCAGGTTGAAGGCTCCTGCCTGAGTAAGCTTGCCATCTTACCACGGTGATACTTTGTTCTGCCACAGCAAGACAGGAAGGTGCACTCTGTAGGCCCAAGACGTGTCTATTCCGCCGCTCAATCATAGGAGGGTGTGCATAAACTGGGTGACGCTAGGCACCTGAGGTCCGCTGTTGCTGTTGCATGGCAGCAGCTACACCAATCCCCTCCATGGCTGAGATGGTGACGACGTCATACTGTGTCACGGGACCCTGAGTTGCGTTTGCCAGCATCAGCGTCTGCGCTGTGTAATTGCGCGCCACCTGCACTGCCCTGAAACTTTTCTCCTTCCAAAATTCCTCATGCGGAACTGGAGCAGGATTTGCTGTGAGGAATTTCCAGTCATGCAAGGCAGATGCTCAGTAGCTTGTGTTGAGGCTGTCATTTGGGGCCCACCATGTCCCATGGCACGCCACTGTAGAAGAACTGCGAGTCAGCCTCCACCGCCTGCGTGTAATTCCAGATGCCAGGGCCCTCCCAGCTTGGCAAGCTGTACGTGTTTCCTGTCCCTGCAGCAGCACACCTTAGCCCTCATGATGGCGTACAGTGCCAGTATCTCAGCTGTATGCAAAACCCCTCACTTACTAGGTCTGCAATTTTACAGGGGGAGCAGGGTCAAGATCACCCAAGCTATTATATGCCTAAGCATTTATAGGCCCTTTGGCATTTACACAGGCAACAAGCATGCAGATTGTATGAGACTGTAAGGGGCCACAAACTTGACGCTGCTGCAGCGCACCATTGCTCATGGCAGCGAAATAAGCTGTCTCATATGCCAGAACCGTGCGGTTAAATCCTGCTGTCAAGCTCCTGGTGTTTGCCTGGAAGAGGGGTGATGCTGTTGCCTGCAGCAGCTCGTCTGCTAGCTGCAAGTCTGCTGTCGTATGTGCACTGAAAATGCACTCTCCATACAAGCTCCTGCACAGGAATGCAGTGTCCGGATCACGTGTCTCCAAATTGGATAGCTCATGCCGGGAAGCCTGCTCATCCTGCAGACGCAACTTTGCGCTCTGCACCGGCCTATTTTCTGTGCTGTTGCTGATGCACAGGGATGTCACTGTGAGATGTGTATGGGTAAGAAGCATCCAGGGCTGCCAGGTTGATGGGCTTACTCATTCTTGGGGCCCGCCACCTCAGCGGGATAGGTGCACAGGTTGGGTGCTCCGTTGCACTGCCCCGTCCAGTCTGCGAGCTTGCAGTTCCAGTTCACTGCGTAGGGGGTCACCCCGATGTCCCCCAGACGCACCAGGCGCCCAGGCGGGTTAGCGCTTGCGCAAGATCCTGGCGCATTTAGCACTCCCCCTACCTGCAGCACCACAGCTGCTGGTCCCCAGTGCTTTGCAAAAACATGCAGTGGAAAGCTGCTCGCGCCCAGGGCCGAGTCAGATAGACATTGGAAGTCAGCAAGTCCATAAGCTTGGCAAGGAAAGACTGAGGAGTGCTGAAGGGCTGCCTTGCCTGGGACGACCAGCCAGACGTGCCCACATAGATGAACGATCTGATCTGAGATGCACACTGCAGCACCTCCTGCGTGCACAGAGCTGCTGGAACAGGACCAATGCCTGCAAGCAGACAGTGCTCAGGTGTGGATGTGCGGTTTGCCAGAAGCATCAATCACCTGTACAATTTGCAGATTGGGCCAACATACTGGGCTTGCTCTGCAGAAAATCTGAGCTGCGCATCCATGACCTCACCACTGGTGATGATCACAACAGGCTGGCCCATGATTGTGCCTGTGATGTAATCTGCGCAGCTGGAGATGTTTGCAGGGAGCTCGAGACTATTTTGCACTGCTCTGCGGTAGTAGGCCGCTTCAGCAGTGCCAGAGAAGGATCCAGGGTCTGCATGGTACACAGATCTACCTTCAAAACATCAATCGCCATACGCAGGCTGTCCGAACGTGTGAATCAAGTCGCAAAGTCCAAGGTTGCCCAACAGGTGAAATTACGGAACCTAGGAAATGTGCGGCTAGACAACATACCTGCTACCATGATGACAGTGACCTTCTCGCTGGACCCAAAGCGCATCTGGCACTGGGGGACCCCAACCGCTTGCTGCCACACAGCCTGCACAAAGAAGGTTGTTGCCAGTCCAACTCTGAAGCCAGGACCTTTGACATGTCAGAGAAGAACAACTGTAATCTAAAATACCTTCTGCATAGCCGTCGAGTTCCCTGGCTGGCATGCACTGCCCGCAAGGAATGCGAAAGCTAGGCATGCCCTCATGAAGCGTGCTGCTCTGCATTGTGTCATAAGGGCAGGCCACCCTCTCAGCCCCTTCTGGGGCCATTCGTATGGCATTCGTCACACCCACGAGGCATCACCGCCCATCAGAATGTGCGGAAATAGCTCTCGTCATAGGGAGCTGAAGCCCGACGTTGCCGAAATGCCCAGTGCTCGAAGTCCGACTCAGCGGCTGAATAGAAGGGCGCGCTGGTCCTGCGTTATTGTCACCCTCATCAAACATTAATAGCAGAAATGTTGTGCAACGACAGTTGACGCAAGGGAGCATTGCGGCATGACAAAATCGGCAGAGGCCCCATCTGGCGGTGGCTGATCAAGCTTTGAGAGGAGGTGCAAAATGCAGCTCTCTGCAAGGGAACGCACGTTTCTCGCAGGTGCTGCTGGATTGGCAAGTGTTGTAGGCATTGGCTACTTGATACAGAGAGAATTGCGGCGATGGCGAGTGCTCAGTGCGCACATGACACAGGTACTGCTGCCAGCACAGAGCATCTCGGAGAGAGATTGAGCGCTAGCAATCTGGCTTTCTGCATCTTTCGTGCCTTTATGCGCTCACTCTCAGCCGATACATTGCCCCCTTGCTTGGCGTTAGTGCTATCACTGCATCAGACTGTGTGTACAACGCCGGCCTCATGAAACGGCCTATGTGTGGACACCTGCTGCATTCTGAGTCTGCGTGCAGTACTACACGGACCTTGCACTGTCCCATTCTCAACTTGAGAAGATCCGCGACGACTTCATCAAGGAGGTGCTGCCCCACACAACCCAATGCCATTAGCTGTCCTCCCACTGCACCTCACATTCATGTGTGACTTGCAAGCTCTGCCTTGATAGAACACACAAATTCAGGTAAATTGAACTCCTGCAGGCTCGCAAGGGACTCCGAGGAGAAAAGAGCACATGTCTCATGGCACCTACTATGGTGGACATTCTGCCTGATGGGTGAGACACCCCTGGCAAGCTCCACGATTTATATATGTGTGTACTACAGTAGGAATGCTTTGGACAGCATGCATAACGTCATCAGAACAGCAGTAGAGTCGGCCACCGGGCATCACATGAGGCTCCTCTCTATGGCACAGCTCTTGTCAGCAGCTGCTCTGCATTGGATGGTATGTATCTGCCTGCGCAGGGACGAGATTGGAGAATTCTATGCTATTGACATTGGCGGAACAAACTTCAGATCCATCCATGCGACTCTTTCGGACAAGAAGGGCGAACTGGTAAGCCGCGCCAACCTCCCTGCATCACATCTGCCATGCGCTCTGAGGTGCAGCTTGTAGAATGTCATGAGAGAGCTCGAACCCCAGCCCAGGTCTTGCACAGCACACTTGCGCACTCTGTGGGAGCTCGGTATGCCGCAATTTCTCTACATCACCTGTCACCTGTCACTCCAATACTTTGCGGATGTATCTTGTAGTGTGCCCTCTGAGCAGGGTGTCGCTCTTTAGATGAGTCCTAGACCTGCGTCATCAATGAGTGGGTATGGCAAGGCATGGGCTAGGCGTCAGCAGGTTCGCTCCAATTCGTTCAGGTGAACGTGGAGATGGAGGACAATACCATCGCAGAGGAGTATTTCAGCTGCCATGCAGACCAGCTCTTCGACCTGCTGGCCAGCTCACTGCTGGACTTTGCAAAGAGGCATGGCAGGTAGTGCTCCATGCAGTGTTGCCTGGGAATAGACTACTGTAGCAGATCTCAATATGTGCAATAGATTTGTTGAGGAGCTGTCCCCTGATTGCCTGGGTGCGCAGCCTGGGAGGCAACAGTCTTACTGGGACGACCATCCCGCACAGTGATGTCTGCCTCACCAAGTAGTTTGAGGCGCTACTTCCATGTGCAGGCACTCAGAGGACAAGCAGCTGCCCATCGGCTTCTGCTTCAGCTTCCCCTGCACGCACACGGCCATCGGGGAGGCCATCATGGTGAAGCTGACCAAGAAGTTTGAGAATGACGGCCTGGTGGGGCAGGACCCCGCCAAGGGCCTGCAGCGTGCCCTGGACCGCCAGAAGGCCAATGTAAGCTCTCGCTACCCTTGGGCCAGGTTGTGCAGTGGGATCTGTGGTTGCACACTATTGACCTTGCAGTGCAGGTGCTTCATCAATCCTGCACTGGTGATCACTTCCAGGGGCTTGGCAATCACGTCCTACATTGTAGGCGCAATTGCACGATGGCCTCCAGTATAGGACAGGTTGTCTTGAGCATTGAAGTGACCACAGGGCTTAATGTGTTACTGGACGCTCAAATGCCACTCAACACTGCTTGTCATAATTCCCCACGTGCTACCCTGTTGCTAAGTCATGCTGTGCTCGCCCCCAAAGTCTCGATTCTGCTGCAGTTCAGGGTGGCTGCGCTGATCAATGACTCAGTAGGCACGCTGGCGGGCGGCTGCTACGTGGATGCAGACACCAAGATAGGCGTCATCCTGGGCACGGGCACAAACGCCTGCTACGTGGAGGAAGCCAGCAACATCAGCGCCCTGGCTGGCAAGAATAACCACGGCCAGCAGCGGCCCCTCATGGCCATCAACACTGAGTGGGGCAACTTCGATGCCTCCTCCTTGCCCTCCACAGATGTGAGCTCCCCACGAGATCCCTGCAGTGTCTAGCCTGTCACTTTTAACAGGTTCTTGCGCTGACATGTGGCATCTGGGCCACCCAAATGCTTCTCTGCACCTCTTCATAGCTTACAAGTGTCACAGCAACGTCAGAACCTTGTCGAGGATCCCAAACAACCCGCCATGCACATCAGAGGGATTTGCATTTATCTCCCACACATGGCAGATGAGTTATGCTGCTGTGCAAGCTGCTGAAAAGGTTGAAAGCTCTTCTCAGAGATCAGTACGCAACAGTGCTCAATTTACCAGACACTGATGGAACCACACTGTATCCAGCTTTGTGGGTGCTTGGTATAGGGCCTTTGGCTGCTACTCACCGCCATGTCTTGCCTGCAGATTGATAGGGAGCTGGATGCAGACACACCCAATGCGGGGAACCATCACTTTGAGAAGATGGTCTCAGGAATGTACCTGGGCGAGGTTGCAAGACGAGCCATCCTCAAGCTTGCGGTGCGTGCCCTCCCGTTGACTGCATGCTGTGTCAGCAGCTTGTTTCAGCCTGCTCTCCAAGTCGTATGTGCAAATACAGGACTCTCACTCCACATAGCCTTATTTGGCATTTTACAATTTCTTGCTGTCAGGTCCTGATTGCGGCCATGATGATTTGATAATGCAACCAGGTGCTGGCGAGCGCATCACTGCTGCAGGGTAGTGAGTCTCTTCAGACAGCACAGCACGGGGAGCACTGCTTCAAAGTTACTCGATAATCTCACACACACACATGTGCAGGAAGAGGCAGAGTTGTTTGGGCCAGAGGTCCCCCCGCAGCTGCGGGAACCCTGGGCGCTGACGACGCCAGCACTTGCCAAAATAGATGAGGACGCCAGCTGGCTCTTGTCCAGCACAGCGCAGGTGCTGTCAGAGACGCTGGGCCTGCCAGCCTCGCTCTGCACCCACACCGCCTGCCTGCGGGTGAGTATCCGTATTTGCTCGGGCCCTCCCATGTTGACATGATCTATACTTATCTCTGCCGATACTTTCAGGGCTGTGCACGCAAAGACGCAGGCAATCGGTGCTCTCTTGAGCCTGCTCCAGGGCTTGCGCATTTAAAGATGCATGCAGCGGTTCTTCTACCTGGCTTGTTCCATAGCTTTCAGATCTGGCTGATGCCCAAAAGAGGCTGGAGGCGAGAGAGGGCCCTGCCCTTGCTCCGATGGCGGCAACTTTTTGTTATGCTGCAACATGGCGTTTGATGAGGCCACCTGCCGTCTATACAAAGGCGATGCCCGCTGCTGCAGGTGAAGCAGGTGTGCAATTTGGTGGCGAGGCGCAGCGCCGCGCTGGTGGCAGCGTGCCTGGCGGGGCTGCTGAAGCAGATAGGGCGGGATGGCTCCAGCGCGCTCATGCAGCCCACCACCATTGCCGTGGACGGCGGCCTCTTCGAGCACTACCAGGCCTACCGCGGCTACCTGCGCACCAACCTGGACCAGCTGCTGGGCAGACAGGTCAGCTGCTTGGCTCAGCTCTCTCTTGCCTCCTGCACCAGTGCCTTGCGCCATAAAATGTGCAGCCAGCCTCTTGAAGCAATACTGATCACCTGCATACACCACAATCCGATGCAAAGTGGGTTGGATGTATCCTGGTTGGTTTTCTGCATACTTTCTACAGCATTCCATGCCAGCAATTGGCCGCGTGCGGTGCTGCATCCCATACGGGGCCAGTGCTATGATTTGACTCCTGTCCGATGTTGGCACTCTGCTGAGATAGGCTGGCACTGGCTGCTGATGTGCTGGTGAGGGTGCTCATCAGAAGAGGCATGTGTGCAGGTGTCTGCCATGGTAAAGATTGTACAGATCCGAGACGCATCTTCAATGGGAGCTGCCTACCTGGCAGCAGCCATTGATGAGGAGACACAATAATAACAGGGCTGAGACTGGGAGACTTGCTCTGTCAAGCTCTGGGCATGGTAGTTGATATTGGTCACATAGATCTTCGCAGGTGCCATTTAGAGTGCATCAGAGAACCTCAGCAGGCATACAGAGTACGCATTGCAACCTAGAGTTGCAGCGTTGACAGTGTCAGAACCACTGAGTGCTGGCCTCTCACCCAAAGCTGCGACTTTGCCTGGGACAGGCCTGAAGAGCTGCACCAGAGGTCCAGGCTCTTTAATGCTGGACTCAGTTGTGAGTGTTGCACATTGCCGTCTGATTGAAGCAATATTTGATCAAGATCGCATGAGCCTGCATGCAATGAGAGTAGATGGTATGCGCATGCCCTGATGCTCTGATGCGGAGAACAGACTTGCAGAGCCAGGCAGAGAGAAGGCTGATGTGCTGGCACAAGTCATTACAGCTGCATCATAATTTGGACTGCCACCTCCTGCCAACATCCTCACTGCACATTTTGACCAAGCTGCCCCTGGCAGTACATGGTCTCACCCACTGCATGCATCTTGTGCATGACGTTGTCACTCACATCTGGTCACACAGCATCCTATTGCAGGCTATCAGGATCCTTAAATCACATATGTATCTGGTTTTTAGGTCGTGTGGCAATCCCTGCATGGATCTTCATGCAGTCCTAACACGCATGCCGTTATGCTCTTCTGCAGCTGCAATAGAATAGCTGTGATTGTTCATGCTGGCATTGGCCTAACTTCCCCAAAGCATGAATGCTGGAGCGACATCAGGTGTGCTGCAGATCTCAGGGCACAACCGCCCAGTAGGCTCTGGTCCCAGATGCCGCACGCTTGGTCCACACAGCCTGGCTGCTGCAAGCAGGCTTTAAGGAAATCGCACTGTCATGTCCAGCAACACAATTCTCAAAGGCTCAAAGCAGGTCCTAGCAGTGAGCATTGCCATGGAATTGGGGCTGCAAAGCAAAGCACCCTTCTCAGGCGTTGCAGCAGTAGGCCTCGGCGCACTCGCACTACGTGGGCATGGGAGGATTTCATATGTTTCGCTTCCCTATCATATGCCCACCCGTAGCAACCCGAACAGCCCCAGCGAGCAGCCAACCCTGTCTTGTCAGGCGCTGAGCTGTCTCGCGGCTGTGCAGCTGGAGCAATGTGGAACACTGCGGCCCAGCTGCATGCCTAGAAAGAGGTTGCCACGCACAGGCAAAGCCTGGCCGTTCTGAGGCGCGATCCTGCCCCAGGAAACAATCTTGGGTTTGCCCTGCTCATTTTCAACATTTCAAGTACCAGCATGCCAGCAATAGCACTGAGCACATGCTCGTGGCCTGCTTGCAGACTCCTATGCTCCACTCGTGCTTTGCCAGGTGCCTTCCTAAACACCCTCAAGGGCTTGCTGGTGGCTGTCTACATGCCAGGCCTCTGAGCACACGTCCTAGCCGCGCATTCGCATGATGTGAAGATATGTAGAGGCTGGTCACGCATCCAGCTCACCAGCCCAGAGACCTCTATGAGGGGCTTGGGATGGTAGACGCCCTCTTAGCACAGCAGTCCTTGGATCAGGATCAAGGGGAAAGCCCCAATTGAAGGTGTCTTTGGACACGCAGCAAGATCGTGGCTGGAGCAGTAGTGAGATAGCACAACTCTGCTCAAAGGTCTGCACTGATTACCCCTCTGTGCGACAGCTGGGGTGGGGTGCAGGCCTGGAAAACAGCAGGAATACCCACAAAGGCGGACGGACCGCATGCTAACTATACATATGTGAGGAGGTCTTTGGACGATGGGGGGAAAAGCAACGTACTGTGCGGGTGCAGGTCTGCCAAAACATCTCCCTGGAGGGTTTGAAGTCTCCATGGCATGCCGGAGCATATACCCACACCCATACGTTGAAAGTGAAAAGCCCCGAGCAGATCCCCTGATACCCTTAAAACAATATCTAATACAGTGCCCCAACAGCTCAAATGTTCACAAAAAGAATGGGAGGTCGAAACGCCCCCTCAACAAGAAACCAACACATGGACTTTGCTGCAGTGCCAATGCAATATGCACCCGGGTCTCTCATGCAACTCTGCCTTCGTACATTGAATGCTGCAGACTCTGCAAATCCTCCTGCGCGCAGAAGCGCACGCTCCTCTGCGTTGTGGGCACCAAATCAGGCATGCGCCAGCGAGGCCCGGGAGCGCAGCGCTGCAGTTCTCAACTCCCCTCTTCACTCTGCATGCTGCACGGTTGTACATGCCTAAAACTACCTCGACACGCAGCTGCAAGGCAGGCCGCAGTGTTTGCTCTTCCGGAAGGCTCGACTGTGGTCTGCCTCGAGCTCCTGATGAGTTTCGCCCTTGCAGCAGGGGCTGGCCTTCATATGCTGACTGTGCAGCCCTCAGCAGAGGGCAACATGCTGATCAGGAGTAAGCAGGGTTCATGCTGTGGTTGGTCTGGCTGACCTGCTGTTCATTCTTGTGCTTCTGGTGGTGAAGACCCACTGCACTGGCTGAATGGGAATGAAGGCTAAGCCTGCTAGTGGGTGACAGCTCTCGGTGCAGCTGCGCTAGGGCAGCATGTATGGTTCGGCTGTCTGGCTGCAGTGGGAGTTCCAAGTACAATCTGGGCCTCTGAGTGGCAGCTCTACCCTGGACGGGGAGAGGTGTATGCCGGAGACAGGCCGACCCCCGGGGATGCACCTGACTGACCTACAGCGCACAGGCCCCAGGCTTCAATCAGGAGTCAGAGATGAGGCGTCTGTGATTTCCCCACGCCTGACAGATGATGTGCACCCTGCTATGGAGCTCTGGCCACGATGCTTCAGTGCAAGCTTATCTATGCCCTGCCAGATAAGGTGGACCACTAGGAGGCATCGTGAGGGGTTTTACCTGGAGAAGCAGCGGAGGTGCCTCGGCCCGGAGGGGGCATGGGAAGCTGGTGCTGCGAGGGTGACGCCATGACAGCGCTAATTTCCTCCGGCGCGGGCAGGCCTTCCCCTGCCGCCAGCGCCCCTGCCCCGACGCCATCATGTTCTGCAAACCAATCGAGAAAACCATTGAATTGAAGCGCTGCCTGGGTGTCAGCATTTCTGGGGAAAGGTAGTACATTCTTTGGGGCATCCCACATGCATCCACATTTAACAGGCCTGCCCGCTCAGCACAGTGACAAGCGAAACACTCGAGCAAGCTGCAGGCACCTGCTGGTGGCATTGTCGGAATGACAATGATGGGTGTGCATTATCTTTTCTGCACTCCTGGCATCTCCTGCAAGGCCAGAGCTAAGAAGACTGAAGCACGACCGGTACCTGGGCGCGCGCTTTGAGTGGACTGAGCGGAGCTCGCACTGGCGGGCCCCTGCGTGTATGCTGAGCCTATGCCTGAGCTGTACTGTCCCATCGCACCTGCACACCCAGTGCGCCACCCTCAACATTAGTGAGCCCGATCCTGCATCGCTGCAATGGCAGACTGCTACCGGCTTGACTTCATGCTCTGAAGCCCAGGTGCACAGCAGCTCACAAACGTAAGCAAAGTAGTGCATGTCTTAGGACCCTTTTGCACACGTATGGTGGTCCAGTACACTGTGTGAATGGTTTTATAGGCAGGCTCAGGTACTCACCGGGACCTTGGTACCAGGAGGGTGCCATGGGTTGGCTGTGCATGCCAGCATGCCCCTCCGAGTACTGCCCTGGCCATTGCGCTCCCATGTACTGCATTGCACATGCGGTCCAGTCAGTCTCTGCTAGCACCTTCCCTTCAGACTGTTTTGTGATGGGCAAAGAGGCGTCTCATTACCTTTGCCGGGTGTATGTCAGCTCATGCATGACTGTGCAGAGCTGAACGAGTGCAGTGTCTCACTCACTCCTCGCTCACTCACCGGGAGGTGCTGAGGCATGACAGACTGCGGGCATGTGGTGCTTATATCACCAAAGAGCATTGAAGCGGGTGAGGGGTCGGACCCGCTGCTGGTGCTGCTGCTGCTGCTGCTGCAGCATGTGCTGGTGCATGAGGTACTGCTGCTGGAGCAGCAGCTGCTGTTGCTGCTGCAGAGCTGCCTGCTGCTGCGCCACATACTCTGGGGGCATCGCCAGCCTGGGCTGCACCCCTCGGCCTGGGCCTGGCTTGCCTGGCGGCTGCTGCATGCCACGATTCAGTGCTCAGGCCAAGCGCCCTCTTGCTCACCCTCCCCAGTCATTCAAGGCAAAGCCGGGTGCACAGCAGCCCACCGGCTTCAAGCACGTGTGAACTTCAGTCCATGCAGGTCAGCAACAGGCATTTCAGGGAGATCTGCGCAGTTGGCAATGCGAAGTTTTGTCTTGTGTTCACATCTCAGCAGCACTTGGGTCTCCTCAGGGGTGTGCAGACAGCCAAGGGAAGTGTGTTGATGAGCACTATTGGGGGTTGCTGCAGCTGGCGAGCGCACCTGCGGCAGTGGCTGGCCCCTGCCCGGCCTCATGGCGGCCTGGTGGGCAGCTAGGGCTTGGATGGGGGGCGGTGGGGGGCCCATGCCTGGCTGCGATACCTGCCATTGTGCAGGCCTGCCAACCCTTCCCCTGCCCCTTCCTGATGTTCCCAAGTCCTGCGCAAGCAGGACGAGCTCACCTCTGTGTGCAGGATTGACACAACAGGCACCCTCCACATGCACTCAAATTCCATAGCCCACAGCTGCCTGCTGCAGAACGTGCAGTCAGAGATGGGCACTTGTACAGCTTCATGTGTCTACAGACTCACCGCACATATGACAAAAAGCAGGAGGACAGCAGGCCAGAATACATCAGGAGAGTAGCAGCACCTCATGTCCAGGCAGTGCTCGTCCCAGGGCTGACATGGAGGGGAAAGGACGCTGGACTGCAGGGGGCCCAGGGTACCGCACACTCATGCCCGGGGCAAATGGGCTGCCCAGGGCGGGCGGCGGCGGGCCCATCTGGGCAGGCAGGGCAGCTGGGCTCGTGTAGTGCGAGGCAGTGAAGGGCAGGCACTCTATGTAGCGCGCGCCCATCTGCTGCCTGTGGCGCTCCTTCCTGGCGCGCTCTGCCTCGTTGGGGCTCGTGAAGCGCACGTATGCAACACCTGTGCCCACCTGTGCCCCGTCCTTGTCAGGCTTTGTCACCACCTGGATCCCATCGTGCGCTAGGCTGTAGCCTGCATGGAGGTCACAACACTCATTCGTGGCCAGGTTTCATCAAGATGTCAGCGCTGCCTGACACTGCCACAGGTCAGGGACAAGAAGCCGGCCATCTTGAGGCGACATATCTGCAGCCTGTGGTGCTTGCTTACGCTATTCTGACCACATTGAGTTGGCTAGGTCTGTCAGACATTGGGCATGGGCAGGGCATGGGCATGTGCACTGCAATGCTTCTGATGTGGTCGAAGGCACACACCTGAGAAGAACTCTGCAATCTCTTCAGCGCCTGCCGAGTATGGCAGGCCCCGAAGCCTGAGCGTGGAGCCGTCTGCGCTGACCACGGACTGCACGGGGGCGCCATGCCCGTAAGCTGGGCGGTACTGGTACCCCACCATGGGCGCATACATGGGCGCAGGCTGCATGCCTGGCAGCGGCAGGCCTGGCATGAGCGCCATTCCGGGATGCCGCTGCAGGCCCATGTAGTAGCTGCTCTGCTGCATGGCCTGCACCACCTGGCACAGGAGTAAGCTTCGGAGTGATGACTCCTTAAACAAGCTGTAGAATTTACCAGCAGCACCTTTGTTATTATTTTGTAAACAAAATGAAGAAATGAAAAAAAAATCATGCACGGCGGTTCATAGGCAGGGCAATGCAGCAGCTTGGCATGACGCTATCACGCATGTGACAGGCAGAAGAAGGTATCGGATGCCTGGCGGCTTACCTGGATCATGTTTGCCTTTGTGGACAGGAAGAGCTCAATGTAGCGCTCTCCCATTGCATCTTTGTGCCTGCCTAGGGCCTCCTTCTGCGCCTCCTCTGTCGGAAACTCTACATAGGCCTCGCCTTTGGGCCTGCCTTCTGGCGTCAGTGTGAGGGCAATGGAGCCCCGCTCAAGGGGAATGCCCTTGAAGAATTCTACCTGCGTGACACAGCCTGCAGCCTCAAGGCCTGGTACCAGAAGCAGTAGTAGCCAATGCAAGACAGCGCGCCTCCTACGGATGATGCAAGGCGTGAAGGGGGCTAGGGGCTTACCACATCATCGGGCGTTGCACTGTAGGGTAACCCGCGCATGCGCAGCACATATCCCGGGAAGGACTCCACCAGACCTTGTGTCTGTTTGATGTGCTCCACATTCTTCTCTGGGATCTCAAAAATCCTGCAGAAGTCATGAGTTACATGATGCTGACAGACATCTCCCTCTCAGGAGCAGACGCCTCTGTAAACTCAAGCAGCCCTTTCCAGCATTCCGAGCTCGTCAGGCCTTCCCACTATGCGTAGAACACGCTCTTGATGCTCTAAGTAAGCTAGACTAGCTCAGAGCCAACCAACCGCCTTCAAGTCTTCTGACGCGCGTCCTAAATGTGCATTGCCATAGGCTCGGGGAAAGCAGCGGCATGCGGTCATAAAGGGGCAGTCAACGGTGAAAATGCTGTAGCAAAGTCCTTTGATGCAAAGTTGCCGCCTGCCGCAAGGCTATCGGCACGTGAAGTATGGCAAACAAAAGATAGCGCTTTCTGCGAAGCCTAGGGATCCCTGCGATGTCTGAGCCAGACAATCCTGCAGCAGTGCTGTCTTGACGTGCTCCTTACAGGGCCATCGGTGGAAGAGTACGCACTCGATATATCTGTGACGAAGATGTCCCTTCTGCTTTGCTTCAACCGCATCTGCAGCAGCCTCGGGGGAGGCGAATTCCACGTATGCTTCTCCGGTGGATCTTCCTGCAGTTCGTGCTCAGTACTTATCCGTGCCCGGGGTCGGCCGTCTAGCTCAGCCACATGCTATGCTCTTTAGGGGAAGGCGGTCACCATCGCGTCTGCAGATGTGAATCAATGTCGTCTGGAACCCCTCAAAAAACTCTGCAATCTCTGTCTCTGTAGTGTTATAGGGGAGCCCCCTGAGCTTCGTCAGAGCGCTGCCCGACGCAGGCTCCATCCCGACAACCCTGTCCCGGCCGATCACATTCCCCACAACCTCCCCCACAGCCTTGTGACCGATGCCGTATGTACATGGCGCCACACAGCCATGAAATGGACCGGTTGCTCAGGGCACGGGCTCTGCACCCGTCACTCGAGCAGCATGAGACAAACCTGCTTTCCAAAAGAGGCAACAAAATTACACCGGCACGGCATTGTAGTGCAGCGCCGAGCGCCCTTTTGCAGCGGTGTCTCGTGCGCTTTATGCGCTCATCTGCGCACCGTGGATATGAGATGAACATTGAGCCGAAGAAGGCTTCGACGGAGAAATGTCGGCTGCTGTACATCTCTTCGGCCGAGTGCGGCACAGCTAGGGTTCCCCCTTTTGCACAGGACGGCACGGTAGAAGCCCTGTGTACAGGCAGGGGGCGCTTGCAGCAGTGTAAAGCGCCCCCTGACAGCTCACTTGAAGTGCAGGACATGATATCAGGTCGCTGTGAGTTGTGTGCCAATAATGCGCGCTTGGGCGCGATTTTTGCGGGCATGACATCAGCTGTTAGCTCGGGTCCAGTCTAGTACATCTGCGCTCCGTCACTGCACTTTCCGCACCAGATTGCATAGCTGGCTGTGTGCAGCAGTCCTGTGCGAAAACGTCGACAATATTCACCGCAACTCACCGAACGTCACAAAACGCATCGTAGTGTTTACGTACGCCAGACTGGGCCAGGTCACGTCAATCTCTTAAGGTTTGCAACGTGTAATATTGATGCGGCAGGACAGTCGTGTCGCTTCGTGCTGACAGAGTCTGGTACAGTCTGTTGGTACGGCACCTCTATCTGCGTCTCCTCCGCTCTCCCACCTTTCAACAGGTACAGAAAGCGCCTTACTCGCAACATTTATTGGATTTTCTATGCATGGCCCTCACAGCTCCTGAGAAGATGCTGGGCAGTCACTTTCTGCCCTTACCCTTGCGGCTGGGCTGACTGGTCAGCGTGTTGGATGCGCCAAAGGCGTTCGCTCCCCCAAAGAGCCCTGGAGAGCTTGCTGGCGCTGCCCCAAACAGACTGCCACCCGAGCTGCCCGCAAAGTTGAAGGCAGACCCTGGCGACGCTGAGGCGGGCGCTGGGGCTGCGCCAAAGCCTCCGAACAGGCTCTGCCCGGTGGAGGCTGCCTGTGTGCTGGCAGGCTGTGGGGCCCCCAGTGCCAAAGGCGCTCCTGCTGCTGGTGCTCCCTGCGCAACATCAGGCCATCTGTAAATACTCAGCGTCAGGGTGTACAGCCTAGTGACTTAAACATTCAGAGCTTCTGAACAAGCAGTCCTCCGCACCCTCGCATGCACAACGATGTCTGCATGGAGTCATGGCCCTCACATTACCACGCAGCTGATGTGGCATTGCCAGTCGGGGGAGTGTTGAGTGCACCTGTGAGGGCGCCATCTGTCTGAGCATGGCCACGTTGCGGCGCCTGGCCTGGCGCTCCCGCAGCACCTCCTGCTCCTCGGCCTCCGCAAAGGGGTCTCTGTCATCCCCATCCTGCATGCCAGCATCACCGTTGGCACTGCCACAAGCACTGCATGCAGGGCTTACGTTGGCCTGCAGAGAGAATCATGGCACACAATGACTGGCTTCCTGTTGCCATGGCACCTCTCACCGAATCTCGCCATCTCTGCAGGCTAAGTGCTTTGGCTGAGTCGTATCGGCCACCAATCCACTCTCTGCTCGTAACATACAGGAACGCTTCATCAACAGACATGATCCCTCAAAGCACAAGAATGCTCCTCGTACGTGTGCTGCAGCACCCGAGCATATCTGAGTAGAGTGCAGCACACACCGCTGCTCTGTCTGCCAGGAAGGACTCCTTGGCCTCTGCCAGGCGCTCCTGCACCTTGCTCAGGCTGGCCGCCACCCTCATCAGGAAGTCATACACGTTGGAGGCTGTGGCTTCCAGCGCTGTCGCTGTGTCTGAAGCTGCCGCCTGGCGGCTAGCCGCGCCCAGGGGAAGGCCCCTCTCCAGATCTCCAACTGACTTCATTGTGTCCCGCAGCGTCTCCTGTCAGAAGCAGCTCAGCAGTCATATGCAGCAAACTACATAACCTGGCGTGCTGCAGCAACTTGCAAGAGATGCTGTGACGTCTGCCAGTATCCGATACTGAGCTCAGAAAGCTGCTCTGTGTCCCTGCAGCCTCTCTCACTAAGGAGGTGTGTCTATGCACCCTGCTATTGTGCAATATACGTGCTAGAAGAGGGGCAGAAGTCCCCTGGTGCGCTGCTTGTCAGCTCATCATAGTGGCACCTGCCAAGGAGGTTTAGAGACAGGATGTGCAGGAGTCTGCTCACCTGCAGGTCTGGGACGAGATGACGAAGGAACATGGACGGCAACACAACAGGCCCATTCAGCTGCTCCCGGACATGGGGCGGAAGCACTTGACTCTGACTGGACTGCAGCAGGACCACACAGAGTGAGGGGGGCGATATATGCACTTGCTAGCCCTAGCAAGGCATCACATGCTGCTGCTGACATCTAGAGGGCTGCTATACATACACTGCATGCTTGGAGCTTGCCAGGGATGGGTGCAATGGGAACTTCATACTGGGTGGGACCTGTACCTTTGAGGCATCTCTCCATGTCTTTGACCGCACAAACGTGCGTACACCGGTCTCTGTGTCTCGTCTCAATTGGAGCACTTTCTGCAGGCAAGCACACACCAGGCTATGAACGAGGTTGCTGCAGGAATTGTGCAATGCAGGTATAGGGCAGACCCTCACAGATGAAGCACTACTGCTTATGTCTGTTTACTCTGATGTCAGACAATCTGGGCCCTGTCATCAGGTTTCCTCACCTCACGGAAGGCTGTCACAGCTTCATCGTGCACCTTCAGTTCCTTTTTGAGAGACTGCAAGACATGCTTCACATTCTTCTCATCCTCCTTCATGTCCTGCACACATGGAAAGCATAAGTGTCTGAGTGCCTGGAGGTGCAAGGAGCTCTGAGAGCAGTAAAGCAGGCAATCATGTCCAATAGAGTTGTCAAGGGCTATGACATCATCCCAAATCCTATCTATATGGTCTACTGGAAGAGGCGTACCTGCTTCATCTCCTGACTATTTTGAAGACGATCAGACTGCTCTAGCTGCCTGAGATCCTCTCGAGTTTGCAACACAAGCTTCCTGCAAAGCAAAGCTCAATCAGAGACGCAAGCTCCAGGCAGACCCGAAGACATCCTGCGGATCCAGCATGCGTAGGCTTGATGTACCACTGTAGTCCCAACTTGATGAATACGGGAGACGCACTCAGTCTCCAGAAGGTAGCTCTGGCCCTGCGGCTGAATCTCATCCCACGCTGTGCTTCGGCCAATCGGCTTGTTGTCCCTTGTGACCAGGGTGTGGTACTGAGGGGTTTGCTGCTGCTGCTGCTGGCCAAAGGGAGCCGATGCCAGGCCTGAGGCAGGGTTGCTGGCAGGCTGACCTCCCCAAAGCGAGCCACCTCCACCCTGTGACAGCGGGAACTGTTTTGAACGGGCCTTCCGGGCGCAGCGCTTTTCAGATGAACAGGCTACAGCAACTGTGGCCAGCATATGTCCAGCATTGTGCGGACTTTGAGGTTATTCCCCTGCGGTGCTGTCATGCCACATGTTGAAGTGCAGCTGCGAGAGCTCGAGCTACGACAGTAATGGCGAGGAATGCTTACGAATGTTGAGGTGGAGCCCTGGAAGAGGCCGGCACCGAAGGCTGGTGCAGAAGACGCAGTTGCACCAAATGCTGGTGTGGATGATGCCCCAAAGGCAGGTGCGCTCTGGCCAAATGCGCTACCAAAGGGATTGTTCTGCGGCTGGTTGCTGCCGAACGCTGGTGCACTTGCCCCAAAGGCTGGCATGCTTGATCCAAACAGACCTCCTGAAGAAGATGCACCTCCAAAACCGAACGCCATCTCACCAGGACGACCACTACACAACTCAAGCCACAATGCGATGTGGAGCTCTTATTTCTTTCCGCCTATGCATGTTGCAGTCTCATCGTCGTCTAGCATTCAGGCTCCCATATGGCCGTGCCCCTCATGACAGGCAAGCTTCTTGGTGTGGGTCCTTGAACGTCACGTCTCCTGTACGCAGAGCAGCACGGCAGCTAACTTTGTGCTGATAGACCGGTATATGAACCATTCCTGCAACATTTCATGACGGGCCGTGCCAGTCATGACTGAGGGTTGAGTAATCTTAGCTCTGGACCGGTCAACACCATCTGCCAATCGACAGGCATAGATGCGCTCGCTGCTCACACTGGCCCATCTGGTGGGACAGGACTGTTGCATTCCCCTCAAGCCTGGAGCGTTCCCACAGCGAACGCTCGCACCGATGTGCTAGCCACAAGCATTCCTTTGCCTGCTAAGTTTTGTGGGGCTATGGGCTCTTAATACCCGCCTAATGATGACAGCAATGGCAAATTTCCAGAAAGGGGCCGCGAGTGTTGCAGGAGCAAAGCCCTGTCCTCCTAGGCACCTACGGCATGCCGGTGTCAGAACCATACAGCACGGAAGATGGAGCGCTTTCAACGAGTTGGGAAGAGGCAGGAACGGACTAAAAGCTCCATGTCAGCAGACAGACAGTGCGGTGGTAGACAGCGGTGCTGCTACAGCTGGGGATGAGCTAGAAACTTTCGAGACGCATGTGGGAATGGTGGAACCTGTGGACGAGGATGATGCCGAGGTAAGCCCCGAACAAGTATAGTTGGGCGCCACTATGGTGGATAGACATTGCAGACATGGCTCAGATGATCTGCTGCTCGGCAGGTCGACTTTCTTGGGGAGCCCACAACAGGGAACCTGCATCTGGTGGAGAGGGTGTCATCTGAAGGCGTGGCCAACGTCCTGGGCTTAAGCTCAATAGACGACATCTTCACTATCCCCTTCAGAGAGCTGAAGGAGAAGCAGCATGTGGGAGCACTTTCATTTTGTGGCACACCTGTGGAACATTGTGCTACACCTTCCATTTACATGTTTTCATGCCAGGCTCCGCATCTTGGGCCTGACTGCTTTCCATTGCAGGTAATGTGCGCAGCTTTAGCCCATCAGGTGCTGCATGCAGCCATTGTCGAATATCCTGCGCAGGAGCTGCTCGTGGACATGGGCATTCCACCCTCATCTTACCCCCGAGGTCTCCCCCACCGCGCAGTGTACTGCAGCCGCACCTTGAATCTCAGATCCATCCAGGCATGCACCAGCTCCTCACTCATGCTCCCCCTTCCACACATGCAGCAGTTGTACAAGCATGAACCGCGTAAGCGCTCTGTAGCATTCTCGCTAAGCAAAGGGCATACGGTACAACGATGAAGCTCCTTGAAGCTCACTGGCCAGTGCCTTCCTTGTGTTGCTGCACCTCAGCCAGCTTTTCCCATCCTGATGCCTTCACGATTTGAATGCAGATATTGACAGGGCGACGTGCATGCTCAGGTGGTGGGTCTGGATATGGACTATACACTAATCCACTACGATGTGAATGCCTGGGAGGGCAAGGCCTTTGCGGAGGGAGTGGCCAACCTGCAGGAGATGGGCTGCCCGGTCGACGGCCTCACCTTCCAGCCCGACCTTGTCATCAGGGGCCTCATTGTGGATAAGCACCTGGGCAACATTGTCAAAGCAGACCGCTTCGGGTACCCCACACCCCTCATGAAATCGCGTGCAGGAGGGTACACACTGAGCACTTAAGTGCATGCAGAAACCTATAGCCCCTTGTGAGCAGACTGAGACACCCCTGTGGTCCTCCATACCCTTTCGCTGATCCTCCCGCAAAGGTACAGCCTTGGAGAGCCAAAGCTTATGAGCTGCACAAGAGGCCTCATGCTGTGCGATGCGATACACTTAACTCTGTGCCTGCGCTGGGTTGCAGGATTGTGAAGAGGGCAATGCACGGGACGAGGCTGATGTCCTGGTCAGAGGTGAGGGAGACCTACGGGCGGGAGCTGGTCAACCTGCGCAACGAGGGGCGCTACACCTTCCTAAACACCCTCTTCTCGGTCTCGGAGGCCGTCCTGTACATGCAGGTAGGCCTATTGAAGCAGACCACATGAAGTTGTTTGTCACTCAAGCGGCACAGCCAAGAAGCGATCGTGCTCAATGTGCAGCGACTGGACTTGAACAGCCCCTCTGACTGGGGGCAGCGCTCTGAGTCCTGCGAGCTTATGCTTCTGAGATGTATGGCCATTTGCGCGGCAGTATGCAGGTGAGATTCTACATGCTTTGTGCCCCGCCTTACCCTAACAGAGACAGGCCTCCATGCAGATGGTGGACAGAATGGACCAGGGAGCCATCCCAGCACAGGTAGTGGCCCAGTCCTATGAGGCGCTGTGGAAGCTGGTGTCCAAGGCCTTGTATCGCACACATGTGGAGGGCAAGCTAAAGGTATACCCCTCAGCCCCTTGTGATAATATCGCCGAGCCCTTTTCTGTCAGGACGGTACACCAGAATGCCATTGCGCCACTGTGTCAACCCCTTTGCCTGGCGCTTGCAGAATGATCAACGTAGGTTTGCCTCTGTAGAAGTTGTACTGTTGGCGCCTGTACCTGCTCTGCTGCAGCATGCTGCACAGTGAGAGGAGCCAAACGCCTGGAATGGGTTGGGTCTGGCTGATGGTGGTGCGCGCTCGTGCAGGCAGAGATCATCCAGGACCCTGCTGCCTTTGTGGAGCTAGACCCAGAGATGGCCTACACCCTTCTGGACCTGAAGCGTGCGGTGAGCAGAAAACCGCTTTGCCTCTCATCATGTACTAGCACAGCGGCAGCAATTATTCAGCCGCTCACAATGTCAGGCTGATGTAAGCACTTCGTTACGTCAGGCGCCTGGTGTTTATGCAACCCTTACGGAAGGTTGCTTATAGAGTGCAACTCTGCTGTGCAGGGAAAGCTGCTGCTGCTGATCACCAACAGCGACTACGAGTACACCAACTGCATGATGAAGTTTGCATACGACCGCTACCTTGCCGCAGAGGGCATGCAGTGGCGTGACCTTTTTGACATGGTGAGTCAGAAACGCTGTTGCGTAGCATGGCTCCTTCACCTGCTTGCATCACACAGGTGCTGGACAACAGTTGCTATTTAATGTCGGGACTCAACCTACAGATAGAGACAATGAAGGCTGGGTGTAGGTGATTGTCCAGGCGAGGAAGCCCGACTTCTTCAACTACAACATGAGCTTGTATGAGGTTGTGACAGATGACGGCCTCATGCGGCCCGTCATGAAGGCCAGGAAGGTATGCCATGATGACCAACCCTGGAACCCAGGTCAGCAGGATCCTGCATCGTGACTGTGACTGAGTGCCTCTTGCCCCCGAGACTCCCGCCTTACGCTTTGCGTTGTGATCGTCCTTCTCACCTAAGATGTTCCTTTCTGTCCTCGACTTCCCAAGCTGCCTGTGGCCTTATCCGGAGACAGCAGGCCTGCATGCTTCCAAAAGGAGGCTAGCGCGACCAGGCAATGCCATTTGCAGGGGGCGCTGTT
The DNA here is from genome assembly GCA_000812005.1 of Coccomyxa sp. LA000219. Classification (NCBI taxonomy): domain Eukaryota; kingdom Viridiplantae; phylum Chlorophyta; class Trebouxiophyceae; family Coccomyxaceae; genus Coccomyxa; species Coccomyxa sp. LA000219. The sequence continues at coordinate 83,678 of KN714614.1, read as the reverse complement.
CTGCGGGGGCTCTGCGCGCATGGTGGAGGCCGCGCTGGGCATCGAGGGCGACGACATCCTGTACGTGGGAGACCACATCTACACGGATGCAGCTCTGGCCAAGATCAACTTCAGATGGCGGACCGCCCTCATCGTGAGCCCCTCCAACTGATACCTTGCAGAGGCGTGTCATGCGGCCATCAGAGGAAGTGCAGCCTGGCTCAGGGTCTTGCAAGCCATACTGTGCCATGATCTTGGCCTGCGTGATCCTGAGGGATCATAGACACGCCAACTATTGCAGCAATCATTGGAGGAGGGCCACTGTTGGGAGCTACAAAAGGCTCGCTATGATCCCCACAAGATGGAACAGCACGAGGATGTCATGTTTGCACGACCCTTGCTGTGGGCGTACGATGTAGGGCAAGCCCGCTCAGGATCAGCTCATCCATGCACAAGGCAGCGTGACTGTGAAAGTGATGAGGTCATGTGCAGCAGTCTCCTGCACGTTATCCCTATCGTCTGGGCGTATGGCATGCTCACCTGCAGTTGGTTCCATCATGATGCCCCTTGACTGGCAGATCGAGCCTGCACGATGCATCCTGAGCAAGTCTTCCATGTGTACAGGTGCGGGAGCTGGAGGAGGAGATTGAGGCGCTGGCGGTGGGCAAGGAGCACCGGCGCAAGCTGAAGGAGCTGATGAACAAGAAGGAGCTGGTGGGCGACCTCTTCAACAACCTGCGCCTGGCGCGCCAGCGCCTCAATGACAGTGCCCGCGCCCACAGCAGCACCCTCCCCACCCCCGCCAACGGCTCCTCCAGCGCCACCCTCAGCAGCCGCGGCAGCAGCAGCAGCGCAGAGGAGACTGGCGACAGCTGGCAGGTGGGAGACCAATTTTGCAGTTCATTCAGGCAGATGCAAGCTGATACAGAAAGGGCAAAGATGCTCCCACTCCCGGTATGTGAAGCGATTTGGCAACAAGCCTCCTGCCGGATAGCACATGAATCAACCGAGCGGGTTATTGCCGCAGGACATTGATGAGCAGCAGTGGTGCTTCTTCTGTGCAAGCAGGACTGTGCTCAACATGAGCTCCTCAGGTCAGTGTGAGCAGTACTCCTGAGAAAAGTGCAGCATGTACAGGCCGTATCGAAAAGCCTGGACTTGAGCCTGCCGGCAGGGGCAGACGAGCAGTCCATAAACTTCACCCTGGCGCAGCTCATCATGGTCATGGAGCGCTTGGACACGCAGATAGGTGCGCCTAGGACAGAATTCCCTGTTCATGAGATAGCCCTGCTGTGCAGGCTGCAGACAGCGCGATGCCGTGGGAGGTATGTAAAGCGCGCAATGCAGAGGAAAGCTTCTACATACCTCCATGGTATCCAGCTGTCTGCGCCCTACACCATCATGCTTGCGGGGTGGATAGTGCTCTCTTGTCTCAGTAGCACAAGTAGGTGTTACCACTGAAAAGCACAACCAGGAAGCGCAGCATGCCCTCTTCTGCAGGCGTGTTGGCTTTGTCCAGGAACTTGGGCATCTGACAAGATTTATACACACATGTGGATGGTCAGCCCCTGTATGGGCACCAGGACTGTCTGCACATGAGGTGACAATCTATGGTGTTCAGGTCCCATGTTGGAAGAGGATGGCAAGGAGTTCAACAAGCGCTGGGGCTACCTCTCCCGGGCGGGCTTGAATGACAAGAGCCAGTTCACCAGACAGATAGAGAAGTATGCAGGTGACTTTCCCCCACCTCTGTCTGCCCTTGGCATGCTGAGCCGATTCTTCCAGCCGCAAGGCTGCAGCATGTACAGGTCTTGTTGTGCCAGACTGTCGGAGGAGAGAAGCCACGCTTTGTCAGCTGACCCTGCAGGAATGGTGCTTCTGACTGTGGCACGATGAATGGAGCGCCTGTCAAGCGAATGCTGTGATGTCTGGACCACATTCCACTGAAATTGTTCTAGAGGAGGCCAAGCACATCATGTGACTCGCGTAAGCGCTTTTGCACCCGCAGACATCTACACATCGCGGGTGTGCAACCTGTTCCGCTACACGCCCTACGCATACTTCCGGTCGCCCTCTCAGAGCCTGGCGCACGACAGAAACATCAGCCCGCGCACCGCCCTGGATGCAGAGCCCTGGGAGGACGGCAACTGCTCCTCTGGAGAGGCCTCGCACTCGAGCTAGGTTTGTAGCAGGCAGGTTTGTATGTGGACACATGCACTATGAGCTAGAGTAGGGAGAGATTTGTCTGAGCACTGTGCGGATCGGCGTCCCCGAATTGCACAGCTCAGTGAGAGATGAGACAAGCTGGACAGAGAGAGAATTGCTGCGGTAGGTAAACAGAGGTCAATCGTGCTCAGGGCTGATCAGTGGTCATAATACGCAGCTTGCGGAGTTGGTTTTGCTGAAGATCCTAGCACGCGCGCGCAATGAGGATGTCTACTCAGATAGTCTAGCCGCAGGTGCCTAGCCTAGTCATATGGGCGTGCTGCCAGCTGGTCCATTATTGCTCAACAATCATAGGCCGAAGTCTTGGCAGGAGCAGGTTTTCCATCAGGGGATAAATGTGTCAGTGTGTGCGAAGCAATATAGGCATAATCTGATTGTGTCTTCGCCTTGATATAAAACACAAATTTGAACGTCGATAATTCTTCTTGACAGTTCACGTGGGCACAGGCATTGCGAGCTATTCGGATATATCTATACAGGTAACCATACATATATGAGCACAAGCTGAACTCTCTTGAGGCATTATCTACACTCTCAACATGTTGGTAATGTCTTTGCCTCAAATTCACGCTTCTCCTTCCTAATCAGCCATACGGTGATGCCAGCTGTCGCCACTCCCATGACTAGGATGACAGCTCCGCAGATTCCCCATAGAGCGCCGTCGCTCAATGAAAACTTTGGTGATTTGCCTGCAGGCACCATCATGTTGAAGTCAGAGATGAAATGCACTGATTGCCCAGCAACACTGCTGAGGCGCCTGAACATATATATATCATGCATGACGCGCACTGGTTAGGCCAAGAATCTTGTGGCATGCAGCTTGAGCAATATGAGCCCTGTAAGGCTGTAGCGCAGCTTGGCTGCCAGAGGAGTCCTCTGCAGTTGCAGTTTCACAAGTATTGTGGAAAGTACTCTCGAGCTCCGCACCTGGGCTACTCCCTGCGGCAGGCGATCCCTGGGCTGAGGAGAGCGAGGACGCTGCCTGGACCTCTGCTGGGTTCAACGGACGCATGGCGCCTGCATCCATTGTGTACCCGCCCTGCCCATAGTCCTGCCCAGTACCCTGCCCCGAACTGCTGCTGCTGCTAGTGGTACTACTGCTACTGCTGCTGCTGCCGCTGGGCCCCTTCTGGCTGACCTCTGGCGCTGACCCTGTTGGGGCTTCCACAGGCGCCAATGGCGGGAAGTATGGGCTAGAGCCTGCATGGGATTGTACTGTTCACTTGCCGCGCATGCAAAGCTCTCACAGCACGCTAGGCAGAGGAACAAGCACCCTGTCTAGGTATCAACCGAAAAGGCAGTCTCCATGCTTCTGCCAAGCTGCACCTTCAGCTGCACAGGTCCAGCTGCCCAACATCTGAGACTGGGAGTAGGCCCCAGTGGTGTCTGAGACCGGGGGTGAGACTGTACCTGATGCTCCAGGTGAAGGTGAAGGAGCCTCATTCGGGGGCACAGGCATGGTCACTATCGCGTCCAGCGAGCAGATGGGAAGCCCGTCCCCTCCCAGATTGGTCCCGATGACTGTCAGGTAGCGCGCCAGCAATGTCTGGGAGCACTTGATCATCTTCCCCAGGTTGTCTGTCGTGAGATTCACCGTTGCGCAGATTGGGTTGCTGCCTGTCCACGTTGATGTGTCCGCTTCTGTCTTCGCTGCTCTGACCTGAATACTGACACCTGCACGAGGACCTCTGTCATGCACCATGACATAATTGTGCTCAATTATATGGTCCACAGGCAAAAACAGGCAGGCATGAAGGGCCGACAATTCTGCAATGAAGACTCTGTCTGCAGGTTCCGGAAGAGCTGCTGTCTCACCCTGAGTCGGGATTGTTATGGCGTTCATGACTATGCCGGATACACTGTACAGCCCATTGAGGTCGATGTTCCATGTCCCCAAGGGCGTCGCAGGTGCGTTGCATCCGTATGGATTAACCGACACCACACCCAGCCCGTTGCCAACGTATTTGGCACCTGATGCTTTGGTGCCTGCACAATTGCAAACAGTCCTGAGAAAATGCCATTGCTCACCTCGCACACGGGTCTGTAGCATGCCGTCACGGCATCGAGAAGTCCGCAAACACTGTTCCATCTTACGCACTCCTTCTTTGTCCTCTGCAAGGGTTGTCAAACCGTGCACCTCTTGGCCCGATGGGTCTCATCAACTGTAGTAGGCAAGACATACCGTGTGCAACACTTGATAAAGCCAGGCCCCATGGATCTTTAGAGGTGATTAGGTGTTATAGGTCACCCACGAGAAGCATCGTCAACAGCAATCCTTGCCAGAACTTGTACACCAGCAAGCCAAGACGCACCGCTCGTTACTGAATTGATGAGGCCGCTGGCTAGCCCTGGCAGAGCTGGAAGGTCCGACAAGCCTGGCAACGTATAGGCCTGGCCCGTCGCTGTCTGCATGCTTACTAGTTGAAGCATCGCAGCGAGTGCTACTACAGTGAGCACCTTCGGCGAGCGACGGAAGGGCGCCATTGTTCTCAGGCGCCCACCTCTCGCACATGGCATCAAGCTCCGCCTTGCTACTCAGGGCGTTAGTGCTGCATTTGCGCTCTGCGGAATCGCCAGACACTTGCACATTTTGTTCCGGAGTCAGCGTTGACGAAGTTGCCTGGTTAGGTTTCCTGGTGACTTTCCGGAAGGCAGTGCAGAAAGGAGACTGTGTGCCGCAAAGTCGCTGCGATCTACTTCAGTATACGAGTATGGTCACAGCACCCTTTGTACGGCACATTAGCGCTCCGGGCAGCAAGTTGTTGCTGTAGCACCTTAGACCATTTGCCAGTGTTGGTATATGCAGCCGCTGTGAAGACGGTCGCCATTTTCATTAGTATACAGCATGAGTCTGCGTGTACTCCCGGCTGCAAAAGCAACCAGTTGCTTCACCTCAGCCACGCCTGAAGGTGTGTCATGGCAGGCGACCTTGCATTACATCCACACCGGTGCCTTTGCAGTTCCCCCCCCGGGACTCATGGATGAAGCCTGACCATCTCAGCCATCATCTAGGCTAGAAGACACGTACAACAGCTCATGATCATTCTGTGAAGGCTGCTCTATTCTGTGCTTCCGCCAATGTGCGCCCCAACCAACCAAGCATGCTGAGGCTCTGTTGGCTAGCGCTAGGATTGCAAACACCTTGTCTGAAACTAACTGATCATGGTTGCAGTAGTACATAGTATGTCATGGAAGCCACATTGCTTTCGACTGTACCTGAAGTAACAGCTAAGAATACATCTGCAGCACATCTGTCACCCAGAACGCAGCCCTTGAGGGAGATATGCCGCGGACCTTGCCTTCTAAGGGTGTGACACTCTCTACACAGTACCGGCATTGCGCCCTCCGTGCTGTACATCAACATCTACACCGTATAGATGACCTACGTCTACATCTGGAGGTTATGTCAATACTCGCCCATGCTGAGTGGTGGTGCACGCGGACGGCTTCAGCCTCTGCTGCAGTAAGCTTGGCCACTGTTACAAGATACAATGATACAGCGCCCCCTGGCCAGTGTGAGGGCGCATGGTACATTCACAGGGCTGCAGATTCGATGCAGCTCCTGGCCCTGGTAGAAGTCTCCAAAGGAAACAGCTGAACATGCTTGCCTTAGATCCCCACGGACGCTGTGACGGCATGGCGGATGAACTCTCACTGTGCCCTCACTCCATGTTGCACGACTCAGGGAACTGGGGCGCAACCTGCAAGCAGCGGAACAAGAACGTAGGCTCTGAGGAGTCAGACATGGTATGCCTGCACTGCCAAGCCCTTGATGCGGTGCCACACTACTGGCAGGACCCTTGGACTGTTCAGCATCATATGGATAGCAATGGAAGAGCCTCACGGTGTTCAGCGTGGAGTACACAAGTCTGGCAAACTCCGCAATTGTTGAGGGTCGCTCCAGCCGCCCTGCGCGAGCGGATACAGAGTTGTAGCCAGTCACTAATAGCAGGCAAGTCTACTGCATGTCCTGCACGCATATGGCATAATTTGACTGCAGAGGAGTATGTGAGACATAGATGTGTACACAGGTACCTGTCATGGCAGATACCTCCATTTGAAGGCGATCCTGCATGCGCAACCCCCATTTATGTTCTTTCTCCCTGATGCATGCTGGGGCACGTCAGGAGGGCTGCTCAGTCTCATGGGGGTCTCAAGCTGGCGTTTGACGAGCTGAACTGATGCACAGGCGCCTGCTGTGCATCCAGCGAGGTCTGCACAGCAGGTGATCGGGGCGCACCACTGGGTACCAGGCCATGCGCTTCTCAAAGTAGGCGCCAAGAATCAAGCTCACAAATCCCTTCCAGAGATACATGGTGCCGTCTGTCACTGCATCGCCTGCATGACAAGCAATGCACAGTCTAAGCTCCCACATGGCGACCCCACAACTCCCAGGGCCTGAGCAAGCTTAATCCGGAAAGCTGCAGCATTGCGCGGTTGCACTGCATCCCTACAGCAGGCTCTGCAAGTGGCGGATCCAACCTCATGGGACACTTCATAAAGCCCGTAGCAGCACTGTGCGTTTCAATTGTACTTGCTCTAAGAGTAGCATGACTGTCTGGCGCAGCCATACTCTGACAAGCCAAGATTATGAAAGGCCCACCTTTTGTCGCCCATCTAACTACGCTCCGTGAGGGCGATAAGGCTATTGTAATCCAGACTACACATGTGTATAGAAGGCACTCATCATGGTTGAGTCCCTGCAACAGGCCACATTGGTTCAGTCCAACCAGTCGATAGCTTGCATAGCCTGTGTCAACCTTCTTGTCAGAACTTCTATTGGGAGATGCGAGCGCCAGGAATGGGACTTACCTCTAGGGGCGAGCTCGCCATTTCTTCTTTGACTGTGCATTCATCATATCCGCACTCGTATGCTAGTATTGCCAGGCTAGTGAAATCCTGCATGGCATTCTGGGCTGGCTTCAGCTGGGCGCAATTGGCATGCTGATTGTTATAGCTGGATGGGTCAAATCAGGCTGAAGGTGGAAGAGAATCCCGCCTTCAGAGCATGTGAGTATCGGATGTTGTGCATGGCCGGCTCCTGTAAGATAGTGTATTGCAGCGCCAGCCTGTGTGCTATGGCTGCTTGTCTGTCACCAGCACTTTGCCGTAAGCCCGAGAATGCCTGCACAGAGTTACACGTATTCAGTATCGAAGGTATTGCATGCTCCTATGACCACTGCGGCTGCAGAGTGCTACGTTGATTGCCTGTGGCAATTCTGTCTTTCCTCGCTGCTGTCTTTGTAAACTCGTGCGTCACAGGACCACCAAGAACTAAATTTAAGATCTACCTTCATCATCCCGCCCCTCCTTCGCCCAGGAAGAGCTGAATACGTTGCACTACGAGGCTGCAGCCCTGGCAGGGGGTGTGAGTGCGGGTAGATGATTGAAAAGATAGCCATATTGACACTCAAAACTCAAGCTGTTACGTGCTAGTTTTCTGCACACGACAGGTTGTGTTCTGAATAAGATACACGTAGGAACAATACTTGTACAAGTACAGGTAACTCTGGACGCTGTCGTGAAACATCTCGAGCTTGCTTCTGATGAGAACCGATGACGTGGGGTCCACGTGCGGCATTTCGAAAATTTTGCTCATGTACACACTTTAAGACCTAGGACTTGCCATTTGTACTTGCTACGAGGGCATCGATGCTACCCAGCAGGAATGAAACGCTGTTGTAAGGACAGCTTGACCCGTGATGGGCGCACAAAGCCCCTCAATGCACTGTAACAGCTCCCTGGCCAGACATACAGGGTGCCATCCGGGGCTTTGTGGTCCCATCTTCACGTATGAGAGGAGGTAGGACACTACCCCCCTCCTAACACACTGCCAGTAAATGGCGTCGATAGTGCGATGCGTCCCCTGAAATAATGCCGATCTTGACGCTGATCAGCAATTGTCTAGTCGCACTCAGATGATCTCTACATCAAAGAGGTGCATGTGTCCGTCTATAAATCGTTGTGGACACGCCTGAAGAGCTTTGTGCCCACAATCCGGTGTGAATGCTGCAGGCATAGGGTCCTCAACGTTACGCGATCATCTGGGTCTGCCACACCCAGAGCAGCAGCTACAACAACTGTAAAAGCTCCACCAAAGAAGAAAGCTGCACCTTCCCGTCCGTTACCCGTCCCAGCGAGGCGGCACTTGGGCCCTCACAGGTGACACAACCTGCATTGGGAGCTCAACGCCAAGTACAATGCAGTTATGAGGTGTTCCCCACCAGACCTGCTCACTGTTCATCTCTCATCAGCTCAGCGTGTCATTGCAGGTCAGCATGGCGTGAGAGATCTGGGCAGGAGGGGCAGAAGCCCCTCCTTGATGCACCTCTGAGAGGCCAGTCAGAGCCCTTTGGAGCTTCCTGGATCCCAGAGCAGGTGAGCATCCTGACACGTTTGTGGAGCGTTCTCATCCTCCTCTGCAAGCTTGCTGTGACAAGACATTGTGAGGGCAGGATTACAACGGTATTCTCCTCATTGCAGGAAGGCGTGAACTTTGCTGTGTACGCCAGCAGCGCCACATCTGTGTCTCTGTGCCTCTTCACAGAGGCAGACTTGCAAGCTGGCAAGGTCACTTGCGAGGTGCCGCTGTCACCCGAGCTTAATAGGACCGGTTACACCTGGCACATCCTGCTGCCGAAGCTGGACACCACTCTGCTCTATGGTATGATCCACTCGCCATCAGTGAGGCCATCTCAATAACACCAGCCCTGTTGCCTCCACTCATCAGAAGTGAAAGGGTGATTCTCAAAGTACAATCTGAGTAACATCAGCATACAGGGCCCAAGGGGCCAAAAGGGGATGGTCCCCAGTGGAGTGCAACAAAAACCCGAATCCTTGTGTGCTCGCAGGATACAGAGTGGGCGGCAGGCATCAGGACAAGGACAAGACAGAGAAGGCTGCTGCCGGCCAGCGCCATGACGAGGTGAGCTGTTGTAGAGCATACAGAGTGTGGCGTCTAGATATACTTCGCATAACGCTATGAGGGCATCGTGAATTATGCCCCCTGTGCTCACTGTGACTGCTTTCCCTGTTCTGCGCTGCAGGCAGACTATTCATCCCACTGGGAAGGTATGGTCAGGGTGTTCAAGATGTGTAGATCGAGATGGGTGTCTTGCAGGGCTCTGTGCTCCTTGATCCGTATGCCACCGCCATCATAGGAAGGCGACTGTTTGGAGAGCTGGGCCCGGTATGACTGCTCAATGCCTGAAATGCATCAATGCTTGAGCATTCCAACTTGCTGCGATGTCGCACATCCATAGGAATGCTACCTCAGGCCTCGTGAACAGCTTATAGGGAAGTGCTGTGCATGCATTCTGTCCCTCCTCCTGAACAGCATTCAAGGCATCGGGAGAGGCCATGCTGATGGTTCTGCATCACTGCCAGTGTCCAAAGAGGCGCAGTCTCCCAGTGTCCCACTCTCTTCTGAAGAAGCAGCGCACATGCAGGACGTAAATTACGGGCCGGGCGGGGCCTTGGGGGTGGCCCGCACCTGGCCGCAGCATGCGTGCGCCCTGCCGACCCCCGAGGACACTTTTGACTGGGAGGGGGACTGCCCGCTAAACACGCCCCTGGAAGACCTCGTCATCTACGAGATGCATGTCAGAGGCTTCACATGGGACAAATCCTCTGGGGTGGACAACCCAGGTGCGTGCCCGCACATCATAGGATGGCTTCATGATACCGTCATACCATTTGCGTACAGGCTTCACGGTGACACCCAGCATTGTCGAGATTGGCATAGCTGCTTTGCCTTCCCCGGGCCGGGCCTTCTGCTTTCTCAGGAGTGTTCCTGGCATCACTCAGGTGCCATGCAGTGAACCTGCACGGTTGCAAGGGGATTCTGTGTGCAGACTATGCATGTGTATGCAGGCACCTTCGCTGGCATCCTGGAGAAGCTGGATTACCTCACCACTGTCGGCGTCAATGCACTGGAATTGCAGCCCGTGCATGAGTTCAATGAGCTTGAGTACTATGGGGTGAGCATCAGCACTCCTATTATGGCATGAGACCTGTAAATGTATCGGTCTTCAACCTGCGGCAGCCTGCAGGCACTGCACCCCACACGATTGGATGGCCGCAACAGCATGTGTACAGCCTATGGCATTGTGTAGTGCCTTCATTGGGCGCTCGTGTGACAGACCGGATGCACAACGGCACACATGTGCCCCTTGATAGCGAGTGATAACAGTGAAGTCAGCAGCAGGCTCAGCGACTATGCTGCGGTTGTGGCAGGTCATCCCGGGGACAGACAACTACAGGTTCAACTACTGGGGCTACTCCACAGTTGGGTTCTTTGCGCCCATGGCCCGCTACAGCGCTGCAGCGGGTACTGGGCAGCCGGCCTCGGAGGTTGTCAGGGAGTTCAAGACGCTGGTGAAGGAGTGCCACAAGCGGGGCATTGAGGTCATCCTGGACGTCGTCTTCAACCACACTGCAGAGGGCAACCAGAATGGACCCTCCCTGTCGTTCAGGCAAGCCTTGGTCCGTCCAGTTGGAGTTTGTGCTTCTCTTTGCCAGCTGATGAACCCTTACTTGCATCATCAATTCAGGAAATTGCAGGGTGAGCCATCGGTGTAGCTGCACAATAAGCATTAGATCAGTGACTTGGGCATCGTGAACAGATGGAACTGATGTGAAGCCGCACGCAGTGGGGCGCCGGAGTGGCTGTTGAGAGGTCCCTGGTGCTGATGTGCATGTTGGCCTTTCCAAAAGCTTCCTCAGAGACTACGCTCACAGTGCTGACATGCATGCTTGCAGGGGCCTGGACAACAGGGTGTACTACATGCTGGCGCCCGAGGGGCAGTACTACAACTACACGGGCTGCGGCAACACCGTCAACTGCAACCACCCCGTCGTGCGCAAGTTCATCCTGGACGCGCTGCGCTACTGGGTGCAGGAGATGCACGTGGACGGCTTCCGATTCGACCTGGGGTCCATCATGACGCGCACCCACTCCCTGTGGCACCCGCCCTCCCTCCTGGACGGCTCCCCTGCGGCAGACGCCAACATGCCTCAAGGTATGACATGCAGCACCCGTCACAAAAGCACCCGAAGCCAGCCCGCTTGGCCGGTGCCCTGCTGCTGCCGCTGGCTCTGCTGGTTTGACAAATGCACGTCGGCACAAGAAGGTGTTCAGCAGTGAAAGCGTCACTATGGCCAAGCACTTGCTAGGACCCTAGGCATCCTGGTCACGTCAAGTGGGTGTACAGCCTCACTAGCACTCTTAACGCCATGCCATGGTGTCAGATATAAAGTGTGTAGCCCATGCTCTATGAACTGACAGCAGCACTCTCAGCAGGGATTATAGAGGACGGGAGCGGGGCGCCCACGGGCACGCCCATGTCTGACCCGCCGCTGATTGAGATGATCAGTGAGGATCCCGTGCTGCGCAACACCAAGCTGATCTCCGAGGCCTGGGACTGTGATGGCCTGTTCCAGGTGCGAGCTTGCCTGCGTTGTCCTCACGTCTCTCTCTGACCTGCAATGCCTGCTGCCTGTTGCCATATGTCATTTCCAGCATCATATGTGCCACAGGGTCTTCCCTAAATACACAGAGGGCGAGGCATGCTGACTCACAGTTCGCATGCATGTTGTGCCCTAGAGTCTCTGCCAGGTTCATTGACAGGTCATCGAGCTGATGTCAGAAGGGCTCTTGAGCAGCAGTGCGTGCTGCAGGTGGGCGCCTTTCCGCACTATGGCGGGCGGTGGGCGGAGTGGAACGGCAAGTTCCGGGACACGGTGCGCTCCTTCATCAAGGGCAGCGAGGGGCCCTGGGCGCAGGCCTTCGCGTCCGCCGTCTGCGGCTCCCCCACCATCTACTCCGCTTCTGAGCTAGATGAAGGTAAGCACGGCCCCTTCTTGTGCAGCTAATGTTCAATATAGGGTTGGACAGGAGCAGGGCCTGGCTACCCTGTACAGGTCTACGGGTGTCCCACTGGAGTGTTCTCTGTGGGGACGGCTGACGCAGCGCTGACAGCCTGCACATTGCTTTCAGTCTCACAGGTGTCTGCCTGTCTGCACACGGGGTCAGGATCAGATGCTGCATGCCTCTCCTGAGAAGCATAGGCGGGGACCTCTGTACTACAGGCTGTGTCAAGCTGTGCCTGCATGGACATGCAGGCAGCTGGTGGGCGAACAATGGCGGAAGGAAGTGGCTGGGAGGGCGGGGCCCGCAACACAGCATCAACTTCATCACCGCACATGATGGCTTCACGTTGAGCGACCTTGTGGCGTACAATAAGAAGCACAATGAGGCCAATGGCGAGGGCAACAGGTGCGACCAGCCAGCGCACACATAGCCTGCACAGTCCTGCATGAATGTGATCTTCAAGAAGAGGTGTCAAATTGCTGTTTCCTGAGCCGACTGTGAAACTCCCTCCGTGGACAAGGATGTCCGCCATGCTCTGGCTGCGCAACCTGCTTGCCTCTTTGGTGCACCACCAATGAGGCTGACTTGGATGCAATCCTTGCGCAGAGGCAGAAATGCCAACTTGCACCTCCGAGGCAATATCTTGTGTTGGATACTGTCTGCTTAATGCAATCTCACATGAATCAAGGATCTGAACAGTCTTGCAGCACCCCAAAGTACCTCGAGTTCCTTCAGAGCCCATAAAAAGAAGCGGGTGCTCTGGCAGTGAGGTGTCTTGTGCGGCCATGCACAGGGATGGGGAGAACCACAATTTGACCTGGAACTGTGGTGCGGAGGGCGACACAGCCAAGCAGAACGTGCTGCGCCTGCGGCAGAGGCAGATGCGCAATTTGGCGGCAGCGCTCCTGCTGTCTCACGGCGTCCCCATGATTCTCATGGGAGACGAGTATGGGCACTCCAAGGTGTGGTGTTCGAGCTCAGTTGCTCATTGATGCCATGTTGTGCTGTAGGCCTGGCTCAAGTTGGCCATGGACTGTAGCAGGAATGTCCGTACTCTCAGTGATGCTGACTTTATAGCAGGGGTGTCAGCAGGATCTGTGATGGTGAACTCCATCACGAAGTGCCCCGTTTGACATGCTACATCTTTCGCTGCAGGGAGGGAATAATAACACCTATTGCCATGACTCTCCGCTGAATTGGTTTGACTGGGAGAAGGCAGCTGCGGACACCAAAGGCTTTGCTCGCTACTTCCAGTGCCTTGTGAACTTCAGGTGTGGCGCTTACTCTCTTATATCTCACAGCAGTGTGTGGTCAAGCCAGCTGCTTGGTGCTCTCAAGCGCAAATCTGCTGTAGCTTCTACAAGCTTAATACTGTCCTCGATCCATGCAGTTCTCATGCTGTTGCTGAGCCGGCTCTGAGATTGCAGGAGACAACATAAGGAGCTCAGGAGGAGCTCATATGTAGATGGCAGCACCATAGCATGGCACGGCATGCAGCCGTACGCTGCTGACTGGTCAGATGAGTCGCGGCTGGTAGCGTGGACGCTGGCGGATGGGGCGGGTGGCGGCCTGTACCTCGCATTCAACAGCTCCCACAGGCCCACCACTCTGGAGCTCCCCCACTGGCATGGCCAGTCCTGGCAGCTTGTCTCGGACACCGGCAAGGTGCCATGCTGCTCCTGAGCCTTGCTGCACCAGCTTTATCAAAAATGCCAGGAACTTGCCCTTACTTGCCAGGAAGGCGTAAGCATTTGGCAGCTTGGTCCATCTGCGCCAGGTTTATGCGGAGATCAGGTTCTGGCCCTGAAAGAAGCTTGGCTTATGCTGATAAGCACACCATGGCGAGGAAGGTCCCCTGAGCTGACGCTGCTCTTAGGTAGAGAGAAGATGGGCTTTCTGCAAGGGCATGCATGCATTTTTACTGAGTGGCGCTTACAGACATTGGCCTTTCTGTGCAGGTCGCACCCTTCGATTTCCTGGTGGAGGACGAGGTGCTGTCCGCAGAGGAGATTGCGCAGGAGAGGCGGGAGGCCAGCATGTGGCTGGGCGATGGCGTCTATGCCCTGCTGCCCTACTCCAGCCTCATCCTGGAGGCGGTGCCCCACCAGGGCTCCTCCTGGGACGGCACGCCCCTCATGCCCACCTCTGCAGCCGCGCCCGCCACTGTTGCCGCAGCCCGGTCCGCAGCCCGGTGTGCATTTCTGCGTTGCCCTGCTCATGTTCTCAAAAACTGTGCTGAATTGGTGTCCCTGCCTGTGCTGGCCAGCTCGGGCCTCCTGTGCCTCTTGAACCGCTAACCCTGCAACCATTGTGGCAGCCAGAAATGCTGAGCTGCATCCGTCCCCGCTCCTGCCACATTTCTCTAGCCTCATTCGGTAGACCGCAGTTGACCAGATACGAGCTTGCTGGATGCTGAGCCCTACTGCGTGTGCAGGGCGAATGGAAAGGTGCCATCAGGGCTTCCAGCTCAATGAGCGCTGTTCTCCACATGCAAGGACTAGCAGCACTCATGACAGCAAACTTCACCTGGCATCTGACCAGAAGCTCTTAGTTTATGCAGTTAAGAGGAAGCTTAAGCTTACGCAGGCCATCTTAAGATTAGCCAAAGGTCAAGCAGTAGTCCTGGCAAAGGCAATCATTCAAAAAGGCCGCTTCTATATGTCAATGACTTACTAAAGAGAGATCCCTGATCTCCATGCCCTTGACTTTCACAGCAGGCCCCAGCGATTAACCAACATTGGGTTGACATCATCATCATCATGTTGAGTTGATGCCTCCTAGAGCAGCGCAGCAGTGCAGATTGTAGCCTGGTAATGGACCGCGAAGAAGGTCATCAGACGCACAAATGCGATCCACAAATGCTTCTGCAGAGTGATGCACGACAGGACACTAGTGCTGGCTGCCAGGCATCATGATCATGCAATGATTGCGTTTTGCGTAATGTTACATCTCGTACAGCTTGTCACTCTCACTTCATGCCATACATACCCAGCATATGTCACAGCTGTCTTGAGCAACTCACGATGGCAGCTCTAGAATTTTGGGAACCTTGGCCAAGCTGTCTGCTACACATTTGGAAGCTGCATGGGCTCCTGTTTAGGTCCATGCCAATGCAGCGGAGGACAGGGACCTTTGCGTGCGGGTGAGCGATCATACTTCAAGGCCTGGTACATAGACAATCCAGCGGGCGCTGCAGTATATTCTACGGGCAAGGCAACGGGGCAGCATGCCGCAGGAGAAGCGCAAGCACTCTACTAGGGGCTCCTGCGTAAGCCTGGTCTCTTCAGATGGGGAGTCCCCACGCGCTCGACCACAGAAACGCCAGAAGAAGGAACGAACGGTGAGCTACTTGAAGTTTCATGGCTTGCAAGGTTGCAAATAGGCTTCAACCCTCTCTTCTGGTATGGCACGTCTCTTGGCTTGGTGCAAGGTTGTGCAGTATACTAGCGACTGGAAAGTCCTGCACCGTGACGTGAGCGCACACATATATTCCTGGCCTCATGACCGCCCTCGAAGCCGATCGAGAAGTAGTATTTGGGCTCGGTTCTCGACAGTTCACCCTGTCCTGACATGACTTGCGGCAGTGTGCATGCTTACGAGAGTTGCACAGCTATCGTCAGGATACCTCCAGCATGCATGTTTTGATTTAGGAATTGGCACTGGGCGGCTTTCGAGAACATGGGGAGGCAGCTTGAACCCAGGCCCAAAATAATCACCACCCTCATTACAGGCAGGCCATGAGGACAACCGCGACATTGTCAATGCCTAAGAGGGACGCCACCTCCAGAGTGTCGTCCTCCTAGAGTATCTGAGATGTGGTTGCTACTATTTAACATACGCCTCATCTCTTTGCAGGCTCATGAATCTCAGGAGGCCATTTCAGCAGAATTAGTGGACCTTTGCGGGGACTCCCCTGTTGCAGGTAAATTTTGAGCCCATCTGAAACCACCCATCATCAGCGGTTCAAGGCTGTGGTGTTCACTGCCATCAACAGCACCTAGAAATACACACCTAACAAGTGTATGCAAGGTTTCCAAGATTCTGGAGAGCACACCCCTGTCCAAGCACAGCTCCCGGTTAAACCAGCGCCAACAGATCTTTGGCTATGGTGCTGGGAGTTATTCTGGCAGACTCTGCCCTGTTTACCATCTGCCAGTTCCCCCCCAGAGCTGGGCTGTTCATGCTGGAATTGATCGGTTTTCTTTGCACTTTGCAGACAAGGCTGCATGCGGCACAGCCTTCAGCGAGCCGCAGGGAGGCGAGCGCGGCATGGGCACGGAGCTGTGGGGCGAGATGGAGGGCGGCCCGCCCCAGTGGCAGCACCGCAGCAGGCGCTCCCGCAACCCTCCCCGCCCCTGCAATGACGGCGCCTGGGAGCACATGTGAGCTCCCACTTTCACCTCCACATCCAGATGTCATGCACTGACTGCTCGCTGCTCGATGAGTTGTTGTCAGTGTCAGCTGCCTCTGCCAAGGAGGATGTGCAGGCTTACCTCCGGCATTTGTGGTAAATGCCATGGAGTGGCCCCATTCCAGGAAGGCGGATCTCCCAAAATGCAGATTTTGAGTTTTGACCCGTCCTGTGCAGGCGCAGGAACAGCAGCGATAGCCTGGAGCGCTCGCAGTCCCCCTTCCCTGGGCCGCCGGCGTCTGCTGCAGGCCTGAGGGGCATGGTGTCCTCAGCCCTGCACAGGAGGCGAGGCCAGGCGCCAGATGCTCCGCCATCCGAAGCCCAGTCAGCAGCAGAGAGGTGCGTCACTGTCCTACCCATCCCTCCCTCACGCTGTGCGAGCGACTGCATGCTCCAATGCCTGGTTCCAGAGGCCTGCATTTGTGTGTCACAAGGGGGCTATTATAAGTCTTAGTGGTCCGTGCAGGCATGAAGTATGGTCGCAGGCTGTGGGCCTACCGCATCTGTTCCTGGGGGGACTCCCGGATGGCTCCTGGGGAGAGATAGATGTAGATGAGCGCCCGCCTGAGAGGCCCACCCAGCCTCTGCGCAGGCATGATCCTACCACACTATGGCACCGCCTCTTGCGACGCATACCTGGCAGTTTCTGTTGAGAGAGTGACACAGTGTGGCCTCCTGTTTGACAATATAACCTTGGGATTGCCAGCTGAAGGGCTGCAAGGCATGATAAATCAGAGAGAGCACAGATCCTGAGATGCAAGCTGTATCAAATGCAGGCGCGGAGGCTTCACGATGGGGACGGTGCAGCCGCCGGTGCAGCGCGGCAGGCGCCACCAGCGCAGGCCCCACGCCATGCTCTCGCAGGCCCTGCTCGGCATGATCCAGGCTGCCGGCGCATTCCAAGGTCAGCCGCCTTCTGCCAACCTCCCAGCACCTGCTGACCTCAATTTCGAGTGCAAAGTTATTGGTCCTATACAGTGGCAGCAACCTCTGGCATTCATCATCTTGTCATGATTGCGAATGGGTGCTCCCTGGCAGACAATAGTGGCATGTGTGGATGTATGTGGCAAGTGATTCCGCGTACCTAGCCCTGACGGCAGGTGTCGTGGTGTACAGGCATGCATGTTGGGATGGCAGCGCATGACGGCGAGCCCTGGTCTCTGGGGCATCTGTTTGGAGGCCAGCCTGGAGCAGGCCGCCTGCCTGCCGAGCTGCTCTTCAGCGACCGCGACTTCACTGATGCCGACTACGAGACCCTGCTGGCCCTCGATGACAGCATTGTGAAGAAAGGTAGAGCTCCTTCACGGCCCTCTGCGTACATGTAACGACCAATACTGAGAATCTCTGAAATGCAGCATAAATGGCAAGGGGGCAGGTAGAACAATATGAGCCTACTTCCCCTGAGATAGCCTTCATGCAGAATGTGAGCCTGCTGAAGCAATACTAATGGCTTCCTTCGCTGTGCTTGTCTGCATGTATGCATTTTTACAGTACTATGCACGGTAAGAGTGTACATCAGCATTTGCTGGCATGTGATTTGGTCCGGCGTGCCTGTTCAGGTGCCACAGAAGAGTCGATAGAAGCCATCCGGACAGCTGTGGTGGGAGCTGGGGGCCTGGCCCCGGACAGCGAGTGCAAGTGCCCAATCTGCCTGGAGGACTTTGTGCCTGGGAGCGTTCTGCGCTGCATGGACTGCACTCACACCTTCCACAAGCTCTGCCTGGACAAGTGGCTCAGCATGAAGGCCACCTGCCCCATCTGCCAGCGCTCTGTGCCAGAGAAGCCATGATTTAATGGGACAAGCTGTCAGCTGTCAACACAGTGCGACAAAGGCTGTAAGACGCCTAGCAGCGAGTCAGTCTGCCGGCTGCAAGCACGGCATTGCACATCTGCTATTCGCGTAGTTCATCATCCTCTTGGAGGAATTAGGGAGGAGAAAGCGTGAAGGTATTGAGGTCATAGGGATATGCATCCTATGAGACATGCACATCAGTCATGCAACTCATCCAATGCAGCAGGGCCCTTGCGAAATTCCTGCATAGCAGGGCAGCTATTGGATTGCATCCAGCATGCAAGAGCGACATCCTCCTGTACTATAGCTATCATGAGAGCATTGGGATTCTTGAGAGCTTAATGTTTGCAATCATCGAGAGTGTGGAGCTGCTAGGTGCGGATTGCAACACTTCCTCATAAAAGGAGACAGCTGAGATGATGTGGCAGTAGCTCCAGCATAGGTCAACATGCATGATAGGCGTAAATTGCTCAGGGAGGGGACTGTGAGGGATTGGTTTCAAAGTTTGGGATGTGGTGTTTTGGTTGTGTAAGGAAGCATTTGCAAGACCATAGCCATGATGCAAATTTCGCTTGGGGCCCACAGCATTTCATGATACGGGAATTCCTTTGAAGCCTAAATCTTACATGTTCATAAAGGTTCTCTTGAAAATCGTGAGTGCTCCCACTTCAGCTGCACCTTATAGGAGTTAAAGAACAACCCACTTACGCGATCTGTATGATGCCTAGACCTGCTGACACGATCATACATTCAGGGAAGGGCTTCAGATCTGCTGCAAGCACTGCAGACACCTTCAACATATACCCATACTGGCTTAAATGCATCACAACTCGGCCATGTTCATACGATCAGCCTGCCTCTCTATGTGTCCATTTCGTCTCTCATCTCTTTGGGACTCGTAGCTATCATTCTATGATGTGTTGCCTTGGTTGGTGATCTCCCTGATGATGTCCACAAGCGAATAACTGGGCTCCAACAGGGCGTCTGGCCCTGAGGTCTACTCAAAGCCCGAACACAAATTCCTTGACCTTTGCTAGTGTTGATTGGCTGGACTGGGGTAGACGTCCCTGCATTGTCACAAGTAATTGAAAGTCAGTAGGGGAGCCTGTACCCTAACCAGCTGCTGCTTCTGTCTGTGTATGTGTATGCGACAATAGCAGGCATATGAATGATGGATGTGACTGCAGCAGTCGGCACAGTTCAAGAGTGGACAGCCCATATCCTGCCCAAGTGGGGCTGCAGCTGCACTTGTGATGAGGCTCAATCTTGAAGCACACCTGGGACTGTGCAGCCTGTATCCGGTGCGGCCGCAGCTGCTGCTGCACCTGCGCGGGCGCAGAGAGGGCGCTGCTGGAGGAGGCGGCCCCGCCAACAGAGGAGGGCGCCGGGAGGGCGTGCGCGGGCGTCTGCATGCGCGGCTCCAGCAGCTGCACGCCCACCATCAGCGCCCGGCTCACCAGCTCCCCGTTGCGCTGCAGCGCCCTCTGCGCCCCGTACTTGTTCTGCGGGGTCAACCTGTCCTGTCAGCGCTATGCCATGCTAGCGCTCAGAGCCATGATCACTGCCTTGGTTCAAACATCAAGCACCACTGTGCCACCTGGTATCACATTGTATGTTCCCTGTCCTGCTGTACCGGAGGTTGGTCAGAAAGGTTTGTCATTTTGCCTCATTGTGGTAGAAGCAAGTCAGCCACGAAGTACTTGGGCTTACCGAGTACTGTATGTGCACCCAGTTTGCTCCGTCCTCGCGTCCGTCTCCAAACTTCAGGATGTCCCCGCACTTTGCAAACTCCTTCATGATGAGATGCCGCTGACTGGGTTGGAACCCATACACTGTCACCCAGACTTCATCATCTTCCTGCACACGTGGTCCCAAAGTGTCTCTTGTCAGCATCTTCCAGAGAAGCCTGCGTTGCTGCATCAATATACATGCCCTTACTGCATGACAAGATGGTCGCCCACAAAGAGAGACAATTGCCAGAGCGGGGGAATGTGGCACCCACCAGTGATTGGGTGCTGAGCCGCGTAACAGCTCGCCCTTGCTGATCTCGCGTGTACAGGGCTGTTGCTTCTGACGCCCCGCTGGGCTCCGGTCCAGTGGCTGCTGGAGGTGCTGCAGGCAGCAAGACAGAATGTAGGCACCAGGCAAGTACGCATGACCGTCAAGGCATGCTCATGCATGCCTTTGCCAAGGTTCAGAAGTTGACTTGATTCTCAGGTGAGAAACATGACACAGCATAGCGCACAGACAATCACCTGCTAGACTGTCTGCTAGGCTTTGGGATGGAGGGGGCTGCATGGAGGTGTCCTTGATGCTGCCTGTGGGTGTAAGGCTGCGCCTTGACCGGGGTGTGGCCCCCTCTGCATAGCTCTTGGCCCTTCCATAGCCGTGGACAGATGGGGATCTGTTTGGGCGCGGCGATCTGTAGTCTGGCAATCCCTGCTGCTCGCCTGTGAGGAATGCACGGATAATATCTCACATCATGAGAGGCTCGCAGTTGCTTGGTGTATACGCCCACAGGAGCATTTGCACAGAGTACCATGTTCACCTGTCCTGGGTGTAAATAGAAGAGAGGTGAACTCTTGATTTCTGCTGCTTTGAGCAGACATCCTCCCCTCAGGCACTCAAAACCTCGCTGATAGGTGGTCGAGTAGGCCCTTGACGGTCATGTATGTATCGTATGCAAGACCAAATGGCTATGTTGCGGTCAACTGACAGCTCCAAGCCCACAGCTATTGTCCCATCATAAAGGACATTACGCAGAAATTGTCTCAGCCAAGGCAGATACTCAGCAGCACTGCTATACAACAGGCTTTGGTGTCGACGTGTACCAGACAGATATGCAGAGGCAGACTTGCGCTAGGCAAAGCGATGCAGTGGAAGAACTATCAGCGGTACAGCCGGGTTTTGGTAATCGCCAGCCGGGAATCGCCTGCAGGGAATGATGGGCTTGGCAATTGCAATGGTGAATTGGAGGTTTCCACCTGATCAGCCCTATGTAGCTGGAAGAGATGTAATGTTTCTCGGCACTGTTGCTGCCAGACATGTATCTAGCTTGCGCACAGGGCCTATGCTGCTCTAGACGAGCAGAGTTGGTGCCTGCTAATCATGCCCTTGTAGATGGAGGTGACTCAGAGGACACGTAGAGAAAGGTCAGACGGGTCTGCAAATCTTAAGAGCTGGCCGGGGGTGCTCCTCAAGATCTACATTGTGCATACAGAAAGTGCCAATTTCTCTTCAGAGCTTTTACTTTGCACGCTTCCTCCACGTCCTGCCCACTCTGAGCCATCTGTACTTGTGCACATCACTGCCGTGCTTGCGTTTCCTGCCTTTATGAGGCCACTTTGTCAATGTGACAGCCCCTTTCTGAAACTGCGTCACAGCCTCCCGCATGGCGGACGCAATGGGTAGACTATCATCCATCATATGGCGTACTTGAGACCTGATGTCACCCTGTGTTCCCGTTCCACACTCTCCTCCACCACTCACATCTGCTACAGTTTCAGTTCTTGGGAGCTCATCATGGGCAGCGCCTGCCGGGTCTCCAGATTCCACAGCACAGGTCTCCAGGGCAGACAGAGGGAGTGCTTCTGCTCTTGCAGGTCTGGCCTCATCAGGCCCTTCATGGTGAGCTGTCTCATTTGCTGCATGCTGCTGCTGACGCGCATCAAAGGCTTCAGTCCGGTCCTCGCTGAGTTGTGGCTGCTCATCTGCCCTGAATGGATTGTCATGTGCACCAGGAGAGCTAAGTGCCAGGGTTTCTATCAGCGGCGCAACGCCCGGACTGGCACCAGGTTCTGTAGCTGCAGGCTGGTAGTCAATGTCACCTCGTCCAGTATCTCCATCAACAGGTGTATGCGGGCCTTCGTCTGCGTTTACCGTTGCTCGGACTTGCTCCGCATGTTGGCCTCTTTCAGGTACAGTCCCGCTATCGCTGCCAGGCAGCTCAGCATGAAAGGGCTGAGCAATAGTGACCACATCTGAGTCTGCTACTGCGGGCTTCTGTGCTGATACACCAGCATCCACATCTTTGCCCACCTGAAAGTTTTGACAGGCAGAGTTCACTGCGCTCATAAAGCAGAGTTTAAAGCAGCATGTGTTCACATCATGCCCTGCATTGTCTCCCAGACAGACAGCGCAAGTATGCCAACGCACCTGCAGCTCGTCTACATGTACTCTGGTTGTCTTAGTCCAGCCACATAGTCTGCAGCTGCTCAGTCTGACCGCATTGGGCTTTGCGCTCCCGGGCCTACACACAGAGCAGGTGTAAAGCTAAGGTCATCTTGTCTGGCAACTGCAAAGACCAGCCCCATGTTCACAAAGCAATCAGAATGAAGCTTCAATACCCTGTTTGAAGAGCCTGAGCAACCTCCCGCTCACCTGCCGGCTGTGCTCATCTTCGCTTGCCTCCCTGATGTCAACGGCTTCAATGTAAAGCTGCATGAGCACTTGGACACTCGCCAAATGATCTTAAGATGCTGCAAACGGCAAATTTGATCCCATGAATCAGATGCATCGTGATGGACATACACATACCGCTCTTTATCCGAGGGCTCCCATGGGTAGCCGCACTTTGGGCACAATGACTGCAAATATTCCCGTGACAGCGCCTTTGGTGCCTCACTGGCAATCTGCAAACGCCAGAAGTCATCTGAGTGCATGCACGCTCGAGCACGAAGACATGCCTCATTGATCTGGAATTGATCTGCAGCACCTTCAAAGTCTGTCGGCCCAGGTGCGCAGCCAGTGTCGGTGATGAAGCTTCGCACGCCTTTGCTGCGCTATAAAGGTACTTCACACGCTGCGAAATGGGGTCATCAGCTGGCCGCTTTGCCTTCCTAATGCTTGGGGGTGCCATGCCTCAAAACGCTGCCTTGGCCTACATCATGTCAGCAACACCGACGAATGAGAGCTGAATAAGGATCAGGTCTGCACACGCTTACAGGACCTTGGCTCAGACAGCAAGTCAATAGTCTCAGAATGTATGACATGTGTGGCATGCATGCTGGCACATGGCAGCATGCCGTTGTGGCTTACATACGCTTATGGACAGCCAACGCACACTACCGCGCCGAAGTCTCCCGTTGATGTCGTATTGTAAATATTTAAGGATATAATTAGCCTCTGCCAGATGTCAGGCGCGATAGACATCAGGCCTGTGTGGACACAGCTGCAGTCACCAGTCCAAAAGACTTGCTTACTTGCAGCCGGCTCGCACGTAGGCCGAACAGGCCTTGCAGGCAGGCATCTAGCTACACATCAGCATTCAGAGGCCGTTTCGTACCGGCAGAGTCGGCTGAGAAGCAGTATTGCCAGGTCGTCCAAGGATGATAGCTCGAATGGACATCTTCCCTCGGACTCAAACGAGCAGCAGGGTGTGGGAAGGAAGCAAGTTCTAAAAGCCCTTTCAAGTGAGCATCTGCACACGATGCTTGACTGACCTGCTTCCTATTGCCAGAGGAGCATGCTTTTTAGGACGGGCCAAATACACGTCAGAAATGCAGGTATGGCGCTGTGCAGGTAGTCTGTTGGCGCCCTTCCTTAGCTTGAGGTTGCAGGGCAGAGCAGATGCAGCTCAATCACGCACAGTGCCAGAGCCTGGTCCAGGCCAGGTGAGATTACTCTCAGACTGTGGACACCTGTGCTAGTGCTGCTCTACTAAGCATCTGTATATTTGTGCCTAAATCTGTGCTTGCTGTCTCTTCTGAAACATTTGCTGCACTAAATGCTCACGTACAGCTGAAGCAAATAATGGACATGCAGGTTTCAATGCGGACATTATCAGACAGCGAGCTAGCAGTGGCTGTGTACCCCACATTCAGCTACAACTCCATTGGGGGCGGCGGTCTTGCAACAGCCAGGGAGGAAGGCAGCATTGTCCACATAACGTTTGACCCCAGCACACTCAGCATTCCAGACGTCAATTATCGCAACACCACCTTCATGGGTGTTCCCATGGCACCCCCCTTCAGCATTGCTGTGAAGCCCAAGAAGCTTGAGGTAAGTCACAGTCTGGCACTGTGCACTGTTGTGTGAATGACGTTAGTATGTCTGCTTCAAGAAGGGCCTCTGGGCTGCTCCTGAAAGGGACAATGATGATCTTGAAAACAGCAAGCGAGGAAGTACTCATTCGCATGTGGTGCAGGGCTATGTAGACAGGAGTACAGGGAAGGCAGAGCTCACCTTTTTGGCCGACTTCATGTTCACCGCTGGTCCACTCTACTCTGTAAGTACTTTGCTACTTTGGGCTCATTTCATGCAAGAATTTGCCCTGACATGTTCAGTCTTGGCAAAGGAAAGTGAATTCTGTGTTCCAAGATGGATGGGCAATGCTGGCCTGATGAAAGCTAAGAGCCTGCACTTGCTGCTCAGGCTCCGCCGCTTGTGGTGACCACAAACCTCACGACAGAGAGCGTGCAAGGGAGGACGCAGGGAGGCCAGGGAAGCCGAATGGACAAGAACGGCTACACCAAGTATGTCGTCATATTCACTCGACTCCACTCTAGCTTCCATGTAATCAGTGGAGCTTTGTGTAGGGTCCTGTCTCATCCTATCATCCTCATGCAGCAAAGAATGACTTCTAAGGCAGTATTACTTGTATGAAGCACCTTCCTTACTCAGATGACTGTGCTGCAGGCTTGTGGGCATTGCTCAGTTGGAGCCAACCAAGGATGTGCTCCTGGACAAATTCCTGATGCTGCCAAACGACTGCAAGGCGCTCATGAGCGCACAGTTCAACTTTGGCGCAACCGCATGAAAGTTGTTCTCTCATTGCTCATTGCTTATTGCTTAATAGTGTGCGAATGCAGCCCATCTCATGAATAGGACCTTGCATGGGAGGTTGAGCCCAGAACATCCTGTTCAGCATTGCCTGCACGGCAGCTGCGAGCAGCTCTACAAACCTATGAAATGTATACACAGCCAACGTAGATGACTCTAGATTTAAGTCCCGGTTGCACCCCGCTGCTTCTTCTTAGGCTTGGGCTTCAAAGCAGCACTGCCACCTGGGCTGGCCAGGAAGTCCTGCACATTCTGGTTGCCATCCTGCTCTCGCCTTCTGCCTGCACATGGTAGAAGTGTGTGTCAGTAGAGCAGGAAGAGCAGGCAAACAACAGACCTGTGATGTAGAAAGCAGCACAGACCATAGATCACAAGTACAATGAAGCGGTTTCCCTGATTTGACATACTCTGTGTGTGGGCCACATGCTGTAAAAATGTGAGGCTAGCCTAGGAGAGCCTGTGGATAACACCTCACCTTTCTTTGCTTTCTTCTTCAGCTCCTCTGCCATATCAGCCAGGTCCCTGTTCTTTGACTTTGCAGGCTTTCCTGCTGCGTTTTCAGAAGCAGGCAATGTCTCCTGCAACGGCAGAGCAGCACGATCAGAAGCCACAGGATGTCATATTATGGAACATGTCACCTCAGTACACAGAAAAGGCGTATGCTGTTGTCTCTGTGCTCTCAGTGTATCAGCGACATTACACATAAGAAAAGGATGTTGCATGCACGCGTGTCAGTATATTAAACATGGCCCTACATTGTGTCAGAGATCCCAGTCACCTGGGCGGGAGCTTCAAAGGCTGCCTCGCGCTTGCGCTTCCTCTCCTCGACCCGGTCCGCTTGCTTCTGCTGCTGCGCCTCCTTGGCGCGCTCGGCCCTCTCATCCTGCGCCAGGAAGTACTCCCCGCTCTCCAGCTGCAAGTCCACCTGCATGCCACATCCCCTCTGTCACCCTCAGGCCTCTGTTGCTCCATACAGTAGTTCAGCCCTCATGGCAGCATAGTAGTTCGTCCTCCAGGATCATGGGTGCTCAGCTGAAAACTCCGCATGAATGTGGGTGCCTGATGACAGGGCATGCAGGAAGGCTGCATGATGGTGGCACCCTGTGCTTGGAGTGGCTTGTCAACATGACATGACATGTACCTTGCGCGGCTGCTGCGGAGGCGGGAAGGGAGTGTAGTCCTTCTTCTTCTTCTGGATGACGGGCTTCTTGCGCTTCACGTTCTTCTTCTTGAACTTGGGCAGGAAGCGCTCCCAGTTCTCCTCCTTCAGGGCGGGGTCCTTGGCCAGCTCGCGCTTGATCATGAGGGTCTTGATGTGGTAGATGGGGTGTATGTTCTTGATGCAGTCCTCTACCACCCTGCGCACCTGCGCGCCACAACATAGCGCCTTGAAGGAGGCGCCCCCCCCC